>CAWUFW010007361.1:600000-1018948 GCA_963921515.1 Calotriton arnoldi | reverse complement strand
CTACTGTTGCACTTGTTGGAGTGGGAATAGTAAATTATTCCCCTCCGCTATCCAACACTTTCCCTACTGTTGCATTCGCTGGAGTGGGAATAGTAATTGTATTCCCTCCACTAACCAACACTTTCCCTACTGTTGCACTCAGAGTGGGAATAGTAAATTATTCCCCTCCGCTATCCAACACTTTCCCTACTGTTACATTCGCTGGAGTGGGAATAGTAGTTTTTACCCCTACGCTATCCAACACTTTCCCTACTGTTACATTCACTGGAGTGGGAATAGTAATTTTATCCTCTCCGCTATCCAACACTTTCCCTACTGTTGCACTTGCTGGAGTGGGAATAGTAATTTTTATCCCTCTGCTATCCAACACTTTCCCTACTGTTGCACTCGTTGGAGTGGGAATAGTAAATTATTCCCCTCCGCTATCCAACACTTTCCCTACTGTTGCACTCACTGGAGTGGGAATAGTAATTTTATCCCCTCCGCTATCCAACACTTTCCCTACTGTTGCACTTGCTGGAGTGGGAATAGTAATTTTTATCCCTCTGCTATCCAACATTTTCCCTACTGTTGCACTCATTGGAGTGGGAATAGTAAATTATTCCTCTCCGATGTCCAACACTTTCCCTACTGTTGCACTCGCTGGAGTGGGAATTGTAATTTTTTCCCCTACGCTATCCAACACTTTCCCTACTGTTGCACTCAATGTAGTGTAAAATGTAGGTTTAAAAAATATTACATATTTTAATATTTTAATTTATAATATATTTTTTTTAATAATGGTTATGTTACAGGTGTATGTATGTATATATATTTCTCCAAAAGTCAATAAAGCGATCACTCGAAGTGACAGTTTTCAAGATGGTTTAATTCAGGTCAGGTATGTATATATATATATATATTTATTTATAATTTTTAATATATTTGTAACATTTTATAATTAATTAAAATTATTATTTATTAATTATTTTTAACTAAATATATATATTACATTTTATATATGTATGTTTAATTTATTTTTAAATTACATTTATTACTTATAATTGTTAAAATTTACCAATAAATCTAAATATTTTTTTTAAGTTAAATATATTATTTAATTTATTTTACATTATTTTTTATACATATAAAAACGATATATTTTTTTCTTGATATTTTTGTACTTACCATTATGAAGATAGGAGGTCGATATTTTTGACAACTATATTTATGTCCCGATATTTTTGTATCTCGATATTCTTTTACTCGATATTCTGTCAGTGATCCCTTTTTCTGGTATTGTATTTGATAATATTGAATTTGATGACTACAAGCCTGTCCTAATAAAATGGCCTTTTATGCTATACAGGCTTGTGTCTGGGTCCTTATTGCACTATGGCCGGTTATTGATTGATTGATTGATTGATTGATTGATTGATTATTGAAACAACCCAGCGGGATGTCATTATTTCAGCTCCACGTCCGCTGTGACCTGTTAAATAAGAAAAAGCAAGATTGTGGGAAAGCAGAAAGGTAGGACTGAGTTTAAATCGAAGTAGGGGGTAGCAATACAAGTGGCTTCTAAAAACGGAGACCTGGCCCAGAGGCAGTGGCGGCTCGCATAGGGCGTGCTGCGGGGCGGTGGGGAGGAGCAGGGGAGGGACAGGGTGGGGTGGTAGCAAACTCGAACATACGACGGAACGGAGGAAACTAATTATTCTGTTCCTCCGTTCCGTTGTATGTCAGAATTTACTACCCTCCCACCCTGCCCCTCCCCCGTCCGCCCCACTGCCCCCAGCACGCCCTATGCGAGCCGCCACTGCCCAGAGGAGATATGGCGCTAAGAGGCAGCACAGGCTTCCCCAACAGATCGGTAAAACATAATTATTTTTGAGCTTACATGACAATTCCTTCAAGTAGAGACTCATGCGATGGCATTTTAAGAGTTTTTGTCGCTCGTCAAAAAATAAACATAACATTTCTTAACATTCTTTAGCCCCTTGAATCTTGTCCCCGGTAAGATGTATAATTGTCTTCTGTAAATGTAGTTTATAATATTGCATTAGACTTATTCAGACCTGCCTGCCTATTACATTTCTACAGATTGCTTGGCTGTGATTAGTAGTTCACATTTACAGTGCTAGCTTGTACTTTTATCTACTTTTATCTCACTAATACCCTCACCACCAGGATTTTAATTTTCAAAACACTCTTACTTGAATTGGCATAATGATTTATTTCAACTTTAAATCTTTATTTAAATAGAAAATATGTCAGATCAATATTGTGCTGTTTTCACCGAGGAGAGAATTCCACCTGTGCTCCTGACCTCTATAAATTGTTTAAACTAGCTATATCAGGACAATTTCCGTGCATCCATTATAACACCTGGAGGATGTCCTTTCGAAATCTCTCTGTTTTAACCATGTGTGCCGCATGGGCTGTAGAATGTACCACTTTTCCTCGTTTTTCTCAAAACCTTTCTTTGGGAAAATAACCCCCTAAATGCTTCAGGGTGAAGTGGGGCTAGTTTTGTCGCATTCACTTAGTTGAAAATGAGAGCTTTATTTTTTCCCGACCATTTTCTAAATTCACCAGCCACAACTGCCCCAGAATGTAGAATTACAGCCCTTTATCAATGAGGATCTGGGCCACCACTTTTCTGCAAATTCAGGATGTGAAGATTCACTCATTCAAAAAGGATTGTACTCATATGCCATAGGCTGATATTGCCATCCAAGTGTCTCTCATTGCTGCAGATGTTCACTCAGAGCAGTGTGCAGATGTTCACTTAGAGCTGTGTTTTATGGATGGTGGGTGTGGCTGTGGATGTCTGAAGGGAGTTGTGTGTATGTTTTGGGGGTTGTGAGAATGTCAGTCATGTGTTGGGAGGGTGTCCAAGCAGAGTGCCAATTTGAGGGAGCTGCTAATGTGTTGCATGGGCGCATCTTGAGGTTTTATGGTCAATGTTGTGAGGGTGTCTTTGAGGATGTCTGATGGTGTCTGATGTCCTGTGAAGGCAAATAGGCAAGTTTTGAGAATGCCTTGTTGTGTTCTGATGGAGTCTTGATGCGTTGTGAGGCTGCCTGTGCACTGTGTGAGTGCCATTGTGAGTTATGAGGGCGTTTTATAATTTTCTGGCGATGGCCATAAGGTTGTTTTGGGGAGTTGTGCGGGTACCCAAGGAGCAGTATGAGGCTATATGAGTGCATTATTGGGGTCTCTGGGAGAGCTGTGAGTGTGTTGGTGGTATTTGTGAGGGACTGTGTTGGCAGCTATGAGGGTGTATTTGACTTTTTAAAAAGGTTGGCTCGCTCCTCACAGGTGAGCACGATGCCCTGTAGGAGCTGAGCACAATGCTCCTCCCCCTTCCCCTTTCCACAGCTTTCCGGGATGGCCGTGGCTTGCAGCGTGCAGTGAGATGAGGCTCCAGTGAAAGGGAGCAGTATCAACGCTCGGAAAAGCTAGAAGCACACTGCTAATCACAAGGAATGCCTTTGACACCTACCTGCCACGGTGTGCTGTGAGCATTCCTCGGGCCGCAATTTCCTCCAGTTTCAGAAAGGTTTACCGGCGTGTGAGGCGTGTGATGGCTCTGAGGCTTTGAGCAGTGGCAGCGGTTCCTCTGTGCCCCTCCCCCCTCGGAGTACAATTACGTGGTGAGAATACCACAGTCAAGGCTGAAGTTAGAGGCTGCCTGAGGTCGCCAGGGGTCTCGCAGGCAAAATTGGAGCAAGGAGGAGCGCGCTGATGGTCGCGCTGAGGAGGATCCAACTCTGAGGTACCTGTGAGCTAAGAGAGCTAGGACGACGCGAAGTGTGGAAAACGGGGATATCAATTGACTACCAGGCGTTACACTGTATAATGCCACCAAGTTTGCGAGGCACAATAGGACTTTTTTCTTGAGAGCTGGGTTTTTTTTTGTTTTTTTTTGTTGTCTCCCATATGAACTTTAAAGTGCACAAACGCTGGCTGGAACCCTTTTGGCAGATTGGCAGTAGTCACATAATCCCCTCCTACGCTACTTCCTTGGTGGCAGTTTGGCCGCAAAAGGGTCTATAAGGTGTGCTTTAAGGCGTGCTATATGCTTTTTGCGAATAGCGAAAAGAAATAACTGTGCAAGTTAAGTTAGTTAAGTTAATAAAGGGCTTGGTCAGAGAGCTATGCGTCAGATGGTTCTGAGAGGGACAACAGCCCGAGCAGTAGCTCCATCTGCAGCACCCCCCGTTTCACCATCTTCAGCGCAGAAAACTAGACGCCAAACAGCGCAGGCTCGTATTTTGGCAGCCAGAAGAGGAAGAACTGCTCAGAAAATTAGGGGAGATATAAACTTTACGAACTCGCAGGTGGCTCTCTTAACTCAGAAGTTTTCCTCTACGCTTTCTGACTCCCCTGAAACATCCTCAGCCTCGCTGGAGCTCTCGCCAGAAGTGAGAACCGAGGGCAAAACCAGAGTCACAGGGGCAGCAGGGTCCAATATACTGAGGATTGAGAACCCAGAAGTGGTTAATTCTCCTAACCCTCCCAAAGAGTACCCGTTATTCTCTATTAATCAAAAATTTAATCAGATGGCTACCCCGGCTAACACAGTGGACAAGCGGATAGCGGACAAAACACTTCCAGTAGAATCTGTCCCTGTAATACAAGCGAAAGGTGTGGATGCCACTACGGGAACCAGGGCTCCTCTGGGAAAAGAAGGAGAGATTTCTTGTGGCGAAAAAAGTCCAGAGTATCAAGGTCAATCAAGGCAGGGGGAGCGACTGCACAAGGGGGAACGCTGGAGATAACAAGACGCAATTCCAGGACAAGCGAGGACCAGGGTTTTTTAACCCCTTCACCACAACATGGCTCACCAGCACTAGAAAGAGGGCTGGAAGTGGGGGCTTTGACTTCTCTGCAGAGAACGGATAATAGCGGCCCCAATATTGGAGGAGGTACCCCTGATACTGTTTTTGCCGTGACTCAATCCTCAGTTGTCCCGTTAGATCAGATGCAGCAGCTCTTTGAGACCATTCTGGGAGAGATCCGAGACTGTAAGACCTCGCAAGCCCAAGAGCTCTCTCTACTGCACCAACGCCTAGATAAAATCGAAACTATGGTACAGCAAATACCTGAGAGATTTAAAGAGCTGGAACAACGGGTTTCTGATATTGAGGATTGATCTGAAGTATATGACTCTGACATTATCTCTCTCCAGAAGAAGCTCCATGCCTCTCAGAATAAGATTGATGAAATGGAGAATTATGCTAGGTGCTCGAATCTGCGCTTCACAGGAATCCCAGAAGATAATGAACGTATGGACGGGCAATCCAATCCAGTGGCTTATATGGAGTCATTAATCAGAGATCATCTGCTTGAGAAAGCACCTGAAGACCTTACAGTAGTGAGAGCCCATAGAGTCCCTTCCCACAAAATTCCAGGGGCTAAATTTTCCAGGACAATAATTGTGAACTTTTCAGATTATCGTATTAGAGAGGCAGTACTAACAAAAGCAATTCAGAAGAGAGAGATTGTTCTACCCAACGGAGGCCGCATACGAGTGTTCTCTGACATGTCGGCAGCAGCAGCAAGAAGACGGAAGGACTTTGTTGGGATGCTTAGCCAATTTAAGAGTGCAGGAGCCCAGGCTTCAATTGTGCAACAGTCCAAACTGAGAGTGCTATGGAAAGGAAGGTTCCATCTATGTGTTTCTCTAGAAGAAGCCCAAGATATACTACAGAAAATTACACAAGATAAATAATAAGAGACTTGGGTGGACTCAATTAAATTGTTAAAGAATCTCTTTTTCCTTCCCTTTCCTTTTTTTTTTTTTTTTAGCCTATTGTAAAAAATGGAGCAAAATGTTTTCGTTTGCTTCTTGGATTTTCGGCACCTTGGCATTTCAATTAACTTTTGTAGGCTACCTTTTGTTGATAAGGCCTATTTCCTTTTTGCACTGCACTATCCTTGTGAGAGATGAGTCAAAATGCACTTTTTCAGAGCACTTTACAGGTTTTTCCCTTTTGTCTCATAAATGTAGGGTGGAGGCAGTAAAATTGTGGCCTTTGCATTAGGGAAATTGTAAATACGACAGCAAACATAGTATAAGTTTACAGCCGATGTTTTCTCATATGGCACTTTGCACATTGCATAGTTGCACTTTTCCGCATTGGCACTTTACAGAGCCTACTCCTCTACATTCGTCAAATTGAACCTGCATTTGCTTCTGTATTCAGTGTAGTAAGTTGATAGCTAACGTACTTTATATATTGCACACTGCACTTTATCTAGATTTTTGCACTATAAATGCTCTTCCCCGTTTATGTAAGGTTTACTGAGGCTTAACGAGGTAGTAAACAGCACTAATGAAATATTGCACTTCCTGCACTAGACCATAATAAGCTTATAGTTGACGCTATCTATACGCCACTTAGCATAATGCACATTGCACATTGCACTTTACTTTCTATGGTACTGTGCTTCTATACTACTGATTCGTGGTTGCTGCACTGTATATGTTTATATGTATTGAATTAATACACTATAGCTTTTGCAAGCAAGCAATATATTCCAAATATCCCAGGGGTATTCAATTTGAGTTTCTCCTTTTTCTTTTTTCTTTTTTTTTTCCCCCCAGAGGTGAAGGGGGAGGGGGGACGACGTGCTCCAGGGTGCTAAGACAAGGCACCTTGTTGTTAGAGGAGGCTGTGGTAGTGAAGGAAGGGCAACCTCACTCCACAGATGGGTTAGGGTGAGCAGAGGGGGGGGGGGTTGAGGGTTTGTTGAGCAATTTGTTTAAATTTGGATGCCAAGTTGTAATTGGCAGGGTTCTTGTCAACAAGGGGCTTGATTTGATTTTCTTGAAAGATTTGGTACAAATGGAAGAGTGCTGGAGTAGAGAATATGCTGGTCCAGGCTGTAAAGAGCCACGTAGGTCTAAGGGATGACACAATTGTTTAAAGTAATTTCTTGTAATGTGAATGGCTTCTTGAACTCACAAAAAAGAAGAGCTATGTTAAAATGGTTGGAAGCCTTTTCGCCCCAGGTGATCTTTTTGCAGGAGACGCATCTTAAATCTAACTCCCCCAACTTTACTCTCCCTAAAAAATATGCCCAAGCATATTTTGCCTCAGCCCAGGCGGCAGTGCGTGGAGTGGGCATTCTTTTGTCTTCGGATTTGGATTGGGAGGTGGGTAAGGTGATTAGGGACGAGGGAGCTAGATGGTTGTGGATAGAGGTCATAGTTAATGGAATAGCTATCGTCCTGCTCAATTACTATGGTCCAATTGGTGACGAGTGTGCGCCCCTGGAACAGATATACGAGCTGCTGTTGGGTGTGCAGGGATATATAATTATGGGGGGAGATTTTAATCTAATACAAGACTTACGTCTTGATACTTCCAATAAGGGGAAAAAGCAATTAAAACCTAAAACAGATAGACTTTTAAAAATTATTAAAGAGGATCTCGCCCTACTGGACCCATGGAGGGTAGATCATCCAGGTACCGCTGAGTTCACATGTTACTCAGGGAGATTTAAAACAGCATCCAGGCTGGATTTTTTTTTGATTAGTAATCAGTTCACAAGGGGAGATTCATTGATTCTCTCTAATCCATTCTCAGATCATTCTCTAGTATCCTTAATTTTACACTTGCCGGCCCCCAGAAGAAAGAGTAATAGGTGGTATTTTGATAAAGCACTGTTATCAGATCAAAAATGGATTGACGAAACCCGGGATTTTATAGGGTGGTTCTTTAAGGAGAATGTGAATACGGCGCCAGATTTTATAGTATGGGAGGCTTTTAAGGCTACGTTTAGGGGACGAGTGGTGGCATACAGTGCTAATCTATATAAGCTAAGAAAACTGAAGATTGCCGGACTCCAAGAAGCGGTGGAGCAGGTTAGGAGAGAACTTTCAGGGAGGTTAATTAGGGAGGAGGAAGGAGAAGCACTCCATCAGGAACTATTAAGAGCTAAGGAGGAGCTGAAAAGTTTTTTTCTGCTTGAGGGAATTGCTGGAAGTAAAGCTGCCCGTCAAAAGGCGTACGAGGAAAGCCACCATATCGGAAAACTTTTAGCCTGGTCCACAAAAACGCATCAGAGTAAACAGTCCATCCCACAAATTAGAAATCCGAGTACTAGGTGTCTGGTGAATGATAAAGATGATATCGCTGAGATATTTATTTCACATTTCAGCAAGATATATGCGGAAGTCCAGACAGTTGACCCTCAAGCTCTTGCGGAGTACTTTACAACAGTCCACCTGCCTAAAGTTAGAGAGGAGGACTGTATGCTTTTGATTGAACCGATTACAATCACAGAACTATGTGAAATCGTTAAAAAAAATGACAAATGGGAAGGCGAGTGGCAATGATGGGATCCCCATTGAAGTTTATAAACTGTTTTTGAACGAACTCACCCCTTTCTTAGTATTACTGTATATCCAAGTTATGGCTGGAACGGGAGTCCCAGATAGATTCAAAGAATCAGTGATGATTTCAATTCTAAAAAAAGATAAGGACCCTAAAGATCCAAGCTCTTATTGCCCAATAAGCCTACTACATGTAGACTATAAGCTTCTTATGAAAATCTGGGCAAATAGAATTATGGGCTGTGTGCGGTGCTTGGTTCATGCAGATCAAACAGGGTTTTTGCCGGGGAGATCTATGGTGCGAATACTTTCTATCTGATCCAGGCTATTGACTATTTCTCTGCTACAAAGGAGGCTGCGGCCATCTTAATGATGGACGCAGAAAAAGCCTTCGATCTGGTGGATTGGCAGGCCCTCTTCTTTATTTTGGGGGAGTTCGGCTTTCCACACCAGCTGATTGAGATGCTGGAGAGAATCTATAGAGGAGCCATTGCAAAAATTATTATAAATTCAGAGGAGGCGGGAGAGGTAGTAATAAGGTGGGGTACTAAGCAGGGATGCCCCCTGTCCCCCCTTTTGTTCTCACTTTTTATTGAACCATTAGCGATAAAAATTCACGCTAACATATCAATCCAAGCCCCCCTATTAGAAATGGCCAAAATAAAGCTATTTGCTGATGATTTGATCCTGTACCTGAATCCAAAAAAATCAAAATCCAGAGAGCATTGGGTGAAATTCAGGCAAAAAAGAAGAAGAAAAAAGGTTTATAGGCATGCCGTGTACAATATGATAGTGTCTTGGAAGAGTGGGGAGGTTGTCATTGGGAGTGAGTGGCGAGGATTCCAGAGGGGAATGACAAATTTCCTAGCTACCGTAACAGAAACTTTCAATTCTATTAAGGACTCGGAGGCGAGGATTATGCTGTTCTTTCTTCACTTTATTAGACAGCAGCCATTTGAAGACAAGTAAAACAAAACTGCTATTCCCATGGAACATAGGGAATAACACAATTAAAACAATAGAGTGTCCAGGATAGAGCGTCCAGTCCCTCTGCACCAATCACAGGTCTCCAGGGTGCCGATAGTCCTCTGTCAGTGTTCATTCCTCCTCTTTCGTCGCTCGAGCTCAGCCATCAAGGACGCTTCACGAGTCGCCTGTAGAAAATCAAAGGCATAGCATAAGCGATGAAAATGGCTAATGCTTAACCCTGTAGGAGAAAACGCATCCCAAGGACATTCATAGAAGGACTGTCAAAACGCATAACATAATCCGTAAAAGAGCTTACTTACCCCAGTACGAGGGTGGGTAGGTAACCAAAGGAACTTGTACCCTGGATGGTATAATCCTCGCCTCCGAGTCCTTAATAGAATTGAAACTTTCCGTTACGGTAGCTAGGAAATTTTTCATCTATGTCTGGACCGGAGGCGAGGATTATGCTCGTTTAAAGCTTGCTCACGACCAAGTGAGCCATGTCAATAACCGGTTTGAAGTAAAACCGCTTAAAGGTAGAGTCTGAAGACCAGTCTGCTGCATTCAGAATGTCTTCCAGACGAGCTCCCAGGGTAAATGCTTTGGAGGCCATTGCCCCTCTAGTAGAGTGAGCCCCGATTGCACGTAGATCTATACCGGCTTCTTGCATCACCCACCTAACCCAATGGGCAATAGTGGGGGAAGACACGGCTTTGTGAGGCTTTTTGAGCGCAATGAGCAACTGACGTTCTCCTGGAGGTCGAAACTCTTCTGACATCTCCTCATAAGCTTTGAGGCAAGACACAACACACAACTTCGGGGAGTCCGGGAAAGCAGGGTAAGAGATGGATTTCGTCCCGCATTTAGTGCGCCGACAGATGGTGAAGGTAACCCCCGTTGGGGAGAATATCCTACCTGAGACATCCAGGGCACTGACATCCGAAACCAGTCTACAAGAGACCAGGCACAGAAGCATTGCCAGTTTCGCCGAGTTTTCCTTCCTAGAGAGGAATCTGTTCGGCTGCCAGGACAGAAACAAGTTCAAGACCTGATTAACGTCCCAGAGCCGTGAATATTGAGGCTCCGGAGGTAAGGAAAGGTGAATGCCTCAGAGAAGGTGACAAACCAAGGGGTGCTCCCCCACAGGAGAGCCATCCACCACAGCGTGGCAAGCTGAGATGGCCGAACGAAAAGTATTGATGGTTCTATAAGCCAGGCCTTTCTCCGCGAGGGCGGCCAAAAAATTCAGGATGGAGGTCACATCCGCTGCCACGGGATCGATACTCCGTCATAAACACCAACGATACCATCTTCTCCAAGTGGAGCGGTAGCGCTTGACAGTACTGTCAGCCCAGGCCTTGGAAATGAATTGCTCAGCCGCTCCCGAAAGGCCTGGGACCGCCCATCGTCCCCTGTAATCCGCCACGCCATCAGAGCCAGGGAGCTTTGCGCAATTAGCGGATGGGGATCCTTGTCCGGATTGAGGAGGAGAGTTGGAAATCGGGGGAGAGGGATTGGAGAATCCCAAGAAAGTTCCAGAAGAACTGGAAACCAAACTTGCGATCTCCAAATCGGCGAGATGAGCACCACATCCGCTCTCTGGCGTCGAACCTGAGCCGAGACCCATGTTATCATGGCGAATGGAGGAAAGGCATAACCTGCTTCCTCCTGCCAGTTCTGCAGGAACGCATCCGTCCTCTCCGCGAGAGGATCCGGTCTCCAGCTAAAGAACCTGGGAAGCTGGTGATCCAGGCGAGAGGCAAAGAGATCCACCGAAAAGGGACCCCAGATGCTCTGGAGATCCGCAAAAACCCCCGGATGCAACTTCCAGAGACTCACGTCGTGAAAGTGGCGTGACTGGAAGTCCGCCACCTGGTTGTCGCGACCCGGCAGGTACTCCGCTGTAACGGAGATCTGATGATCCAGGCAGTACTGCCAGAAATTTGCCGCGAGATCGGAGAGAGCTCTCGACCGCGTGCCCCCAAGATGGTTGATATATCGGACCACCGAAATATTGTCCATCTTGAGAAAGACGCAGGACCGGATCGACTCCTTGGTCCAGCACTGCATCGCGAATGAGCCTGCTAAGAGCTCCAGACAGTTGATGTGTAAGCGTTGTTCTCGTGGTGACCACACACCCCCCGTGGTGAAGTTGCCACACCTCGCGCACCAGCCGGACGTGCTCGCGTCTGATTCGATAATGATATCTGGTGCAGAACCGAAAATTGCCCGCCCATTCCAGGCTTCCATGTTGGTGAGCCACCACTGGAGCTCCTCTCTGGCATCCGCCGAGAGACTCACTTTCTGTGAGTAAGACAGGCCTCTGTGCAGGTGCGTGGCTTTGAGGCGTTGGAGGGCTCTGTAGTGGAGCGGTCCTGGAAATATAGCCTGGATCGAGGCCGAGAGAAGGCCCACTATACGGGCCAATTGCCTGAGGGAGATTTGTGTCTGGGAGAGGGATCTCCGAATTTCGTGCCGGATCTTCGTCATTTTGCAAGACGGGAGGCTGAGAGTAGATTCCACGGAGTCGATTAAGAAACCGAGAAAAACGACCTTCTGAGCTGAAACCAGAGTGGACTTGGCCTCGTTGATTACAAATCCGAGGCTCTGAAGGAGGTTGACCGCGGTCTGTAGCTGACGCGAGAGAGCATTGGTGCACTGGGCCAGCAGAAGAATATCGTTCAGATAGACGATGAGCCTCATACCCGACGCTCGCAGGGGCTCTATTACCGGTCTGAGTACCTTGGTAAAACACCAAGGGGCAGATGAAAGACCGAACGGGAGAGTCGTGAATTTGTACATCCTGCTCCACCAGCGAAATTGCAGAAACCGCCGGTGAGGCGGGAAGATGGGGATAGCGAGGTAGGCGTCCTTGAGGTCGAGACGCGCCATCCAGTCGTTGGGCCGGAGTATATCGCGAAGCAGATGGATTCCTTCCATCTTGAAGTGACGGTAAACCAGCCACTCGTTGAATTCCCGCAATTTGATGACGGGTCGCTGACCCCCGTCCGTCTTGTCCACCAGGAAGAGGTTGCTGATAAAACCTCTGGGATGTGGCAGGGTTTCTGCGATCGCTCCCTTGTCCAGAAGAGACTGGACCTCCTGGTCGACTAAAGCAGCGTCTGCGGACGAAAAACATAGCGGGCGCGGGGTAATAGGTTGTGAAGGTTCCCTGTGAAACTCTATGTGAAAACCTCGTACGGTTTGCAAGACCCAGGCATCCCCGTGATGGAAGTCCAAGCCGGGAAAAAATGCGCCAGACAGCCCCCCACTTTTAGAAGGGAAGAAGGGAGTACACTCACCGGAAGAGCTGGAGGTGCCACCGCCTCTACCGCCTCGGTGCTTGCCGCGTCGTCCTCTTGTGGGATAAAAGATGCCAAACCGGGCTTGGTCCTGGTACTGGCCATGGTTGGAGCCTTGTCCTCTGTTTTGATTGGGGCGGCCGGACAAGCGGCCCCTGCCTCGCCCGGCCCCTCAGAAAACCCGAGGGCAGAACACCTTCCTAATGGAGGATTGAGCCTTGTCTAGGGAGGTAAAGGTATTGACGAACCTCCCTAGCTCCTTAATGAAAGGTTCACCAAAGAGACCTCCTTGCGCGACTGGGCCTGCCTCTGAATCGGCCAGGTCCCCCAATTTGGGGTCTACCTTGATCAGCAGGGACCTGCGCCGCTCTGTCGAAATAGCACAGTTGGCATTGCCCAGGAACACCACTAGGCGTTGGGCCCAAGAAGAGAGATGCTCGGGAGAGATCAGGGACCCCGACGCTTTAGCCTCCTCCGCCATGTAGAGGATTTTAGTGATCGGGCCCAATGCGTCCAAAAGCTTTTCTTGACAAGCTCGCCAAGATCTATCAATGCCCTTCTTAGGGTCCTTGAAAAAATTTTGGAGGAACGTGGCCATCCGGTGGTCAATGTCGGGTGTGGCGGCCCTTACTCTTCGAGAGAGGGGCGAGGGCACTCCGCCCTAAGGCAGTTACGAGCCGTGGGCTCCAGCAGCCGGCGAATCCGGCTGGTGACATATTGTGCAACCTTGTCCGAGGGAGCCCAATCCGAGGACCTCGGATGAAGAATGTCGTCCGGGTCCAACATGTCAGCACAGAGGTTCTGCGCGTCAGGGGTGGGCGCCGGTTGGGAGGGGCGCCAAGGGCGCGCCGGGCCTTTCTCGTCTTTGGCGTCCGCTTGATCACCGTCCGCCGGATCACCGTCCCCTGGGGCAGTGGGAGTCGCTGAGGGGGCAGTACTTGCCAGAAAAGCCTGCTTGAGGCGGTCAAAAGCATCTGGGTCCACCCCGGTGTCGTTAGCGTGCTTAGCAGGTGGGCCCTGCTGGTCAGAAAGGGGCTCGCCGGAAGGAGAAGAGGATGGAAAGGCCTTGGCGGCCCTGGCCAGCTTGGCGCAGGCCTGGTCAATTTGGCGAGACAGGCACTCCTCAAGGGGCGTCATTGCTTGTTCTACCGCCTTGTGGATGGAGGCATCCACCGCATCATAGAACTCTTCATCCCACTGTAGGGCGGTAAGTGGGTCCTCCTCCCACTGATCCTCCTGGTAAATGTCATCCTAGTAAGTATCCATGGGGCCAGGAGACAGTAGTGCGCCAGGTAAGTAGTGTTGGATAGAGGGTGATACCTCAGTTGCAGGGGGTGCTGGGTGTCAGCCTAGTATTAGGGCTGGCAGAGGTCGCAAGAAGGAGGGCTATAAGCCCGGAACCCAACAGCCCTGGTGCAACTATCTAAGGGCAGCCTGCCGAAGAAGGGTTCGAACAATACTGACTCGCCTGAGCGAGCGTTTACAGGCCTAAGAATACGGACCCCCGGGCAGGGAAACTACCAAACAAACTGCCTAATGGCAGGTACTGACCCAAACAGACACGGGCGTTCAGCGGGGGCGTGAAGGCTGAGAAAATGCTGCCTAATGGCAGTGAAACAGACCCGAGTCAGCGGGTGTAATCTGGCAGGCGGGACAAGGCTCCCCACGGCGCTGCGGCTTGGAATCCTAGAATGCGCGGAATGCATGGAATCCAAGCACGCACCCTGCGGGCTGGCGCGCACCTAGGCGCCCTCTAGCGGTGGGAAGAGGTCACTGCGAGCCTGCACCAGTATACGCGGCCGCTAGGGAGTTCAAGCGCTCCCACGGCCGGACGCAAGTCAGCCGAATAGCGGGTGACTCGCAAGTGCCTATAAAGGAAAATTATATTATGAGGCAAAATAAAAGCATGTGAAACAACTTGAGGCGGCGTGCGGCGGCAGTTGAGACGCCCGACGCGCGCGCACGCTCTCAGCTGAGCCGTGAGAGAAAAAACAGCCCGAGAGTGAAAACAAAGCACACAGAGCAGATCACCCTAAGGCACAATCAGCCACAGTTGGCAGAAAATACGGCAGACACAGCACCAAAGAGCATATAGCAACAGCTGAAATGCTCTAGAGTATGAATAAGCAAAATACACAGTTAACATCAGAGATAAAAATAAACAGGACTTATCTGGCTGCAAGCAGCGAAGACAGAGGAGGAATGAACACTGACAGAGGACTATCGGCACCCTGGAGACCTGTGATTGGTGCAGAGGGACTGGACGCTCTATCCTGGACACTCTATTGTTTTAACTGTGTTATTCCCTATGGTCCATGGGAATAGTAGTTTTGTTTTACTTGACTTCAAATGGCTGCTGTCTAATAAAGAACAGCATAATACTCGCCTCCGGTCCTGACATAGAATTTGAAGGTTATATGGGTGTTTTTTGATGGTGTCCAGACATCTGGTAAATTTTTAAAGGTCTCGAGGAAAGGTTTGGGGCACATGTGACTGTCAAGGATATGGTTTTCTAAGGTGCTGTTAGGTTGGTGTGTATGGGTTGATGTCTAGAGGAGGCTATGATCTTTCCTAAAAGCTCCATGGGCGTTTGGTTACACTGGATATATAAGAGTTGCAAGAATGTTTCTGGGCATTAAAAGGTGGCTGAAATATACATTTTGTGGGTTCCTAGTGGAGCTGTGCGGTCCTTGGAGTATTATGAAGCTGACTGTTGTGAAGGTGTTTGTGGGGAACCCCTAGGAGGTGTTGGAAATTCAAGGTGTATATGCACAACAAGAGCATGGGAGTGCATAGGTCGCATTGTAAGTATGTCTCAGTGCATTGTCGGTGTTTGGAAGAGAGGTGAGTTTGTGGGGGGTGATGAGTGGCGTTAAAGGCATTCTGCTTTTGTTTGATTTTACTGGGAATGACTTGCAAGGGTGAAACTTCTGCATTGCTCGGGAACTTCACCTGCGCTGACGATATGACAAGCTGCTCTCCAACATAACATATGTATTTGTAATGAGCATGTTCACCCAAGGGTATCTTGGTGCTGAATAACAGATGTTTATTGTTACCCAACTCAATGGTTCTCATTTCATTGTCTTCAGAATGATGGATGGCTGAGTCCATCCGCCGGGATTTGAACCTGTGTACATGAGGTCAGACACAGGCCCCTAGATTGGACGCATTAGTCTACTAAGCAACCAGACCCGGCAAGAGAGCTGAAAGCAAGTTACTCCACTCCAAAGAAAGTCATCCAACATCTTCTTTGATTTCAGGTAAGCCTTACACTTGAAGGAGTATGGCCCCACATACTCATGAACCACACACACCTCCACAAACTAACAAGACTCCTCTGCTCAGCAAGACTCCTGTGCACAGACACCCTTCCCCGCATACAGAAGCAGATCCGGCGGCTATGCCTTCTGCCTCACTCCTAAAGACTGGCTCGACCTGTCCCTGCACATTAGAGCCACCGCCTCACTTCCTGAATTCCATAATAAACCGAAGACCTGGCTCTTCATCTAGCACCTACCTGGCCTGGCTCAAACAGCTCCTGCTTCAGCACCAGGATACCCTCCAGGGTGAGTTGTGCACTATACAAATACACATAACATAGCATAAGATAAGATAAGATAACATCAATATCTGATATCATGCTTAGGCAACTGACTCTGCGCTTCTAGCTACAATGCTTGTTTGGCGGGCCAGAAGTGAGCATTGGTTTCTGTAGCTACATTTATGTTTCTATTATGTCTACAATTCTGCTGGTTTCTGAGGGTCTGTGCTTGGTCTGAAGGGCTGCATATGTGTTTTAGGATGTGTGTGTGGCTGTCTAGCAACATGTATGCATATCTTCTGTATACATGTTGATGGTAATTACACAAATGTGAGGATGTGTCTGGGCCTCAGGTTGATGATTTGCCTTTTTGATAGTGAATGTGTTCAAGTGCGTGTCAGTATGTATGCATTTATCAACCAGAGCTCTCCACTTCTGCAAAGACCATCCCTGCTATGCATAGCACTTGATTTCATCAGTCCTGCTCAGTTTTATAGTGGTCAGAGCCAACAATCACTGTGTTTTTTAATGAAAATCGTAGCCAGCACCAACCTATTCGAAGTTCCCAAACTGACTAGCACTGACTGTCACATTTTCTGGATATCTCTTACAGGCCAATAATTATCAGTGACTATGCTGTGTCTCTGCAGCTTGTGGTTTTGTGTGACTGCAGTGCATGAGTTTTTGGGCACTGTTGGTTTGTTCACATCATGAGGTTCTTGATGTGTATACTTTTTGGGTTGTTTGTGAATGTGAATCTAAGTATTGGTGTTTGTCTGCATTAGGCTTGTAGGATCTTGAATCATTAAATGTTCATATTTCCTTGTGGGTGATAGAATATGTTTATGGGATGATGTTTTCAATATCAATCGTTTATGATGTACAAGGTCTTCTTGAGTTTTGGGTGATCTTTTGTATTTCTCGTCCTTGCTGCAAGGGAGATCCATAAATGAGCAGCTTGTGAGGAGAAGGAGGTCTCACAGGTGTGTATCATGTTGTAAGAGGATGGTCAGATGAGTTATTAGTCTATAAGGCAGGGTCCTGTTCTGTGATGCGGCCCCTCTCCCCTGTATTCAAATTTCGGCCCGGGAAATGGGGCTCCAGGGGCCTAACTAGGCTCAGTGAAGGAGAGCGCACATCCTCCTTCCTTTATTAATTACTCGGCTCTGGGGATTGGGTCCCCGGGGCCTTATAAGGCTCAAGGGGGGGGGGGGCATATGGCCCCTCTTCCCTTTAAAAAAACGAACGGCCTCAGGGGATGGGGTCCCCGGGGCCTGAAATGCTTGGGAAGGGGGTCTGCATGCCCTCCTTGCTTATTTATTTGTATTTGGCCCTGGGGATATGGATCCCTGGGCCTTTCAAGGCTTGTGGAGGTAGGTCACATGGCCCGCTACTTTTAATTGGAACTAGACCCGGTTATGGGGTCGCCTGGGCCAATCAAGGATCAGGAAGGGGCCTGGCAGCAGGCCAGAGTCGGTGTGCAGCATGGTGTTGGCTGCCTGCAGGGAATTGGAAGCAGATCCTTGTTGAAAGACTCACCCTGAGGCTAACCCCACACCAAGCACGACCAAAGGCCATGCATGGCATGGGGCTGGTTTCCTCTGGATGGCTGCCTGTGGTAAGTTAGACTCAGGGCCTGGCTGCAAGCTAGACCCTGCGGCCAACCCCACAACACACGTGATGGGGTTGGCTGCCTCCTGATTTGTTGGCCACGGGGCCTGGTGGCCAGACCCCTGCTGTCCATGGCAAAATGCTGTGTGCAGCCTGAGGTTGGCTGCCTCTAGGGGCTGTGCCACAGGCCATGCACGGCAGGTGTAGGAAGCTGCCTTTTTATGTGGTGGTGCCAATGCAATGGCAGACTATGCAAAAAGTACAGACAACCCTTATTGGTTTACACAGCTTAAATTAATAATCCCAAGTGCTCTATATTTGATAGTGTGGTCTAGCAGTTTAGGCTTATCAGAGCTAGTGTTAAGCATTTGTTGTACAAACAGAGTCAATAAATGAGACACACACTCAAGAAGAAATTGGAGGAAAATAACAGATTTTATATAATTTTAGACACCAAGATCATCGGAATCTGGTACTTTCGGAGATAGAATTTTTACAATAAGGCAAAAATATAGAAAATAATGATTTTTGAGGTATGCGCCTCGAATGCGGTTATGTTATCCTAAAGGATAAACATGCACTGCATGCATATAGTTGCGAGCTTTTCTGGAGGATGATTTTTTAGACTTAAGGTGCTTAGGGGCCAAGGTCCAAGAAACCATCAGCAGTTCAGTTTTACTTGCTAAGGTGAGTCCGGGTGCAGAGGGGCTGGTTTCGTTGGTAGCCTCGAGCACTACATGTAAAAGTCAATGGCAAAGTGCCTGTGGAAGAAAGGGTGCAAGCTGACACTTGGGAACAAGTCCGGTAGAACCCAAAGGGGGTCTTGGTGCTGGAGGGTCTCTGGGGCAAGGGGGTGCCATCTTTTTACTTGAACTTGGGCTTTGGGGCTCGTGTGCAAAGGTGTTTAGTCCGGCAGGTCACTTGCTTTGGAGGCTTTCACTTTGCTTGGGTGACCTGGAGAGTGAAAGAAAACAGAACAGCAGGGCTACTCTCAGTGCAGGCCTTGTTGATCCTGAAGTCCTTCATCGGCAGGTCGACTTTGTCATTGCAAGCCTTGGTTGTTTCAAGTGCTCCGGTACCCAGGCTACTGAGAGGCTCCAGGAGGGTCTAGCATCTGGACATTCACTGGAGAGACAGAGTTGACCTCCTACAACCATGGTGACCTCCTCCTGGAGAGATGCTCCTCGGTGGACCAGGTGATCAGCAAAACGGAGTACCGGACAAGTGCAGTTGGTGCCTGCAGCTGCAGGAGAGTGGCTGCTCTACCCCAAGGGAAATGCTGCTTAGTTTTTGAAGCACTGGGCAGTCCTCTACGACTTCCCTGAGGGTGCACAGCTTTTGGACGAGTCAGGTCTTTGCAATTGTCAGGCCAGCAGCAGCCAGGCAGGGCTTGATGCCAATTTCAGAGATGATCCACAGTTCCTGCGATTTCGGATCTTCTTAGTCCTTCTTCAGTTCCAAGGTAGACGATTCTGATTTCCTGGTGTCAGGGGGACCCCTAAATACGGACTTTAGGGGAGTGTAGGGTAGTAACCAATGGGCTATTTACCCCAGGGGTGATAACATGCCCTATATGGCCACTTCCTGTGAATATTGGGCATAAACCTGACCCAGAGTTCCCAGTTTTACCAAACCCAAGATGGTGAAACCCTTCTTCGACTGTCCACTTCAGGTGGCCCACCTTAGGCGTTCTTCTGACTAACTAATTTCCCACCTCCTCTGGTGCCAAATGGGCCCCAGGGCAGGGGGTAGCATTCCCCAGGTCTGGGGAGAAGCCGATGTTGCATATCAAGGGAGGCAGAGGCTTTGAAGCTTCTGGCCTTGACATGCTGATTCACTAGCCATCCTGCTGTAGGAGGTGTGATCACCTTTCGCCAAAGAAGGCATTGTTTATGATCTCTGAGAGCGCGGGCTCTCTCCTACAGGGGGTCAGAAACTCGTGTGCATTCGTAGGCTGGGTGATACCAGTCAGCCAGCACACTAGAGGACCAGTAGGTTTTCAGGGGGCACCTCTAAGGTGCCCTCTGGGTGCATATCATAATAAATCTAGTACTGGTATCAGTACAGATTTATTAAGACAAGATGTTTGATACCAAACACCATTGGTTTCAGTGCAGCCATCATGTAGCTGGGTGTTGGTGCACCCCCCCCCCCCAGAAGTCATGGGTTGCCCGGCACAGGTCCAGCCTAAGGGTACAGACCCTGGTTGGAGGGCCAGGTTCAGGGTGTCCCCTCTGACCTGGAGGAAGGGGTGACTGCTACCAGTGCCCCTACTGGTTTGTCTTTTGGGGGCACCGCTTCAGGTGAAAGGGTGCAGGGCCCCAGTAAGGGGGGAGAGGGAACCCTCCTCCTCACCTGTGGACACCATCTGTGCAGCACCTAACCTTAGCTTGCTCACAGGTGTGTCCCAACAGACAGACAGTACCCACATGGCAAACACAGTTGTGTGGCCCAGTCCACCCCCAGGGTGTGACTCCTGTCCCCCTCCCAAGGGCCACTCTGTCCACCAGGAAAGCAAGCCACAGTGGACACAGACAGTTGTCAGTGATGAGAACCAGGCCTTATGCCTCTCAGGGTTCTCAAACCTCTGTGGTGTCAGAGAGTGGGGGGAAGTATCCCCAGGTGCCTGGCGCTCTTTGTCCACTCTCCCTCCTGTCAGGTCAAATATGACATCCTGACCCTGACCCACCAGCCCAGGGTCTGTACCTGGTGGCTGGACAAGAGACTGGGGTGGACATTCCCACACCCGGTCCTCCTTCTTGGGGCTCTGCACCCTCCCACCTGGAGCAGTACCCCCTTCCAGAATTGTCAGGGCATCTGTGGCAGGTGTCCTGCACAATTTGCCCACCAGTTCAGGGGTTCTATCCTGTAACTGGGATCCCAGCCTACCCTAGGCTAACCTACCCTAACACTGTCTGTGTTCACTGTGGCTTGCTTTCCTGGTGGACAGAGTGGCCCTTGGGAGGGGGACAGGAGTCACACCCTGGGGGTGGACTGGGCCACACAACTGTGTTTGCCATGTGGGTACTGTCTGTCTGTTGGGACACACCTGTGAGCAAGCTAAGGTTAGGTGCTGCACAGATGGTGTCCACAGGTGAGGAGGAGGGTTCCCCATGGGCTAGCTTAGTGGGCCCTGAGAGTATGGACAGAGGGATCCAAATGGGTTCAGATTGGCGTAGAACTGGAATATGCCCCTGCAGTTGCAGGCCAGGGTCCAGGTTCTATCGCCCCAAGCAGGGACGCCCATCAAGGTATTGATTAGTCTACCCTGGCTTTAGGCTGGAAGGGGGTTGTGTTGGACTTGGCTCTTTTTGCAGGGTCATCCCAGAACTTTTTGCCTCCCTCCTATATTTTTTCTGACCTGTTGTTGGTGGTTTTATGACTCTGGGTACTTTACCACTGCTGATCAGTGCTAAAGTGCATATGCTCTCCCTAATAATTGTGTTTATGGATTGGTGATTCCATGATTGGCATATATGATGTACTAGTCAGTCCCCAGTGCAGCGCACTGTGTGTGCCCAGGGCCTGTAAATCAAATGCTGCTAGCGGGCTTGCAGCACTGATTGCACCATCCACATAAGCAGCCTGTAAATGTAACTCAGGCCTGCCATTGCAGAGCCTGTGGGCAGTCTAGGTCTGCCATGTCGACTTGGCAAGTGCACCCACTTGCCAGGCCCTAACCTTCCCTGCTCTTACATGTTAGTCATCCCTAAGGGAGGCCAAGGTACCCCTTTGGGCAGGGTGCAGCGTATGTGAAAGGTAGGACATGCCCTGATGCGTGTGGCATGTCCTGATAGTGAAATACTGCCAATTTTGCTTATCACTATTGCAAGGCTATCTGTTCAGATAGGATAGAATGGGGAGTTTGCCTATAACATTTTATAAACATAACTACCCCTGGGAACAATATAGGAAAATAAAGTTTGATATGCCTGAACTCAGAATGTTAAGATGCATCTTTTAGTGAGGGTGATTTTTACATTCTGTGTTTGGAAATATCACTTTTCAAAAGTAGGTATTTTCTTGCTTAGCCATCCAGTGTGTATTGACTGTCTGGCTTTTGTGTGACAGGGACTGGGGAGGTGCAGTGGCTCCAGAGAGTCTGGATGAGTCAGCGCTAGGCTGAATAGGCCTGATCTGCATTTGGAGTGGTAGGAGGAGAAGCACCTGCACCTGAATAGGGCTGTGTCTGCCTTCCACAATGATGGCTCCACCCCCCTGTGGTGTGTCTGGAGCCAGGGCTCACACTGACAATGGAGGTTGTTGTGCACTTGCAAAGTGCCCCCCAGAACTGGTTTGGACTGGGCTCAGAGCCGTGGGCCAGGAGAGAACAAAAAGATCACTTCTGGGAAATCAAGAGGAACCTTTGCCAAGGAGAAGAGCTGGAGAAACTGAGGCGGAATACTGCCCCTGTGCTGTTTGCTGTCTGGGGTTGGCCTGAAGTGGCTACTTTCTGCCAAGGAAAGGGAAAAAGGACTTTGCTGTTTGCTGTGTCCCCTGCTTGAGGAAGATCTCCAAGGGCTTGAAGAAGAGCTTGCCTCCTGTTCTGAAGTCTCAGGGAGACAAAGACTTCACCCCCAGCTCCCCTGAACTTCCTTGCTGGGAGTTCTGACCTGCCAAGAGGTGCCTGTCGCTGTTCTGGGCCTCTGGAGTTTGTTCTGGCTGTTGGGAGCTGGAAAAGTGACGCAAGCCCTACTGTGCGGCTGCAAGAACTCACGCATCATCCCGGATCATTGCATCGCATTGCGGCGCCAGGTCTATCGCATCGTTGGGGGACGCAGTAAGAAACTAACGCATCACCTCCCCACACAGTAAGAAACCGACACATCACCTCCTCTCCGGTAAGGAACCAACGCATCACCTCCTCTATGCAGCAGTAAGGAACTGACGCATCACCTCCCCCTGAGCAAGGAACAAAAGCATCACCTTCCCTGAGTGTAAGGAACGGACGCATCTCCTTCCCTGTGGCCCTTTTTGTTTGTGTGTGCAACGCATCGAAGGTACTTTGTGTGAAAAGTGTTGCATCTGCAATTTGCTTTGAACTGAACTATTTCTACCATTTGAAAGTCATATTTTTATTACTATATTGTGGATTTTTGTCGTTTGGTCTTGTTTGGTTTAGATAAAGATTACTTATTTTTCTAAACTGGAGTGGTGTCCATTTGTAATGTTTTCGCTGCATTACTGTATGTGTTCGCAAATGCTTTACACACTGCCTCTGAGATAGGCCTGTCGGCTCGTACCAAGCTACCAAGGGGGTGAGCAGGGGTTATTTTAGAAGTGTATCCCCCTTACCCTGACTAGGAAGAAGGGTCACTACTTGGACAAAGGTACCTACCTCTGCCAACAAGAGACCCCAATTTCTAACACTGGGTAGCTCGCAATGACCAGTGCCCAGTACATGTCCTTAAGATGACTGCCTGCCTATAACTTGCGCCACTGCTATGCACTGCTTATGAGCTCACATATTACATCACTCATGGCATGTTCTATGACATAATTTATGATATCACTGATTACCTCTCAAATGACATCACTGATGACAGCACTCATGACAACATCCAAGCTTCTTTTGCACACATTATTCTATAAACTAATATGGCATTAGAGGACTGAAAGTAAGTTTATAATTTCTCAGAATAAAACAAAGCAGCATTAAGCCATCACAGATACAACTCCTGTAGGTGTATCAAGCATGTGTTATGTGCATAATAGACCCTTTACCATACACTTCACTGGTATCCTAGTTCATATTACAATCAATCACATATATATGGGGACCCCTCATTGCACATGGTGTTCAATAAGTATACAACTGTACATAGGAAGCCAAGTCCCTCAAGATACTTAACGTCTGTTTATGTTTAAATTAATGCCCTCCTATGGAAAGCGTTCATTTGTCTCAAATCGCTCAAGGTCATAGAACCTACATTAAAAAATGAAGTTGATAAGAGTAGAAAGAAAAGTGGGCACGGTAAACAGTGTTTACTCTATGGAGAGAAATTACTCTGTACCACACTGTTTGCAGACAGTGAAACTCTCATGAGGAATACACCCTAAGTATTAAAAAGTATCTACTAAGAACCAGTCTACACTCTATGCGACACTTGTCAAAAAAGACACTATTCGCTTAAAATAACCAAGGTCAGGAGAAGCTAAAGATTATACTACCTGCAGCCTTCATACTCTGGGGAAAACTTTACAGATAGCCCATCTTCTGAAGCAAAAGAAGCACATGTACCTAGGTTAGTACCCGGTGCACACAGTCTTCTATGCTATGTAGAAATTGTCATGCTGTAATGATTCTGTCTAATAACTCAAGGCTTTTTACAATGCTTAAGGTCTTATTATGAGTATTGCGGTCCACAGG
Source organism: Calotriton arnoldi (assembly GCA_963921515.1). Taxonomy (NCBI): domain Eukaryota; kingdom Metazoa; phylum Chordata; class Amphibia; order Caudata; family Salamandridae; genus Calotriton; species Calotriton arnoldi. Next base: position 994,823 of record CAWUFW010007361.1, on the reverse strand, counting down.
ACCGCTGTACTGGCGGTTGCAGTCCGACCACCACTGCGGGTTCGTCCACAGTATTCAGAACCAGGATCCTGTGGTGCTCATGCAACGGAAGGGGCAGCAATATGCTGGCAGTGCCGCTATGCCACTGCTGTACATATTACGAGTTGCCTGTTCACCGCCCCTTTCATGGTGGTGATCCCGCCATAAAAAGAGTGGTGAGAGGCAACTAATGGGGCCCTAACGGAGTCCCTGCCGGTCCTGGGCTTGGGGGTGCAAGCGGGGGGCACATGTTGTGCCCCCATGTAATTGCACCCCAGTTCCTGCACAGTGTGGCATGCATCCCACACTGTAGTACCGTGCTGCCGGTGCTGTCACAGCGGCATCTGCAGATAAGGCTCACCTATGAGCCTTATACAGCCGCCGCTGTGAGACCACCACAGCATCGCACCGCCATTACAGTTGGAATCTGGCGGCCGCTCGACAGGCTTGGCGGACCTCCTGTTGGTGCGGTTGTGGCGGTCCGAAAGGAGGACCGCCAAAGTCGTAATGAGGCCCCTAGTATGAAGTATGGAAACTTGTGTGCAACATGCTGCACACAGAGTTACTCTTCAATGCAAAGATTTATAACATGTTCAATACCTCTACACACCTCTGATGAATTAGGAGCACATGCATTTTGTAAACACTTACATCCATTAGCTGTACACAGGCTGTACAAAATTAGGTAGATAAGTAATATGGTAGCTACTCGCCACTATGTAAACTATAAAACAAACTAACACACTCATTGGATGATGTCAATAGTGATGTCATCTGTGATTTCATCAATAATGTCATTTGAGGTGTCATAAGTGATGTAATAAATTATGTCATTGAACATGTCATGAGCGATGTAATATGTGAGGTCAAAAGCAGTGCATGGCGGGACGCAATTTTGGTGTTTTTTTTGTTCAAAATATTAATGTTGGCACTAAATTATTCCCCTAATTAGAACTTTACTTTAACCGTTTTTTCAGTGAATATATATGTTTTTTTTATACATATGTTAAAAAGCAGTACTAGAGAACAAATTTGGGGGAGGAGAGACATTTCCTCTGTTCTGACTCTAATCATCTGAAATAGTATAGGGCATATGCACATCGATACCAATGTGTGCAATACCTGCTCAGCCAATCCACAAGCACATTTTCCCTCTGCAGCAGATAGATGGTTGTCAGAGGCAGCAGATGGTTCTCTGCCCATGTACCAATCTCCTGTCCTAGTGCTAATAGTTTCGGCACTTTGTTCCTTGGTGAGTGACGCTTTTTCTACTTTGTGGCTTGTTCTGACTCTAACGAACTAGTTAGTCAGGAGAGAGATTAAAATCAAAAGAGATTGTTAAATTGACAGTAAAAAAAAATTCAGTTGGAGGAGGTCTGATTCCACAGTACCTGCACTAAGATTTACCCTAGAGTTGCTCGCCAACCTTTGCCACTTGAATTGGCGTGAGATTCAATCAGGTGAGGTATCTACCAGAAGATTCTGATTTAAATCGTCCTCCAAAAACCACAACTCAATCAATCAATCAGGGGTTTGTGAAGCGCGCTACTCACCCATGAGGGTCTCAAGGCGCTGGGGCGGTGGGTGCAGCTCCGAGTCAGCCGAAGAGCCAGGTCTTGAGGTTCCTCCTAAAGGAGTGTAGAGTGTGGGGTGTCTGATGTTGATCCGGTGCTCGTTCCAGGTCTTTGCCGTGATGTAGGAGAAGGCTCTTCCACCCGCTCTTGCTCTATGGATGCGCGGTGTTTCAGTGAGGGCAAGATTGGCGGAGCAGAGGTTTCTCTTGGGTACGTGGAAGGAGACTCTGTTGTTGAGGTATTGGGGTCTGGTGTTGTGGAGGGATTTGTAGGCGTGAGTGAGAAGTTTGAAGGTCGTTCTCTTCTTGACAGGGAGCTAGTGGAGGTCTTGCAGGTGTTGGGTGATGTGCTCATACCGTGGGATGCTCAGGACGAGCCTGGACGCGGTGTTCTGGATGGTCTGGAGCTTGGGGAGCAGGGATTTGTTGATACCGGCGTAGAGGGCGTTTCTGTAGTCCAGTCTGCTTGTTTTGAGTGCATGGGTGACGGCCTTTCTGGATTCGGGGAGATCCACTTGAAGGTCGTTCGAAGGATGCGGAGGGTGTTGGAGCAGGTGGAGGCGACAGGTCATGGTGAGGGAGGAGTTGAGTGTGATACCGAGGTTCCGGGTGTGGTCCGTGGGAGTAGGGGGGTTGCCGAGGGCAGTGGGCCACCAGGAGTTGTCTCATGCTGAGGGGGTGGGTCCAAGGACGAGGACTTCTGTCTTCTCCGAGTTGAGCCTCAGGCAGCTGCTTCTCATCCAGGATGCGACCTCTTTCATTCCATCCTGGAAGCTGAGTCTGGTGGTGTTGGGTTCCTTTGTGAGGGAGAGGATGAGCTGGGTGTCGTCAGCGTAGGATACTATGCTGAGTCCACGCAGTGTGATGATGGCGGCGAGGGGGGCCATGTAGATGTTGAAGAGCGTGGGGCTGAGCAACGATCCTTGGGGTACTCCACAGTTGTTCTCTGTGGGTTCAGAGAGGAAGGGCGGGAGTCTGATTCTTTGGGTTCTACCGATGAGAAAGGAGCGGATCCAGTCGAAGAGTCTGCCAATGAGAGTGTGGTGGGAGACGGTGTCGAAGACTGCATAGAGATCAAGTAGGATGAGGACCACAGTGTGTCCCTGGTTGATGAGGGTGGGGATGTCATCTGTTGCAGCTAGTAGGGTGGTCTCTGTGCTGTGGTTGCTGCGGAATCCAGATTGGGAAGGGTCGAGGATGGAGTTGTCTTCGATGAAGTTCGTTAGCTGGATGTTGACGATCTTCTCAGTGACTTTGGCCGTGAAAGGCAGGAGAGAGATGGGTCGGTAGTTCTTCAAGTCCATCGGGTCAGCCGAGGGCTTCTTGAGGAGGAGTTTGACTTCTGCGTGTTTCCAGTCGTCGGAGAAAGTGCTGGATTTGAAGGTGGCGTTGATGGTGCGTCGTAGCTCGGGTGCTATGGCGGCGATGGCTCTGTGGAAGATGTGTGGTGGGCAGGGGTGCGTGGGGCTCCTGAGTGGATGCTTTTCATGGTGTTGGCGGTGTCTTCGGTGGTGACCGGGGTCCAGGCGGAGAGGGTAGGCTGGCTGTCATTGCTGGAGTAAGGAGTGGTTTCAGTGACTGGTGTCTGTTCATTGAAATTGTCGTACAGAGACTTGATTTTCAGATGGAAGTAGAAGCCAAGTTTGTTGCAAAGGTCCTGGGAGGGTGTGATGTCCGTAGCTTCGCTGGGTGGTTTGGTGAATTACTGAATGAAGCTGAAGAGTTCCTTTGAGTTGCTGGAGTTGGCGAGGATTTTGTTCTGGATGAAGGTCCTCTTGGTGGATCTGATGAGTTGGTGGTATTCTGTCATGGCGTTCTTGTAGGTGGTCTGATCTTCCGAGGTTTTGCTGTTTCTCCATATCTTCTCGAGACGTCTGCAGGTGCGTCTGGATTCTTGGAGGTTAGAGGCGAACCAGAAGGCTTTCCTGGGGCGATGTCTGTCTGGGTTGCGGAGGGGGGCAAGCTTGTCTGCGCAGTTGGTGATCCATCTGTGTAGTTCGTTGGCTGCAGAGTACTGAACTAATATGATTTGCACTTTCATTTCAAAGTTCTCTGATTTCAAGACAGCACTACTGCAGAAGACGTCTGATTATCTATAAGACTCTGAAACCACGTCCTTGGAACCATGATCGCGCATGCTGAAATATCTCCTTCAACACTTATCTAAGCAGAGAAACAGGATATCAGTTTCCATTTTCTTGGTGGAGGGAGGAAAACAAAACCCAGATTTGTATGTATGACTGCTCCAATGAACAATATCTATTGGATTGGAATGAGGTGGGACTGCTTTAGGTTCACAAGAAAATCATGCATTTGAAGAATGTTGCACACTTCTTGAACATCCTTGGGCCTCTTAGAAAAAGAGGAAGAATCAATTTACCTTTCATGTAAGTATGCATACATATGGATACCCCAATAATCTAAAATACCTAGCAATAGCACTAAACGTTTTGTGACAACTCTTGGGACATATGTTATATGAAACAGGAGAACATGAAACTGAAGATATTTTCCTGGCGCAGAGAATCTTAGGAACTCCTTCAAATCTTGAAGAATTTACATGCACAGACATGCATCTCGAAGATCTAGTTAGTCTAGATAGTCTCCTGACATTAATAATGGAATTATTAGTGTGACTGTCTTGAAAGTTTTGATCTTTTCCAAATCTATAACTGAAGGTTTCTGCATCAACAACAGTACTGAGTAGCAACCCAGACCTCTCTGTCCCTCTGAAACAGGAAAGATTGCTGCTGTGTTCCTCAAGTCTAGAATATCCTGATACAGGGATTTTCAACAATGTGGACAGCATGGATCTGGAGTGGCTAGCACATTTTCTACTGGTGGCTCTCCAAACTGGATTTTGGAGTCTCAATTCATGTCCTCCTGCACCCACTTTTCTGTTGCAGTGGATTTCTAAACAGCAGTCAACCACCCACCTTCAGTACAGTACAATACAGTATGTAGAGTCATTAGGCAGTCAGTATTGGAGAATTGGGGTCAGCTGAAGAAAATTCCTGGGATTTGTCAGAGGCACGAGCCCCCTGGTCTTGACCTCCACCCCAATAGGGGTCACTGGGACACACCCAGATATGTCCAGATATGTCTTCTGGCAGCAACTGAAGCACAAAAGCCATGTGTTGCTCCATCATTGATAGCTTAGCAGAAAATCCAAAACGTGTTGCAATTGTTCTGCAAGGGTCTGAAAATGTCTGACTACACAGTGTATGTGACATAGATAAGAACACTTTATAGCTATCTCTGCCATCCTATGTACATGAACCTTCTAAAATAATTGTGCCTTGGAAAAATAAGCCAGGCAACAAGCTTTCATAGATGTTTAAAGAAAAACCTCTAAAGGATTTCTCTGTAACATGAATATTGGAAAGCTGTATCTATCCACCTTCTTTCACTCTCTAGTTAACACACTGCATACAGCTTTATGTAGTTCCAGGGACTCCAAATAGTTTCTCCTGAAAATGTTGAAAGAATATGTCTTTCCCTTCTTGGGAACCCGGAACCAGAGAAGACAAGAGCTGCAACACTTGGGGCAATTCTGCTCCCTGAATGAATCATTTCTTGTAATCTTCTTCATCTGGCTCAACCTTCCTCTTCCGGGGTAGCCAGCGTGGGTTCTCTACATGATGAAGGATCTCTTTCTTTTAGTACCACAGCAACAGCTTGTTCAACTATACACTGTATTACAGCTCTGAGGAGAACCTCATCTGAAGTTAAAGACTGCTCTAGAGCCTGTTCTCAGTGTGTATCGGGAGAGGGATGGTCTTCTGTATAATGTTTCTTTCAGACAGAAGTGCTGTTGTTACAGTGTATCTGCAGCTATCCTGAGATAAGGCCTTATAAGCATTGACCGAAAGATTACTGCAACCGTTCACGTTTCTAAGGCAACAAACTCATGTGCCACATCAAGCTTTTCTTATAAATTGCCCTACCAGGCTAAGTGACTGGCACAGGGCTTAATCTGTGGAAGGAGATAATCTTAATGGTAAGACTACAAAAGGAATGTACAGAAAAGGTTCACCCAAGCTTGCGATAGCAGAGTTCCTGGGCATTACAACTAAGTAATGTTGCTGATCACTTGGGACCCAAAGATCCACAAGAATGTGTGACTAACAAAATGATCTTTCTGCAACCACTCAGTCATAGAGCAGGAGTTTTAAAAATATATGATTTTCTGCAGTTTGTGATTGAAGTTAGAAGGTGGGGAAGAGGGTTTGATTCATAATTTTCCTGCACCAGCTACAGCACAATGTTGAAGGAAAAGTATCCCCCAAACAGTAATTACCTTATTCTTACCTTCATGCTTGAGATAAGCATATCACCAGCAACAGAATTAAAAACATGACATGATGACTAAACAGATTCCTTATTTAGTTGGAGATTGGTTTAACATCTGTGTAATTTTGTATATTATTTGTTTTTGGGTAAGCAAGTCTGCAATAAGGGGAAACCATATTCAGTTAGGATTGGGATGAGGAAGACGGACAAGGAGGTAATGACTGTATATTCTGCACTGTCTCTTTATGTCGCTGTCATTTTTAATTATTAATGTTCTCTGCTATTTGGTAACATATTTGCAAAATATGTCCCTTTCCTTTTGTCACATGTCTTTACTTATCAGAGCATTCTTTGGTATATTGATTATGGAGCTTAAATATATATAAATATTTCTAATGTCAAGAAGCTATACATATATTCCAATGAATTGTGCATTTTTTATAAATGTTGAACTCTAAATAACAATTCTAAAAGTACGTATTTATAATGATTTTTTTGTTCTCAAAGGAATAAAGGGGCATATTAGCAAGACCGGCGATAAAATTATCGCCGTTTTAGCGGCAGGAAACTGCCGCTAAAACGGCGATAATGGGCTTGCTAATATGCGTTATAGAATTCAATAGAAGCCCAGGTTAGATGTCCTGCACATCTAACCTGGGCTTCTATTGGAATTCTATAACGCATATTAGCAAGCCCATTATCGCCGCTTTAGCGGCAGTTTCCTGCCGCTAAAGCGGCGATAATTTTATCGCCGGTCTTGCTAATATGCCCCAAAGTTTATATCTGAAAACTCTTCAATAACAATATTTATCCTTCTGAAATAATATCCTATGCAGATAAATGCATGTAGTAACTTGTGTGCCCCTCACTATCATGAACAATAGCACCTACAAACTGAGGGTCTGTGGTGCCAAAAAAAAACCACTCCTTGTTTAAAAAGTCTTAACTTTTTATTGGTGTTAGGATGGAGGAACATGCTCCATCCATTACTGCCAATTTACCCAACCTTTTAAAATATGGCTTCTGCAAGGTCCATATTCTCTCTACTGAGCCATTTTGGTTCATCACACAAACCCCTTCCTCTCAGTGATAGTCTCTTCATCCTTCATCAGTCTCCTGCTGCTTCCACTAACCAGTTTATTTGTTGAACCGAAAGATAATCTGGGAAGTCGGGGTCCATTCTTTATAATTTATTTCTAAAATAAAACAATTCATTTTTTCGAAAATCTTTTTTATAAAAATTCTTTATTTTACAATCAGCAATTTAATTATTCATTTTTTAGATATTTGCTTTTTCAACAAAGGCGATGCTGTACTCCATTCAAGGCCTTGCTATAACAACTATTTTAAAAATCTTTCAGCAACAACTGTGTTTGATAGAAAAGTTTGAGAAATTGGGTTTCTGTTTGAGGGAGGTGTGAGCCCTTCTCAAGCAACAGCCACAATCCTTGTTAGGGTGAACCACAAACAGTCACTCAATTAACCAGGGGTTTAATCCTCTGGTAGCTTGGCACAAAAAAGGCAATGTGTAAAACATTTATGCAGCACTAAAACAGTAATAAAGTGAAAACACCATACAAGAAAATTCCTACTCCAATTTGGAAAAATAGAGTAAAACGTAATCAAAATATTTGATACCACAACAAGAAAAATCCTAGTAGCAGAACTGGAGATATGCAATTTCAAAGATTTAAGGTAAGTATAGCTCCTAAAAGAACAAAGCGCAACTTGCGGTTATCTGTTTGCGAGAGATAGGGTGACAGTCACAAGTTCAGGCCAATTGTGATTGAGCATGGATCAGATACAGGGATCAGATTAGTCCTGCTGAAAACGTTACCTTCTAGAGTCCAGTGCGAAGTGTTCAGTTCATGGTGGAGGAGGCCGCGAGAAGCAGGGAGAGAATCACAGATGGCCGTTGCTAAACTGCGAAGAGCAGTTGGGTGTCATGAACAGTTGTGGCTGGAGCTCGAAAATCCTGTTGGGCATCGTCGATGGTCTCTGGTGCTTGTGTGCCTGGAGCTCAGGACAGGAGGTGAGTCACTGACCCTTGGAGTTACTTCAGCCTGGAATAACGGGTGGAGGTCCAGTATTTCTTCTCAGACAGCAGGACAGGACTGAAGCAGCAGATTAGTCCTCTGGCAGCAGGGAAGTCCTCCTTCTGAATAATCCACAGGTCCAGCTGGGTCCGAGAGTCCCTTATTTATACTTGGTGCCCACTTTAAAGTGGAAGAAACCTCTGGAGATTTCCCCCCTCAGATGTGTCTGGAATTTCCTGTCACCCTGCCCTGGTCCTAGCTTATCGGCACGCATAATAGGCTATTCTGAAGTCCTTTGTGTGTGACCTGAGACAGTGTCTTTGAATCGCAAGTGTGGCAGTCGACAGATCCGCCCCTGTCATCAAGTCAGGATGGTCCATCTGCCAAAACCCAGACCCTCTGTTGTGTGGCTGTCTGGGAGGAATACACAAAGACCAACTGCCAACTACACCGAGTCATGTGACGCAAGAACAGGCGGCAGGTACCAAATAGTAGGGCAAGAAAATGCCAACAAGTGGTATTTTCAGAATTGTGACATAAAAGCCGACTGTACCATTGAAGAGCGTCTTAAATTGCAATTCTGCAGACATCAAACATTACATTTCAACCTGCTCCCAGACCAAAGTTCCCACTTAATAAATATAATAAGGTAACCCAATGTTATCCTTTGGTAGAGTTAGGCCATGCAATAGTGAAAAACTAACTTGAGAGCTTTTCACTACGAGGATATATAAAACTTAAAAGTACATGACCAACTTTTTAGATACAGTGCACCAAGTCCTATGGGCTGTTCAGGGCCTAACTTAGAGGTAACTTATATGTATTAAAAAAGAAGGTGTAGGCCTGCCAAGTCGAAACAGCAGTTTAAACTAAGGGGCTTATTTATGAGCCCTTGTGTCACTTTTGCGCCGCCGGTGCGTCACTTTTTGTGACGCACCAGCGACGTAAAAATGCACCATGTTGCGTCATATTTACAAAGTGACACATCTAAACCCCTGCGCCACATTATACCTGCGCCAGGTATAATGTATGCAGGGTGGGCGTTCTGACGCAAGTAAGCCTCGTAGAAGTGACGCAGTGAAATTTATGAGATTTCACTGCGCCACTTCTAGGACGCAAATGCGTCAATATCTTACGCCTGCCTCACTGCGGGCGTAAGACTGACGCAGGCACATTTGAAATGGGACTTGCCCATGTGAAATGACCCATTGCTGAAGTTGCGTCACTTTTGTGACACACTCCAGCAATGCGTCATTTTTGCGCCTACAGATACGTCAGAAATACTGACGTATTTGTAACTCCTTGCGACATGATGCTTCATACTGTAAATATGATGCATCCAGCATGTCGCAAGGAGGGCGCAATGAAAAGTGACGCATCGCTGTTTTCACGCAGCAATGCGTCACTTTTCATAAATGAGGCCGTAAGTTTCCTTGCATATACATGGTGTACCACTTTACTAGAGACTTACATGTAAATAAAATAGGTCAATTGGGCATAAGCCAATTATACCATGTTTACAGGAGTGAGCACAAGTACTTTAGCACTGGTTAGCAGTGGTAAAGTGTGCTTAGTCCCAAAGCCAACAAAAAAAAATACAGCAAAAGAGGATGAGTATATGCAAAGGTTTGGGGGGAAACCACGCCAAGTATGGCAGGTCTAACACTATGGTTGCATAATTTTTGTGTCACTTCAGTCCTGGAAATATGTACCTTTAGTTAATATGGAACTGAAATCCTGGTTTTGAAAATACGCTTGTATGTATGTGATTTAAGTAAAATGTAAATTGTATCTTTGTTACCTCAAAGATGAACAACTGCGGTGGGTACACTGTGCAAGAGACCACCGTGCAGTGGGAGATGATTGCAATAGGCCCAAGTTACATTATATGAAGATCTTTAGACTTTTTGTGCTATTAATGCTCTAAATTATGAGGGTTGGGACTGGAGAGGAGAGTGTCATAAGGATTCTCAGCAGTTAGTAATTCAATTGTACTTATTAATTTGGCTAAGGTTTTTTTAAAGCTCACGCACCATGTCATAGAAATACTGTGAAAAAGGTATTCTAATAAATACATAATTTGTGTATTGATCAGCACTTAAGTTGACTTGACAATATCAGCTACTTCCAAATAACCATAAGTAGATATGGATTTAGGAATACTAAACCTATAGTTCCCAATAAACGCCTATTTTGATCATATGTTGGTAGTCGAAATTCCAGAGCCATCTAGATTTAACGCAATATTATTAACCTCAATAGTTTGACTAACAAACAAACAATATACTTTAGGTAAAGAACTCAAATGAAAGAAAGATGAATACATGAATTTACAATAAACAAAAATTCTGCATACAAAGCTAGTATTATGAAGCCTGACGGTCAAGGTCAGGCAACACCAGAGAGACATCTCCACCTGTGAATGGCTGTTTCATTACCACATTTAGTTAGGACTGGGATGAGGAAGACGGGCAAGGAAGTAATGACTCTTTGTATATTCTTCACTGTCTCTGTATGTCTCTGCCATTTTTAATTTTTAATGTTCTTTGCTATTTGGTAACATAATTGAAAAAATGTCCATTTCCTTTTGTCATGTCTTTAGATATCCAAGCATTCTTTGGTCTATTGATTATGGAGCTTACCCAGAAAGGATTCAAGTATTTGTTTCTATAAAAGTTCTTTAGCTTAAAGTGCTTTTTAGACTTTAGGAAACCCTTGACATTTAATATTTGATAGAAATGACTTCAGTAATTTCTATAAGTGATTGCCTTTGTCAACTTGATGGATATAACCAGGTCGCTGAAGGGTATTCGGATGGCCCGTTAAGAGTAAAACTTCTGTTCTACAAAGACAATTACATGACAGTGTGCATTTCTTGAAACTAATTCATTTAATTCAATTGAATGAAACATCTATTTTTCCACAAATGATCCGATCCATTCTGCTGCCTCCAAGATTGACCTAATTTAAGTATCATGCAATGCATTCTCAAAAGGACACAAACACTTACCTAAAGTTATTCTTCTACCTCGCTTCGAGGATACTCCAAATCCTAATAAAAAGAAATATAAATATTTCTAATGTCATAAAGCTATACATATATTCCAATGAATTGTGCATGTATTAGTATAATATATTGGTGTGTGGGTCTATGTAATAATGAGAAATAGTGTGAAAACCTTTTTATAAATGTTGAACTCTAACACTTATAAAATTATATATTTATAATAATTCTTTTATTCTCAAATGACTAATTTTTGTATCTGATAACTCTTGAATAACCTTATATATCCCTCTGAAATAACATCCTTGGCAGATAAATACATGAGGTAACTCCTGTGCCCCTTTTGTTTCATTACACAAACCCCTAACAAAATGAATGTGTCCTCATGTAATGCAACTGGTGCTATGTAAAGTGATCTGATAACCGATTCGGGTCAAGTTCGCGCTATATAAAACTCTGTAAAATAAAATAAATAAATAAATAAAATCAGTCACCTGCTACTTCCACTAACCAGCTCATCTGTTGTTCAAAAGATAATCTGGGAAGTCAGGGCCCATTCTTTATAACTTATTTTTAAAATATAACAATGTATTTTTTAGAAAATCTTTTTTTTTAGAAATTCTTTATGTCACAATCATTAGTTTAATTAATAGTTTTTAGGGAATTATTGTTTTCAACAAAGAGGATGCTGTACTCCATTCAAGGCCTTGCTATATAACATTTATTTTAAAAATCTATGAGCAACAACTGTGTTTGATAGATATATGTGAGAAATTAGGTTGGGGTTTTGGTTTAAGAAAGTGTGGGCCTTTCTCAAGCAACAGCCACAATCCTTGTCACGGTGAACCACAATAGGTCATTAAATTAACCTGTGCTGAACCCTCTGGTAGCTTGGCACAAAACAGACAACGTGTAAAGTATTTATGCCGCACTAAAAGAGTAATACAGTGAAAACCACATATAAGAACATTCCCACACCAATTTTGAAAAATAGATTAAAATGTAATTAAATTATTTGACACCACAACGAGAAAAATTCAATTAGTAGAACTAATGCTATGCAATTTCAAAGATTTGAGGAAAGTATAGCTCCACAAAGCACAAAGTGTGGCTCACGGTTATCTGGTAGTGAGAGACACAGTGAACGTCTTAGGTTCAGGGGGACTGTGATGGTGCATGGGCCATATACAGAGACCAGGTTAATACTGCCGAAAAAGTTATCTTCTAAAGTCCAGCATGAAGTGTTCTGTTTGTGGTGGAGATGGCCATGAGGAACAAGAAGAGTGTCGCGGGTGGCCATTGCGGTAGTGCAAAGAGCAGGGCGGGTGTAATGGACAGTCATCGCTGTTGCTGAAGATCCTGTTGTGCATCATGGATGCTTGTTGCTAGAGCTGCGAGTTGGCGGTCACCACATTCTGTCCATGCTGTAGGGCGAAGTGCAGATCTCGCGCTGGTGGTCGTCGCTGGCTGTCGCTGTAGCATGAAGAATCTGGTTCACCAGAGCATCACGTTGTCGGTCAGTGCAGGCTGTAGGATTGAAGAGCGAACTGGCCCGTTTGCAGTTGTGAAGAGCCGAAAACATCAGGAGTTTTTCTTTTCTTTTAGAAGGAGCTGCACTGATGCCACACCAAGGGTCCAGGAACTGAGGGGTACCTATTAGGGTTTAGAAGCAGAGGCTAGCAGGGCACAGGCAGGTCCAGTACAGCAGGTCAGCTGGGCAATTGCAAAAAGGTCTCTAGGATTTGTGGTGTGCCTGTAGCTCAGAACAGGAGTTCAGTCAGCTGACCCTTTAAGTCACTTCAGCCTGGGATGATGGGTGCAGGTCCACTGTTCTATCTCAGACAGCAGGACAGGCAGATTAGTCCTCTGGCAGCAGGGCAGTCCTCCTTCAGTAGAATCCACAGGTCCAGGCGTGTACTGAAGAGTGGGACTGGGGGTCCCTTTTTTATACCTGGTGCCCACTTTGAAGTGGAAGAAAAGTCTGGAGTTTTCCCTCCTCAGAAGTGTCTGGAATTTACTGCCTCCCTGCCATGGTCCCATGTTGTCTGAAGACAAAATAGGCTATTTGTCTGCAGACAAATAGCTGAGACAGCGTTTATGAAGTGCAAATTATTTTTGTATAGATCAGCATTTAAATTGACTTGACAATATCGGCTACTGTCATATGACCATAACTAGATATGGATTTAAGAATACAAAATTGATAGGTCCCTATAAACACCTACTTTGGTCATATGTAGGGAATCGAAATTCCAGAGTCATCTAGATGTAGGGCAATATTATTGACCGCAATACTGTGACTAACAACCATACAATATACTTTAAGTAAGGCAATCTAATGAAAGAAAAATAAATAACATGAATTAACAATCATCAAAAATATGTATACAGAACTAGAAATCTTTCACAGTATACTAAAGACTAAAGATCAATGTCAGGCATTTCCAGAGAGACACCTCAACCTGTGAATGTCATCCAAAACCACATTCAGTTAGGACTGGGATGAGGAAGATGGACAAGGAGGTAAAGACTCTTTGTATTGATGGTTGTAAGTTGGCAGGGTATGCCCAGACGTGGGTCCCTTGCTCACTTTGCCACTGGATTCAAGATAGCCTGGCTGATGAGGGCTGTGAGCCCGAAACCGGTCCCAGGATGCTTGTTTCCGGTCCAGGGAAAACATGGCTTGGCAGTTTGGGCTGGACTGTTCCCATGAGGCACAGGGTCAGACTGATTTGCATGTGGCCATGTCTGAACTGGGGGGGCGGAGTGAGCTAAAGAATGATGATGGATTAAACCCAGATCAGTTGACTGGGGGTGAGTGCTTGCAATGTTCAACACTCCGTCCATCATCCCCTTTGGTTTTGCATCATATTATCACAATACCTTGAACATTCTTTATAAGGGGTAAGTTCACTGCACAAATGTTGTTGTTATTATTGTCCGTTCGGCGACAGAGCTATCACAATAGAATCAACAATAGCAGTCTGACTGGGACTTCGGCATGGCAACATTGGTGATGTTTTTTATATAAACGCCATCATTTTCTTGTTTTTTTAGAGGAGCATTTTGCTGGCACTGAGAGGTTGCCCCAGGCCAGAATCCCTGCCCAGCTGATTCCTGTTTAACTCTTGCAACGGATGCCGCCCAGCTCTCCACCAAGACGGGCATCCTTTTTTTAAAAAAACATATTTTATTTCCTTTAGTATGCTTCCGCATTATACCATTGTTTGCATTATATTTTACATTTCTCGCTTTCATGTTATCATGTACATACATCTGCTTGAGTAAGTCTATCTACTTATGTTTAACATCTAACTTATTGTTAATTTTCCCCCCAAACTCCCCCCAACTTCCCCCTCCCGTGCCCTCACTGCAGGTTGCAGGCATATCTTGTCCCCGCTGAACTGATCCACCCTTTATTGTCTATTGTGTGGTTGCCCATTTTTCGGGTGGTTATCCTGGTCTTGTATCTTCCTATGTTCCCTAGTTTATCCTAGGTAGTTGCATCTACTGGTACCTGTTCTAACGCCCTTTCCTGGTTATGTCTTATGGGGCTCCCCTGTCATGAATGTGTCTCTGGTGTTGTGGATCCGGACCTTTGGTCAATGTGTCGCACCTCCTCCACCAGTGCCTCCCAGGCCCTTGCTCTCTCAAGTTTGCCCAGTCCTCTCCATGCATTCCTGAGCAGGATCCTTCCCTCACATCCCGCCCATTTCTCCAGTTCCTGCTTCCATCTAGCTACACTAGGGCTGCTCGTGCCTTCCACCTGCTAGTAATTTCGCGCTTGGCTAGTATGAAGGCCAATTCCTGTAATTTGTCGGTGACCTTTGTCTTGGCTGTATGGGGGAACAAGCCAAGCAGGCAATGCGCCAGAGTGCATGGAACCTCTCTGCCGGTGATTCGGGCCGTTTCACTCGTCACTGCCTACCAATAAGGATTCAGGGCCTGGCTGCTCCATATCATGTGTAGGAAGCCCGCTCCCACCTCCCTACATCTCGGACACTCCGCATCATCTCTGTGGAAGTAGCGGTTAATTCGGTTTGGGGTGATGTATGCCCAATGTAGTATGTAAAAACTAATCAGCCCAAATCAGGCATTTCTTAAAGCTCTGGGTGTCCTATGCAATATGTTCTCCCAGTCCTTATCCTCAATGGGTCTACCTAGCTCTTCTGTCCAGTAGTTTCTCAGCATGTCCAGTCGCTTAACGGAGTCTTTCCCTATCGCCCGGTACAAGCAGGTGATGGCTTTTATGGTGCCCCTAGCTGTTCCTATGTACCCACACGGGGCATGATGAAGAGGCTCAAGGGAACCCATCCCCCAGTGTCGTCGTATAACTCCCGTACTCGTCCTGTGAAGCAGAAACTGGCCCTGAGGGATGTCCCAGTCTGTGCTAAATTCCTCAAACTGTATCAATTCCCCATCCCTGTATAGGTCCCCAACTTTCGTGGCCCCTGCCTGCTCCCATTCCTCTATTCCTCTCCATTGCCCCCAATGTGGTAATGCCCGGAGCACTGTCAATGGCAGGTCCGGTGAGTAGGGCTGCCTAGTCTGTGTCCTCTGGAGGCATCTATTCCAGCACCGCTGTATCACCTTGTGTTCATTCATGTATGTGTGCTGTGTCCTTGTGGTTTTCAGAAGGGTGCGTATTAGTGCATCTCTCTCGGGGGTGAAAGGGCCTACCTCCAGATCTGGTGTCAGTCTCCCTGCTATCCACTGCATAAGTCTCTGTAGTTGCCCTGCCAGGTAATATGTCTCAAAGTCAGGGACCGCCAGCCGCCCCTCCACCAAGGGTCGTTTTAGTATTGTCAGGGCCCCCCTACGTCTTCCAGTCCCCCACATAAAGGACAAGAGGCATGAATCTAGCTCTCAAAACAATGCCCTGGGTACCCAGACAGGCAACGTGCAAAAAAATACAATAGTCTGGGGAGCGCTACCATTTTTAACAGGGCGATCCTTCCCGCCACGGATATAGGGAGTTTCCCCTAGAAGGCCATGTTGTCCTTTGAAGCCTGCAACGCCCCTCCTATGTTCCCTTCCTGGATGTCCAGCAACGAGTGGAATACTTTTACTCCCAGGTATTTAAAGCATCGGGGCTCCCAGTGCAGGTCCCCCAATCCCTCAGGCTGTCCACTATCGGTAAAAGTCAGGATTTCTGCCAGTTAACTCTAAGCCCCTAGATGGTCCCGAACTCTTCCATCATGTCCCTGGCCCCTCGTAGTTTCTCCTCTCGATCTCTCAGGAATAAGAGAAGATCGTCAGCATATAATACTATGTGATGTGCCTACCCTCCCAATCGTAAGCCTTGGTATCTAATGCTCATCGGTGCTAAACGGCCAGGGGCTCCATGGCCAGGGCAAATAACAAGGGGGAAAGCGGGCACCCCTGACTCGTACCCCTCTCCACTTGATACTGCTCTGAGATCGTGCGGGCCGTGTGCACTCTGGCCAGTGGGCTCGAATATAGCAGTTTCACCCATCGTATGAACCCTTGGCCCACTGCCATCTTTTCTAGGACGGCATAAAGAAAGTCCCATTGTAGGCTGTCGAAAGCTATTTCAATCTCTATGGCGAAGATCGCCCCCTCCTGTTCCTCGCTTCTGCCCGCTTCCAATATGGAGAGAAGCCGTCTTATATTTAGAATCGTGTTTCTGCCCAGGATCAACCCCGCCTGGTCCGGGTGGACCAGGGTGGTCATGTATGGAAGGAGTCTCATCGCTAGCAACTCACTTAGAATTTTAAAGTCTAGATTGAGCATCGACAGTGGCCTATAGGCCGCGCATTCTAGAGGGGACCTATCCGGTTAGAGCAGTGGAATCACCATTGCCTCTCGGGTGGTCTTTGGCAGGATTTCCTCCTCCCCGGCCACTGTGTATAACTCTACCAGCTTGGGGGCCAGTTCTTTCACATAGGTGGCATAGAACTCCGTAGGGAGTCCATCTGCCAATATGGGTATCCTGATGATGCTTACCTACAGGTAACAGTGGAGTTAGATCACCCTACAGGGAGTTGGCAGATTCACCCACCCTCAGCATAACAGGTTAGGTAGTGCTAGGTAGGAGTACAATACATTAGAGTACTTATATGCAAGCATATATTCTGCAACAGCAAAATAGTTGAACTGTTTATCTTCTTCACCATTCTCATAATACTAATTATGTTATTCTGTTTCCTGCTATTGGTTATATTTTGCTCAAGAATCACAATGCTTCAATAAATATTCAAACTGCATGTTATGTATTTCTTGTGTATTTCATTAGGTATGCATAAGTAAACAAATAAAAAGGTTCTAGATCTTTGTATTGTAATACTTTCTTTAGAAACTTAAGTCCATTGAAGACAAGCAACATAAAACAATTTATAAAAATCCTCGATAAAAAGACATTCCCCTATTAATTCAAGCATGTAAAAAGTTAAAACACCAGGGTCATTCAATTAGTACAAATTAATATATATCTCGGCTTTAAAAGAGCTTAAGCTAAAAATGATCATACAGTATCTATGGCAGTCGAAGGAATTTGCAGGGTGCTGCTGTTGTGCAATTCCAAAGCATCTGTAAGGAGTGCTACTAAGGGATGAGCTGAGGTAAAGATAAGTGTTAAAGTAAGGGGGCCCCTCTCAGAGGCAATAAGATTAGGTGCTAATAAAGTGCATAAGAGAGTGCAAATGTGTATTAACTTAAAAAAGGCTGCTTAAACCATAATCCGGCATCAGATATACAGTGTACAAGCTAGTTTTAACAACAAGGTGCCAATAGGACTCTCCCTAAACCCTTCCACAAGGATTTATTATTTCCAAATAATTATTAGACGCGTTTTATCTGCACAGCCTAAGTGCCTGCCTTCAGAAGCGTGTCTTAAAGAATACTGTCCAGGGAGACATCAACTACCCACCCGTCAAGTGCTGCTCTAAAGCATAAATTGTGATAAGCAAGAAATAAGACGAGCTACATCATGTCTCAAGCTTTGCTATGGCAATTTTTAAAAATCTTGGAAAATTAGAGTTTAAGATGGGGTCAGATGTCGTAAAGCAGTCTATTGCCGCCTGCCTAAAAGTGATATTAATGATGTCCTCTTTGCCCCCTTGCATAGTCTACAGGGAATGTTGGTAAGTGCCTAAACCATGGCGGGGCATGAATAAGACCTGGGAGGGAGACAAAGCGGTCTCTCAAAAATTCCCCTTTTAAAGGTGTAGCCCACCCAACCTCCAAGTAGGGCTGTGGTTTAAGAACCTTGTATTCGCCTAAGATTGCCCATGAATGAGATCTAACGGAGAAGGCCTCTTTGTCTCTGATAACTGACTTTTTTTTCAGTACGCTGTTGATGGCTTTTTTAAATGGGTCTAAAGGCAATGAACTTTCCCACAGCATGCGAAGGGCCAGGTCGTCAATTGCCTGGTCCAGATACTGCCAGGCAGGCGAGTGTCTGTTTGACTGTAGTTCGCACCACAAAGCTTGGCAGAGTTGATTATTTGAAAGTGATTTAATTCTCCTCCAGATCTTAACATAGGCACCGTTCCTTGTTACTGTTTGACTTAATAGACCAAATTCTGGTCTTATCTGGGCCGCTGAAGCACTGCATGGAAGTCGCAAGAGAGAAACTGGATGTTTTTGGAATAATGGTGTTTAAAATAAGTGCATCTCTGCCTCTTACTACCTCGCCCCCTTAAAAGATTGTTGGCAGAAGCTTTGCTACCATTACTTTTAGCAAGGGCATGTAATTAGGACCGCCAAGGGATCTCTGTAGGGTATGAAATGCCTGAAGTAAGTTGTTGGCCTTCCTCTGCTGATCATTCTTGTGCTGGAGGAAGGAGGCCTTGTTGTCAAAGAGGACCCCAAGATATCTGTAGGTTTTCACCTTTTCCATTTGACGACCTTGTAAAAACCAGGTTCGGGGTGTCCGTTTCCTATTGCTCACTTCCATCACCTTTGATTTTTTCTCATTTATGATCATCCAGTTAGCAGATGAATAATGGGATGACTCAATGAGGCGTTGCAGACCCATTTTTGTTTGGCTTAGTAATATCACCACGTCCACGTATAGAAGATTTGAGATAGAAGTTTCACCCAGTCTTGGGTGATGAACATTTACTTTTTTCAAGGCTCCCGAAAGATCAGCCAGGAAGAGGTTGAACAAATATGGAGCCAACACGGATCCTTGTTTTAATCCGTCGGTGGTGTTTATTTTCCTGGACACGGTGGAGCCGTCACCTATATTAAGCCTGGCCCAGGTTCCTGAATATAGAATCTGTATTGCTTTCAATAGGTTAACCTGAGTACCCAAGTGGGCCAGCTTCCACCAGAGGCGATTGCACTGTACACAGTCAAATGCAGATTTAAAATCTATAAAGCTCATAAAGATTGATTGCTTGTTCAACTTCTGTTTGTCTATGATGACCGATAACGATAAAAGATCGGTAGCTGTGTCCACGCCTTGCATAAACCCAGTTTGATTAGGGGGGGCGTTTTTTTTTTTTTCTGTCCAAAGCAGTAAATCCAATAAAAGAAGAAATGCTAAGTATTTAGCCTCAGTATCTAATAGTCTTATGAGTCGATTGTTTTCGGGGTGGTGACGGTCACCTCCTTTGAAGATGGGGTTGATGAGGGCTCCTTTCCATGGGCCCGATTGACAGAAGTAATCTGAGAGAAAATCCTAACTAGGACTTTCGGTATTCACAAATGGCATTTAGGAGTAGTAAAGTTAGGATTCCTAACTTTACTACTCCTAAATGCCTTTTGTGAATACCGAAAGTCGTAAAGTTAGGATTTTGTCTCAGTTTAGGAGTAATAAAGTTAGGAATCCTAACTTTACTACTCCTAAATGCCTTGTGTGAATACTGAAAGTCGTAAAGTTAGGCGTTTGTCTCACTTTAGGAGTAGTAAAGTTAAGAATCCTAACTTTACAACTCCTAAATGCCTTTTGTGAATACCGAAAGTCGTAAAGTTAGGATTTTGTCTCAGATTACTTTTGTGAATCGGGCCCCATGAGACTGGATTCTCCTTTAATTGGAGGGAACTATTGAAGACTGTCGACAAATTGAACACCCAAAAAGCAGTATTTTTTTAACACAGAGCTTGGAGTATTCCATTTCAGCCCAGAGCTCCATCATGTCTGCTGTTATTAAGTACTATTCAGATTTGTTCTGAGGTAAAGTGCAGCGGCGAGGTAACTGAATTTGGAGATTGCAGTGCAACAGATCTATATGCCATCTCTTGAATAGTGGCCCCTGTTTTTGATGAGACAGAGAAAAACGGCTTGTCAGATAGGTAACCCAGTTTGCTTCTGTCAGGTTTGAGCTTGAGACCGCCTTCGGGCCCTGTTTAAGTTAGTCACCAGCCTCCAGAAGTCTCTTGAGTTCTTCTTTTTGCTGAGATGCAAGATTTTTGCCCAAAACATATGCTTTGCTTTTATTTTCTCATTCCAGATCATAGACCAATATTTTTTGTTTATTTCTTTGAGCATGATCCACCGTTCTGCATTCATCAGATGCCTTTTGGCCAATCTAAGGGCTCTCTTTCTGTTTTTCCTTTTAATGCAGCAGGCGGCGGATTTAGTGATCTTTCTAAATCCTGCCATTGAGGTTTTAGATGAGTGCTGCTTGTGGTGATTTTTGAAGAGTACACTCCAAGCCGCTTATTGATAAAAAAGTGACCACATAACTACTGGAGTAAATTTATAATCTTTGAAACATTGATTAAATATGTCTACGGCAGTAGTTCCAATCAACACTATTGTACCCTCCATCCAGCGTAGTTTCTTAAAGTTTGTTGTGGCGAGTCTCACTGGCAAAGAAATAGGCTCTTTATGTCGACAGCTGTGAACCTTAATAGTTGTTATTTGTTGGACATGATTGCTCTCATTGGTTCTTTTGATCTGATACGCTGAGATCAAGCAGAATAAGGGGAGTGAAGCTACAGTATAATCAATGGTGGAGTGTGAGCTGCTTTAGTAAAAAAACTTGCTGGTGCGATGCCTTTCCAATACCAGACATTTAGGCCTAGGGATTCCAGGTCTTGTATCAATGATCCCACAATAAGTTCCCTTGGTCGATTGGATATGAAATCATTGGTCTGTACAGGCATCCTCCATGTGAGGTCCTGCTGCAGTGAGATCCCATCATGGACTGAAACCCCTAACAGATTCATGTTAAAATCCCCTGCGATGAAAAAGTCCAGGGGAGTTTGTTCTTGTAAGCATTCAAAAATAATGTTGACCAATTTGGAAGACATCATTTTCAGAGAGCGTGTGTCTGAGTGGATATAAATTGATTGATAAGAAGCAAGGGGCGTGACGCTGCAGCATGCCATTTCTGGAGTTTAACTATCAGAAAATTGTTTTCATCCAGTTCTACTGGTTCTCTGTTCATTTTTCGTGCAACTGCTAGGAAGATAGCCAGACCCCCTTTGGGGCGCCAAAGTTATTGACTTTCTGTGCTCGGTTAAAGTAGCCAGTGAAATCTTCTATTGCAAATGGCTCTTGAACCCAGATTTCTTGTAGGAGAATAATATGAAATTCCACAAGGAGGTTTGTTAATTGCTTATATTGGCCTTTAGTATGCACTCCGTTTAAATTTCAAGAGCAAATTTCATAACTTCTTGTGGATTGGGTGCAGAGGTTGTTATAAGCGATACAGTTGATGGAGGTGGCTATTAATGTGGACATCAAAGACGACTAGTGCCAGGTAGAGCTGTCGACAGCCAACCAATATTTAGCTTAAGGGAACATAGATTTACCTTGGGAAAAGAGTCTTGACCCCTCAATAGACAAAGCGAGGGGTGCACCATTCTGCCAGTGGGATTCATAAGGACTGAATAGCTTTGTTTGCTACCTTCCATAATCAGCTTCCATGTGGACTCTTTCTGATAGGCGAGAGGTGCTGGATAGGCTAGTGGGAGGGGCTTGCTTAACCTAACCCCCAACCCATAAAGTGATCTTTCTCACAAATACCTTTGTTGGTCAAGAGGTTAGAAGGCCACTCTTGCACATTAACGCCCTTTGATGGCAAAAATTCAACTGATTTGATGTCTGACGAAGTTATCTTCTTAGGAGACGGAATTGCCTGCAGCAGTTTAAAAATGTTACCCATGGTCCAGAATATCATGTCTTCCACTCAACTGAAATTCTGGGGTAAGGATCAGTTGTTTGTTATCTGTATTAGCATATTGTGGACTTGTAGAGGGCAATGCTTGGTACATATGAAGTGTTTCAGCTCTCTCTGAGGAAAGAATTGGGTCAAATAATCTTCTTGATGGATTGGTTGTTGAGATGTGTTGAGGGGGCAGCTCAAGTTCTCTATTTTTGCAATTAGTCAACTTTGGCTATAGTGGATTGTTTTGATCAAGTTGCACGGCCGGCTAGTTGACCCTGCTAATTGGTCATGCAATGGGCGAGTCTCTTCATTATTATTGCAGGTTTGAATAGTAGGGCTCAGAGCTGGAATTACGGGTCTAATTTTTTGGCACCTCCAAGGGTTTATTACTGTGTGCTGAGACAACCGTGCATTTGTCAAAAGCGGAAAAAAGCCTTCCAACCTGGAAATCTCCCTTTCCAGATTCCGGAATTCTAAAGCCTCTTCCCTGTTCTTAGAACATATCAGGCTATGAGACTGTCCACGCAGATGCGCTTTGAATGCATCCCAAACAAAATCTAAAGATGTCGAACCTATATTAACTGCAAAATATTCCTTTGTGGAGGCTTTAAGAGCACTGATTATTTCGACGTTAGACAACATTGCCCTTTTAAATGTCCATCTAGGATTTAGACTTTGCTTTTTTCCTGAATATAAAAAAGAAATGGGGGCATGATCCGAAAGAATACTTGGAAGAATAGAGATATCTAACAAATTCTCTAGACCTAGCCTAGAATGAGTTGTTCTCAGACAAATCTGACGCAAATACTTAACGATCTTGAATGTTTGCGTCAGGAATATAGGGGGCGGTTGGATCAAAAGGTAAAGGCTCAGTGGTCAGCCTGTAATATGCAAAACTATGAGTATGGTGAAAAGGCGGGTGCCCTTTTGGCTTGGAAGGCGAGGGGGGATCGTGTTAAAAACAATATAAGTGAATTGGTTATAGATAAGAGTGGGGCAACCTCTTGTAAACAGGAGGATATGCAAAAGTGCCTCGTAGCCCTGTTCTCTGATCTATATAAAGAAGAGATAACACCTAGCCCCGGGAGTATTCAAAACTGGCTTCAAAGTAAGGCATTACCGGTACTATCTGAGGACAGCCGAATTGCTCTGGACGCTCCCATCTCTGAAAGCGAGATAAAACTTTATATAAACAAGATTAAGAGCAACAAGGCTGCGGGGACTGATGCTCTCCCTGGGGAGATTTATAAAGTCCTTCAGGACGAGCTAGCTCCTAGACTGTGTGAATTATTCAATTACGTCTATAGTTCGGAAGGTAGAGTCCCTAGCTCCTGGAAGGGAGCTACGATTGTGCTTATTTTGAAGCGAGGGAAAGATCCCCTTAAAGCCGATTCATATAGACCAATCTCCCTGCTTAATGCTGATTATAAGATCTTTATGAGTATTTTAGCGGGGAGATTGGTCAAGTTAGCTCCGCAATTGATTAATGTGGATCAAAAGGGCTTTATCCCAGGGAGGTTTATTCAGGAGCAAACGTTGCAATTGATAGGCAGTATAGATCTAGCGGTGGCGCGGTCGGAGCCCTTGGCAGTGGCAGCATATGACGCAGCTAAGGCATTCGACCGGGTCTGTTGGGTTTATCTTTGGGAAACCCTTAAGATAATGGGATTTGGCTCAACCTTTATACAGACCCTGATTAGATGCTATGAGGGTGCCTCCGCAGTTATCCTGCTAAATGGTTTGCTAACATCAAGCTTTAATATAACAAGGGGAACAAGGCAGGGCTGTCCCATCTCGCCCTTATTGTTTGATATCTACATCGAGCCTCTCGCTCAAGCCCTAAGATTGGATGATTTAATCACTCCTTTTCAAGTCCATCACTATAGCAGTAAGTTAGCTCTATATGCGGACGACTTGCTGATATACACTAACAAACCAGTTGAGGTATTTCCAAGGGTTGAAGCCCTTTTGGAGGAATTTGGCCTGTATTCAGGGTATCTTGTTAATCCTTCTAAGACGGAGATAATGTGCTGGAACATCAACAACTGGGTCGGAAAGATGAGCAAGGAATTTAGATACCTAGGGATAATCATAGTTAAAGACCTGGATGATATACCTCAGATTAATCTGAAGAAGGTATCTAAAGAAATTGACCACCTTTTTGCAAAATGGCAGAATTTACCTTTGACTATCTATGGCCGGGTCAATCTTGTAAAGATGGTTGTTCTGCCAAAATTAACATATTTGTTTAGCACTATCCCCCTTGATTTTCCCAGTAAAGCTATGAGTAGAATCCAAGGCAAAATAGGAAGCTTTATCTGGTCTAATAAGAGTGCTAGGCTATCCTGGAAGAAGTTAAGACGCAAGCTACTGAAGGGAGGTTTAGCTCTCCCGGATTTGCTTTGGTATTCTTTTGCTTTTCAGTTTAAAAATATACGGTCATTGCTTACTACTAACCCCGAAACTAATTGGGGGAAGATTCTGAGTGAGATGGCCACGTTAGAAGGGGGAGGACTGGGCTTCCTATATAAGTTTGGGGCTCCAAGGTTTTTTAAAAAGGTTCGTTTAAAAGTTTTAAGAACAGCTCTTAAAGTTTGGTACGGGGTTAGAAGGAAATTGGGTATTGGTTATTATTCTGATTTTGCTCCTATATGGGATTCTCCTGGGCTACCTATATGGTTGGAAGATAGCCTTGCGTTGCCTATTAAAAAGGCTGGCATTGTGATCTGGTCCGATCTCATTTCATTAGACGGAGTTCACCCATGGGAGGTTTTAAGATCAAAAATAGGAAGCTCCTTTTCAAAATTTAAATATTTACAACTGTCCTCCTGGTATACAGCTGAGAAAGAACATACAGGTGGAAATTGGGAAATTGAGCTTCGTCTTCAAAACCCAAAATCCATAAAGAAGGAGGTCGGGTACTGGTATAAGAACTTATTGGATGCCGATGTTGCAGACCTCCCTCCACATTATTCTGTCTGGAATTTATCAGTCTTGGATGGTATAGCTGTTGACTTGTATGGTCTTTCTCTTCAAATACTATATAAATATGTTAAGCCAGCATCCCTTAAAAAGAATCATTTCTATGTCATTAACAGACTATATTATACCCCCATGAAAATAGCAAGATTTGCCCCTCTTTCCTCCTCGAAGTGCCCAAGATGTGACTTTACTGTGACGGATGATATTCACATATTTTTTGAATGTGTTATCTTAAGAGGATTTTGGAAGAATGTGGAGTGTGCTCTTGGAGCAATTTTTAAAGTTAAGTTGAATCTGAATCTCCCACTAGTCATATTTGGTATAGATAATGATCTGACAAATTCGCTGTCGGCAACGCAAAAAGGCCTGTTACTTTACCTGATTCTTATTGCCCGGAGGGAGATCTGTAAACTTTGGAAAGATTCTTGGCCTCCCTTATATGAGAACTGGTTGAGTGCTGCATTTGGTATGGCTCGTTTGGACCAAGATTATTTGATTGACAACAATTCTAGCATATGGGCATCGTTACTATCATGGGGTAATGAAATGCGGTTAGTCCAATGCCCCTTGGTCCAATGATTACACCATGCTTTATACAAAGAAGCTGGCCTGGTTAGGCTTGAAGCCAATGTAGTAGCAGAAGGCCGGGGTGCCCAGACTGGAAGGTAGCCTTTTGCTTTTTTCTGCAGACGCTTTGGTGAGATGAGGACTAAAAAACAAAAAAAAGCGGAAAAAAGCTTCCTATTCACTGGCCCACCTCTAGTACTTAGAGCTTGCTCCTGCATTGGGATTTCTTCGCTTGTTGACATGCTCTCAATCATATTAGTACTAGTATTTGAGATGGTTACCAAGCTGCCCTTTAATCTATTTCTTGCTTATTGTTGCTTTTTTCTCAACCTTTTTTCCAAGCATTTTACTGATTGTGCTACAGGAGAGAATTGAGATGTACGATTGTGACCTTCACTTGGCTTGTTGCTAAAGCTGTGTTTGGCTGATAATAGAGGCTGACAGCCCCCTTTAGCCCCTAAAGTCAAATTTCTCATGCTGTTATGGTCACCGGTGGTGCAGGAAACGTGACCCATGTGTGCTGCTGGGAGTGGACTGCAGACTTCCAAATTTGATTTTATGTCCTCTGTTAGAGTAGTCAGCACGTCAGGAATTGTTGCAAATGTATTAATCAAAGGAGCACAGGTGCAGTCTGCATAAGTTGTGCAGACATATGATTGTGCACAGGTTATTAGGTTATTTAGATCCAACAGCTTCTGAATAATACCGGCAACCAAGTTGACCATGACATTGAGTAATTCAACTTGAACGTCTATTTTATCTGACTGTTACTTCAGAGCTTCTAGTGTCAGCTGCGATGTTCTGAATAATAGGTTCAGAACCGCCCCTGCTTCAGTGGAGTCATGATTAGCTGACTTTTCACTAGGAGTTGGACAGCTACTTCCTGCTAGTGATCCAGCGTCATTGTTCAAGCTTCAGTTAAGTTGGTTAGTTCGCACCTCAGAGACCGGGTTGTTGGGAGAGCTCGAGGGGCATCTATTGCTGTTGTCATCTTCCTTTTGGAAGCACTGAGCATTTATTTGCTGATCCAGACTGACTGGTGAAGTCCTGGTAGGGGTCATCAGTCCTACATGTTGGGCCGATTTTAATTAAAGCATATGAAGAAGTGAGCCTGAGTTAGGATGACAACTTGGCTGATGCCACTCCGATCCCAACTGCACTGTTAATGTGTGGGACGATGGCTTCTGATCTGCTGATTGCTGAGGTGCTGTTTGGGTACGTTCATAATTATTGACTTTTACACTAACCTCAATTGGAATTGGTGCACCAATCCTCAGGCGAGGGCTAGACTGCAAGTGCAATGTGGATGAACTATGGGCGAGTTGCGGTGACAACGGCCTTGATGAAAGTAATTCCTGGTTGGAAATCGGACCCCAGAGGGGCTCTTTGTCCTCAGATTGTACGCTCCTTACTGCTGCCCTGTTGCTTATCTCAGTGATGGATGTTAACTCCTGTTTGCCATTCTTAATGCTTGCGGTCGGAGAAATAGGTGCTGGGAGGATACTGGGATCGACTGAATCGGTGTCGAAAGCTCCAACAGGATCTTTTAAAAAATCTAATTTGTGGGGAATATATGCACATTTTTCAAACATACGAGTGATAGGAGAAATTAAGGGCTGCTTCTACCAAAGTGTTTTAGCTTCACTAGTTTTTGCAGCTGCAGAGGATTGGAGTTTTTTCTTCCTCCATATGGGTGGTTGAGGTACCCAAGTTCTTCCTGACCGCATGGTCACATACTGTGATGGTACGCAGGGCTCTTGTGAGTGGGGTGGTTCGGAGTCTCCGAATGGTAGTAGTGACCTGGAGTCAGGGGGAGGGGTGGGTGCTCACCTGGATGCAAGCTGCACCCGGACCTAGCCAGGCTGCTGCTGTGGCACAGGGCTCAACCAAAACAGACAGTGGGAACTAACCCCACAGAACTCCCCCTCTACACCCTGTACTGATGTTGTCTATTTATGCAGGGCGTATGTCCAGGCGTGTGCGTATGCAGGTAGACCAAGTCTTTCAGAGCCCTTTGCTCTTCTTCCTAGCACTTCTTTGGCGCTATTATTACCGTTTAGTTGCCCCCTTGCTTACGGCCCCTGTATCTAGTGCACACGTCTGAGGGGCAGAGGGTCCTTGGAACCCTGAGGCTTTTTTAGGGGCCAATTGGGGGGGCGGTTGGAGGGCAACTACCTGCTGCAACGGAAGGGCGCCAACGGGCAGCAGTTGTAGTAGTGAGAAGGGCTGGACAGGATTAGCAATGCGGGGATGAGGGTGGTGCAGGCAGGTACACAGTGCAAAATAGCTTGGAACTAAGCTACCCGGCACCTCATTGCAGCAGACGCCGGTCGTAACCTCAGTCAGCAGCTAGCTAGTCCCAGGCTGTCACAGGTGCCGAATCCACTCACCGCTATCCTGCCTGCTCTCAATCCACTGCATCGTAAGCGCCACCCCGAATTGGCTCCAGCTTTCCTCGCAGCCCCCTTGGCTGCTGCCTTGCTGCTTGATACTCGTCTGTAGTCTGAGACTGGCATAACGTGGCATGTGACATCAGCACTTCCGTCACCAATATGTTACTTTGCTTGGGGAGTCAGGGTTGTCATGTTCTGAGGTTGCACAATCCATATGTTACCTTGTCAAGTTAGGAGTACAGATGGTGCACTGTGAGCTAGCATGACTTAGGCCAACATATCCTAATGGTCTTGCACAATTTTGATGTTTATGTTGTGCAACAAAAGCACAGTTTTACTTGGAAAAGTATGAGCCGTATGGCGTAGCGCGGACAACGTTCCAGCATTCCGTTCTTATTTAATGGATCACCTGAGTAGTTGTCTTTTGCGTACCCAAAGAACCCTACTCACCTACTAACCGGAGACGTCTGAGGTAGTAGGGAAAAATCCTCCTCATCTGCGTAGGTAAATCCCATGTATTTGCTGTAGGCTGTTCAAGCTTGAACCTTTCAAAGGATCACCACACAGAAGTACCCTCTCAGAAATCCACATATTCATATGGCTGATGACGAAGCCGCAATTAATATAACACTAAACTGCAGACATGCGGTTACCCAGATGCTGCCACAACATGGACTGTCGCTTTCGGGTAGAGATGTTACCCTTCGTGATTGAGGCCCAAGAAGCATTCAGGACAGAGGTATTCTATTCATGGGTTACATCGCCAGTAGCAGATACACGAATAAGACTTTTTCATGCTTACATGGTAGCTGCAGTTCCTAACAACTACACAGCTTAAGAAGCACCAGAAATACAACTAACATACCAATAACATCAAAATTGATTTGAAGACGCCCTCCACATACAAACACCAATGTTAGACGAGGTCCCCTTAGCAATGAGGGAGCAAAATGACCAGTCTTATGCCGTTACACTCCCTACCCATATAGAGCAAATCTGACAACTAGCTAATGAGGGTGTAACCATGCATTCTGGTGTATACTGCAGCAAAGACTGAACCCCAAGTGGTGCAGTCTTTCACTGGGGCGCCATCCCCCATTGGCAAGCATATTGTGAGAATTCTATGTTTTTTCTGAAGTCCTGTATGGGGAAACGTTTTTTTTGCAATCCAGAATGGAATTTCCTCCCGTCTGACGGGAACTTTACCCTAGACTGCATTGATGGTTACTGGACTCATTCCAGGTGTAGCCAATTGTGTATGTGCAGCTTGAGCAGCTCTTGCAGGATTTATTGTCATTGTTCCCTTAAGAAACTGTGTCAAACATCTATATGTTCTAACCAGATATGTGTATAATATGCATAGGTCTGGAGTGCTGTTTTGTCAGAAGTGCTTAAACAGATCCAAAATGAGTATGGGGCAGCCCCTGCCCTGGATTTGGAGATCAAATTGATGGGCAACATTGCTGCAGTATCTGCCATAATGTTAAGTAACATTAAAGGGTAAGCAGCAGTATTGGCTGTATGCCAACAGCTCACAAATTTGGATCTTGGAGACCAGAAGCACGAATTATCAAAAATTATTGGGGAAACCTATGCAGCAATTCATATATATACAATGTGGGAGCCAGACCTAGCAAACCACAAATTAAGGATAATTAAGGATAATTCTGAAAAGGATAACTCGAAGCAAGCACCCGAATATTCTAAAAAGAAGTGGGAGAATAAAACAAATAAAGAAAAGAGTAAGACACAGGGTGGATATCCACAACAGAAATACACTGAAAAACGATTGAAATTGCGCAACCGTGATAATTCTAAAACACCTGACAGGTATCAGGATACTGATACACATTCCTCTCGTTCCTTTCAAGATTAATCGAAAAACGCTCGGAGAGAGGAGGAAGATCGGAGCACAGATCAGAGGAGTACATGAAACCAAAGAAGGACTCACAATGCTCATCTAACTTTATAAAACAGGAAGACAAACTAAAACAGTGCAAGTCTCAATTAAAAAAAGAAGGTAGCTGGCATTAAAGTCAAGCATGCCACGGATATTGAGGACACTGCTCCTGAGCGGGCAGTGGGCTCTGACCATGCTGGATAGCATGACAGAAGTCACAATAGTTCCCCAGAATCTTTTGGAGTGTCTGGCGGCAGTAGCAATGAGTGACTTTATCCCGGTGGAAACACTGGATAGGAAAATGAATGTCCTGTATCAATCAAATGAAATGCAACTCCAAATGTATGGGGATATACAACATCCAATAAATGTTCTCTTTTGGGAGAACTTGTCATTCAGCTATGACATTCTCTTGGCTGAAAAGGTTTGGCCACCAAAGTTTGTTATGGATTGCCCAGAGGGAGAAACAGGAATTTTACCACCTTTCTCCGACCTCGTCCTAGATGCAGTGAAATATTCATCAGCCAAGGAGTGGGCCCTAGTGCAAGCTCCGGTGCTATACCGCAACCATGTGGGGTGGGATTACAGTTCCCCTTATCACATTATACCTGTGAGGTCAACCTTGCAACCTCAAAGACAATACCCCATTAAAAGTGAGGCCAAAAAAAGTTAGAGATTCTCACACAACTTGAATACCAAGGTGTAATAGAAAGTTGCACCTCCCCTATGAATAATCCCTTGGTTCCAGTAATGAAACCAGACCATTCATATTGCTTAGTCTTAGATGACAGACACTTGATCACTATTACACTTACATTCACTGTGCAAAAAGCACACAGCGCGGCATTAATTAACAACATAGTGCAAAAAAATACAATACCACATTGGACATTTCAAATAGATTTTTCTGCCAAAACATAGCACCTGAAAGCAGGTACTTGACTGCTTTTAGTGCGCTCAGTTCTCAAAAGCAGTTCTGTCAATTGCTTAAAGAGCATAAGAACAGCCCAGGGTTGTTTTGAGCCCGGGTTACAGAACATTTGCAAGAATTTGAAGACCAGGCATTGTCCTATAACAATGATATATATCTAATGGATGATGATCTTTCTACACATTTGGCAAGAGTAGGTCACGTAGTTTTGGGATTAGCACACATGGGTTACAAATTTAATTTCAAGAAAACAAAAATTGCCCACCTCTGTGTCCTGTTCCTAGGATACGAGTTGTCAAGTGAAGGTAGAAGCCTTGCGACACATTTCCGAGAGAAGTGTGCACGTCTACAACCATGTGACACATTGAAGAAACTCCAATAAATACTGGATTTCCTAAATTTTGGCAGAACATACATTCCAGACTCCACAGAGCAGGTAAAACCATTTTACAACTAGATTCATTCAGACTTTTCAAGCACACATTGGACAACTGAGCACACACAAATTCTACATTCAGCACA
Source organism: Calotriton arnoldi (assembly GCA_963921515.1). Lineage (NCBI taxonomy): Eukaryota > Metazoa > Chordata > Amphibia > Caudata > Salamandridae > Calotriton > Calotriton arnoldi. Next base: position 963,520 of record CAWUFW010007361.1, on the reverse strand, counting down.
ATCTGACTTGTTAGCTTCAAAACACTTACACACAAATGTTAACACCACAAACCTGGTGATCCGTATAACTGCGGTTGAATCAGGGTACACCTATGTCACTTTCAACAAAGAAGACACTGTACCAATTGTATAGAAATCACATTTATATATAAATGCAGAAATGCGTTTTGCACTGGCGGCAAAGATTCTGACGGCAGTACAGACTGCTGTAGTGAGTGAAAGATCATTGGCTCCGGGGAAATTCACCATTGTCATGACTCCAGTTCCAGCCTTAGAGGCTGTCACAAAAGCCAGCGTTCAAAACGCGAAAGCATTAGATCCACGATGGATACAATGGGCCAACTATCTTACAGCAACAGATGTAAATTACATATTTGACTCTACACTAAGACTGGGCGAAGTTTGCGGCGTTGCACTCTGTGGAATTCCGCGGAGTGACTGAAAACCTCCGCAGAACTTCGCGGAGTTTCGCAGACGGGCAGAGTATTGCTCAGGCACCCCTAGGTTCGGACATTAACGGCTATGAAACCTTCCTTTTTTAGCCCATTGCTGTCTGTTTGTGGGCAGGGCTTGTTGCGGGGTATTTTGCTCTCTGCTCGGCATTAAGCAGTGCCAAAGGTCTCGTGGTCTGGGCGCTGCAGCTGCAGAATTGCAGAGAGAGAGCCTGGCCTGACACCGCTGGGCCAGTTCGATGAGGAGGACTGGCAGGACTGTACAAACCTGCCGTCTCCAGCCTGGACCAGGCTGGACCAGATGAAATCCAACACCTTGTGCTCCCCATGTCCACAGCAGCAGCTGCCGGAGCCCGAAGGCGCCAACCCGAGGTCACAGTGCCCCCGTTGGGGCTACAGGATTTCTCCGAGCTGGCCGTTTATTCTGGAGACTAGGCGGGAGCAGGACTTGGCTGCTGAGATTCACACAGCGAAAGAGAGGTAAGTGAACATAAGGGGCAAAGGGTTATTTAGTTTGAGGCAAGGCTTGGCAGTGGTCCTTTCACTTAAGTAGGGCTACAAATCCTATGCAATGCATGAATGATTACGTTTATGTTAAGAAACTTCGTACTTTGTTATTGCTTGTTACAGCAAGCAAGAGCCATCAGTGGGCGAACTCTGATGAGAGCAGGAGGGTCGGCAGTTCTAGATAGATTAATCAACCCTTTCTTCAATCCATTTGATATGAAAAAAGAACATTTGTATTTCGGTAAATTTAGGATCCAAATTAAAATAATTTTGGAAATTGTGCCTACATTGCAAATTCGTGTCTGTGACAGAAGAACCGGGCAGCATTCTGAAATGAGCGTGACAGCTCATTCATTCACAGTTTGCCTTGCCAGCCCGGTACATTTTCGTTGTTTGTTTGCCTCTGTGGAATTATTTTGTGCTTCTTTCATCACAGGCCCTTTGTTGGATGCAGCGCTCCCTACCCCCCTCTAACATTTCAGTTTGGCTGGCCTCTTCACAGGCCATTAACGTTCAATTCTGGGACGTATTAAATTAAAATGTTCTTGCTGCATAAGAATTCCCCAGCTCCAAACTGCGCCTAAAAGTGCTTTTGGCTGTACTTTTGTGTTACGTGATACCTACAAGTGTGAAAGGGTGTAAAGGACAGCACTCTAAGAGACATATCTGGCAGTTTGCACCTTCCGAGCGCCTACAATAATAATTTTCTCTCTAAATGGCGCATGGTTTTCTGTTTCAATGTACCAGAAACAACCCGCCTTAGTTATTATATAGTAAAGCAGAGCATCCGAATGGGATGGGAGCCTCTAAGCGACAGATTGCAGTTATGCACAGCAGATGCATTAATTAGCGCCTGTAAACTCAGTTCCGCCAGCAGTAGGTGGGGTTTTTTCCCAAACTCCGCACTCAAAGCGGAGTGCGAAGTGGTGAAAGCTCCGCAAACTCCACCGGCAGAGCGGAGTTTGCCGCCCAGGGTTACTCTACACTACAAACAAAAGCATACCTGCAATACGAAAATGAATATCCTCTGCCTAATGAAGTCATGCTTCTAGATCAGTATGATAACATAATCTATACTAACTTTTCTGCACAGCCTGCCATAGGGAAAAAGCACCAATACTCTGCTGCATGTGCCTCTGTTAAGGGTAGAATGGAGGAGGGAAAATTCCACCCTCACAAAACCTAAACACATTCACTTGGTGACTCTACAGCGCAACTGGCTGAACTAAAAGCTCTAATTCTGGCACTTGAGAATACGGGTCCCGCATCCCCCCAAATTACTGTGTGTGATTGATATTATAGTGTCCAGTCTTACAATGAGTACGTACACCACTGGAGCCAGAATGGATTCAGAGATTCCAAAGAGTACACGATGAAGCACAACTGCTTTAGGGACAGGTGGGTAAACTAAAAGCATGTTTGCCACTGAGTCATGTGATTCACACTTCACTGAGTCATCAGAAAGTAGGAATACACATTGCAGGGAATTCCATGGCTGATGAAGTTGCAAAAGCAACAGTGTAAACTGCTGCAGTCACTGCAATACTCGTTCTAGTATGAGGCTAGATGGCAACATTATGATGGCTGTAAAACGCTGCGTGTTATGGCACCCACGTGCCAAAAGGCTTTCCAACCAAATACTCCTACCAGTTAAGTGCACAAAACATACCATTTGCTCAGATTCCTGGAGTGGGGGATAGAGTAATACCAAATTCAAATCGCAGGTTAGGTGTAATCCTTGCAGCACATGTGGCTCTAGCATGTGCTTATGCAGGGGTGGTGGCTACAATTTCATTGTTGCAGCAACACTGTTGGTGGTCAGGTTTATACAAACAGACCAAAGAGTTTGTCCTTAAATGTGCCACTTGCCAACAGATTAAGGTTTCCACCATAGCACTAACCACCACAGACACCTCTAATGATTTCAGACAAGCCTCTCGCTTGTGTTTATCGGGACCGCTGTAGCCCTTTACAATCAGATGGGGCTTATAAACACATCTTGGTAGCAGTGGATTCCTGATCTCGATTTCTATTGGTTTGGCCACAGTGATCGGTTGACACCCTTAGTGTTATAAAGACCTGCACATCTTCATTGGTGTATACTCAGTAGCCACATTCCATTCTGTTAAATGGGGGTCTCTAGTTGGCAGAGGTATGCACCTTTGTCCAAGTAGGGACCCTTCCTTCTAGTCAGGATAAGGGGATTACACACTTTAGATAACCTTTGCTCACCCCCATGGTAGCTTGGCACGAGCAGACAGGCTTATCCCAAAGGCAATGCATAAAGTATTTGTACCCCAAACACAGAGTAATACAGTAAAAACACCACAAATGGGCACCACACCAGTTTAGAAAAATAAAGTACCTTTATCTAAACCAAACAAGACCAGAACGACAAAAATCCAATATACATGTATCAAGATATCCCTTTTTAATTGGGTACTTAAAAAATAGAACTTGCAAAAACAAATAGCTCCACCTGGGGATATTTTACGATGTCATGATAGGCACAAATCCAAAGTACAGCAACAACCATGAGATGCGCAGGTTGGGCACGGAGTCACACGGACCCCCAAACAACAGTACCTTGGAAACAAAGTCAACAGGCGATGCATGGCGTCATGTAGGTGAAGCGTCGATGGCCGAGGCGAAGCCAGCTCCTTTCTGCAAAGGAGGAAGCGAGGCATTGAGTCCATGAGGAGGCGAGGTGTTGAGTCCAGGACAGGGGAGGTTAGGTGGCGTTGGTGATGAGCCGTCGGTTCTGGTGAGGCGATGCAATTTCGAAGAGTTTGTGAAGTCGCCCTTGTCGGTTATTGGCTCAGCGATAACCTGATCTTGGCCCTAGCTGTGATGGCATTGGTGCAAGCTTTGGAAGGGCCGATAACTGCAGTCGTCGAAGGGCATCGGAGCTGCAGTGCAGGCAGAGCGGTGCATTGTGCTCTTCACAAGTGGTGCCCCCGGCCTTAGTGCAGGTCGCAGCATCACTGGCGGCATTGCTGATGGCACTGGAGTTGTTCTTCTTGCTTTGCAGCACCAACCACACAATTCTCAGGGCCCAGGAACTGGAGTTGTTGAATATAGGAGCCCACAGAGGAGTCCAGGTACTGGTCAGTGGGGTGCAGATGAAGTCTTTGTGTCCCTGAGACTTCAGAAATGGAAGCAAGCAGACACAAGCCTTAGGAGATTCTTCTCAAACAAATTCACAGCAAAGTTCCAGTCTTTGTCCTCTCTTTGGCAGAAGCAGCAACTGCAGGCCAACCCAGCAAAGCAACACAGCAAAGGGGCAGTACTCCTTCTTACAGCTCTCCAGCTCTCCTCCTTGGTAGAGGGTCCTCTTGATTCCAGACGTAATCTAAGGTCCTGGCGTTTAAGGTCTCATACTTATACCCCATTTTGTCATTTATGGTCGAGCCTAGCATTGCAGCGCATGCGCTGCTCGCCTTGCGAGGCATGCAGTATTCAGTATAGCGTGGAAGCTTCGTGGAAGCTCCGCCCACTCTCCGCCCATCTTTTTCATTGGTTTAGGTCCTAAATGCTGCTTTCCGATTGGTTTTAGGTCTGTTAGTCCCTCCTCACGACGGCCATGTCATCATTAGTATCCTTCCATGGCTACTGGCCCCTTTACTTCAAAAACTATTTTCTTCTTGTGGCCCCCCTTCCCGCAGTCCGTGACTTCTTGGCCCCCCCACCCTTCCACCGCACTCCCGTTCGTGCCTTCTCCCACGCCCGCATTCCCGTTTCCAATGCAATAGGTCTCTCTGCCACAGAGCTCCTGGCTTTGGACCCCAGATGTTGCAACAACAACTGCTGCCTTGCATCTCCTTGATCAACAGCAGGACCTTTTACCTGCCACTTTTGCCACTTTGCCTGCAACTCAGGAACTCTCGCCATCTCGGAAACCCTCACCACACCCACCTCACTGAACACGACCACCCAGGAACTACTCCACTACCTCCTGCCCAATGCTCAATGCCCAAACACTCTGAAAACACGCCACCAAAATCTGTGACACCATCCTGACCCCTGACTTTATCTTCATCACAGAGACCTGGCTCAATCCCCTCACCCAACCCTGACATCGTCACCAGTATCCCCAATGGCTACAAGATTACACACCATGACAGCACCAACAAAGAACGGAGGAGGTATCAGCATCATCCACAAAGCCATCCGCTGCACCCCACTGAATACGTAACTGCAACGATCATGGAACACCTCAACTTCAAGCTCCACACCGATGGCAGAACCACCATCAGAGGTACCCTTGCCTACAGACCCCCCCCAGGTCCATGCACCGGCTTCTGCAACACCATCCCTAATTTCATCGTCTCTCTCGCCATTGACTCCAAGAGCTACATCTTTCTAGTGGACCTCAACTTCCACCTCGATGACCACGAAGACACAAACACTGCCAACCCGATCTTCACTGCAAGCGGCAGAGTCAAGTGAAGCAGCCATTTAGGTGTATCAGGCCCTCATCAAATAATAGTGACCAGAAGTTCTTGCCTTTGCTGCTTCACATCGTTGGAGCAAGTGACATAGGTGGGATGTAGTGCAGATTGGTTAGTTCATAGACAACTGAAGATTGTAATACAATATCTCATTTGAGTCTCCGGTAACGAGCACTTCATGATCCAGAAATTTTAAATGCTAAACTCTAAATTGCTGTAATAATGTGTTCTGGGTGAGTCTTTTTCTGATGTAATCTGAAGGAATGCACACATTGTAAAGAAGAACTCCTGACATGTGTGAAGGATATTTCGGAAACCAGAATGTAATTTGATGGAATCATGACTGCAGACCAGTTGAATTTCAAGTTTGATGAGGTGCAGGTGGCCAGTCCTCCTGAGAGGTGACCATGTGCTGATAGATATACCACTGGCTTTTTCCATATAGATAAAGCCAAGTAGGGAAATATCGTCCTTGCCCCAAGTTTCCTGCAAACAAATTACAGAGAAGCTTGTAAGTCAGCCCATCAGATTTATCTAGTTTGTGAGTCCCTGACAAGGTCCAAGAGACCACTGAAAGGCATTGAGCTGTAGTGTGTAAACTCTCCCTGCTGCAACTTAGTTAGCACTTGCGGGGAGCACAGAGGTTGCCACGCAATCAGCTCCACTTGTTGGCTGTCCCGTTTCCAGACCTGGCTACCGTAGCCGATATATTTTCCTTTAACACTCAAGACATGGAACAACCTCCCTCAACACAGAGCCTCCTTCTCACTTATTGTGGTCCGCAAGAAGATTTAGACCTGGCTGTTCATATAAGCACCTTGGGGACCACATACCTTCACATCTTGCCCAAGCGCCTGGATACCCTCTCAGGTGATTTTTAAAACTGCTTTTAGAATTGTTGTTATGTTTTGGGAGTGATTCGTTGAGGTTCCTACTTATTTTAATTGCGCCGGTAGTTTGGCTTTTTGATTCGAAGTGCGGTATCCCATTTGAGTGGAGAAAGTCAAACATTTGCACTTTCGGGCAGACGCAGAGATTAACAGTTAGCAGTCTAGCTGCTTAACTTCAATAGGCTTTAAAGCCAATGCTGGCACGGATGCGCACAGCAGGCATGCCAAAGGCAAGCCCATCTGCGCCCGTTCATGCCTGGTCGTCACCAGGACTCCTGTACAATTTATGTCATATTCAAGAGAATCCCTTATTCAATTGGAAGATGTAGTTGAGCATGTAATATGCAATATGTTTAATCTTGATCTGATGCAGCATAATTATGCCTGTGATGTTTGTCAATATGTGTGCCAGTTAAAACCAGCATGAGGTGCTTCCAGTCAAGTCTTCTTGTTTTCCTTTAAGGAAAACGGGCTGCTTTACAAAAAAAAAAGATTGCTTTATTTAAAAGCAATCACAGACATGGTGGTCTGCTGATCTCAGCAGGCCACCATGCCTGTGATTTTTGCGATTCCTAGGGTGTCGCAAATTGCGACATACCTCATTAATATTCATGAGGTAGGTCATTTGTGCCCCTTTGGGATTCGCAGAAAGTGTACTACACACTTTCATGCATGTCGTTTTGCGATTCCCTAATTGCGAATCGCAAAGATTCGCAATAAGGGAATCGCAAAACATTTTTTTGATACATCAGGCCCTTTAAATCCAAAAGAACTATCATCCGAATTCTCGGATCCCTATTCCAGCAAAAATATTAGAGAGGCATTCAAATATCTTGATTGCCAAATTTATGGACCAAAATGAGATTCTAGATGAAGCTCAGATTGGGTGTTGGAAAGCTCACAGCATGCAAACAGCTCTGATAGTAGTCACCGAGGTGATTTGGGATATTATGGATAAAGTTAGGAAGGCGCTGTGGTGCTTTTGGACCTATCCACAGCCTGTAATACTGTTAGCCACCCAGTCCTAAAATATCAGATGGCAGAAAATGGGTATCAGTTGTGCCGCTTTTAACCTCCTTTGCTCCTTTCTTAATGATAGGGAACAATCAGTGGCCCTAAGAGATTTCACCTCAAAACCATTCTCTTTGCCGTGTGATGTCCCACAAGGGTCATCGCCAAGCTGACTGTTAGTGCCAAGACGCCTTCAGGCATACGTTGCACTTTACAAAAATAAATCAAATTAGTGTGATATACACATTAACATAACATAACATAACATTGGTGTTCTCAATGGGCTACATGCGCTTTGCAGATTGCTTGCATATCTACGTTTTAGTGTTTGCAGGTGGCTGGCCCCTATGGCTGTAGGTTGTGTGAGTGGCAGAGGGTGTTGGATTCAGCCTCGTGCTGTATATCAATCCCCCCGAAGAAAGTTTTTCTTTGCTGTAACTTGATGAGTGTAGTGATATCCTCCTTGTTACAGGTAAAAAAAAATTCTCCATAAATGCAGATTTCTAGCTTAATTTGTCTCCTCTAGAAAGGCAACACAGTATTGCACGATTTGATGTATGAGAGGGCCGGGATGGCAGCAAATAGATGTACGATTGTTCCCCGGTTATGTATATCATGTGTACCTTTTCTAATATACGGGGGTATGAAGTGAACTGAACAGTTTGGTGGGTGGAGCGTTCACAAGCAGGTGGAAGGCTCGGAAATCCAAGTTCTAAGTGCTTCGACTGGCCTGCAGTTTCTGTGCCAGGGGTCAATGATGCATGGTTATATTCAGAGTCTCAATTAAGCCCACGTTCAAGTGAATCCTTGCTTTTCAAGCCTATTATTGTCAGAAGTTGTGGAAGAATTTAGTTTACGGGGGCCTAATACCTGGAGAAGGAAGTAATAAGTACAATCTCACTCTTGGACGTGGCATTGCAAGGATGTGTCCAGGACTCTCCATTTGCTAGTGTTAAGTTGCATTGTATTTCTGCTTCTATAGTTTGTTTTTTCGGTGTGAGTACTGGATTACTGGGCTGCCCATCTTGGGAACCATCAATGCGCCCTGTAATCTTGCCTCCAGTTAAGCAGGCGACATTGCTGTATGATTTATCCGTTTGGAGAAGAATGTCTCGCTGGTGGATATAGCCAACTTTTCAGCCTCAAACAATGCGTTGCTCAGAATAGGCGGAGAAATATACTGTGGGTTGGAAACCTTATAAGGCGTTGTCAAATTTTCTTGCATGGCTTAGGAATTGACCATCCTTCCCTGAAGCTTTTTATCACCTGGTTGAGTAGGCCACTGTGTTTTAATGGCAAAGAAAGTTGCAATATTACTTTTAGGTTTGCGTCTGTCATTTTTGAAGATTTTTTTTTTAGTCTCTTTTTGTTTTTTCTTGACAAGTTTCCAGAGCACTTCTGTAATATATCAGTTTCCCGAGAGGTTGGATTGTTCATCGAAACTTCAGTAGTCTGAGAGCCATGACCGCTAAACTGTCAGGTATCGATTGAGATTGCAGGTATGTTGGGGGCTTATTGTCTAGAATTTTGGTAGATGAGCTTGATGCCAAGCCAGCTGGGAGGAGTTGTCAATGCAAGCTTCATGCGTATTTTGTGGATTAGCCTTGATTTGAAGGAATGCTGGCTGTTGCGTGTAGCCTAATTTCTTTTTCGATCTGCATCTAATCAGTGATCATTTATGTAGGATGGTAGGTAGTGTCCCCAGTTTCTCACTGATGTCTCCTCAAAAACAGTGTGCAGCGGAGGAGGGACTTGTCATATGGCAAGACACCTTTTCATGGAGACCATGCAGCTGAGTCATAATTCTCGAGAGCATGTTGATTTGTACCTCCATCTTGAAGGACTATATATTCAGTGCTTCCACTATCATGGTCAATAGCTTGGCCAGAGAGTTCAATGAATTAGCTGGAGAGGCTGTTCTTAAGGTCTTGGGCGGGCTATGTACATCTTCAGAGTACTCAGAGGTAATTGTATTAGAGGCTGCATTTTATTGAGTTGTTTACTTTGCTTCCTTGGCTTGATCAGGGCCTTCTATTTTGCCTACTTTTTGGGTCTATATGATCGGAGTTGCCCCACTCTTTAAGTGTTGTTCTGCCTTGAGTGGTTGACTCAGTCTTTGTTGTTCTGCAGTTACCTAAACTGTTCGAAATGGGCTTTGACCTGGAGGGTTCCTTATGCACTTGTTGCATATTGTTGTGTAGTTCCTATATTACCTATACAGGATCTGCGCGTTTGGATAACATAAACTGTGGGACTGGTGGCAAACTGATTCCGTGCACCCCCACCGGATACCTTAGCCTATCTGTATTAGCTAGCTCACAGTGCCACTATAATCTCCTCTTACCAAGGAGAGAATAGATTCTGGCAACCTCAGAAAATGACAACCCTGATCCCTCAGAATCGTGGAAACAATATACTACCTTTCACTCAGTCACTCGTGCTTACTTAGTTTGTCTCAGAGAGTTACACAGAATAAACAGGCTGGGCGTTTTCAATAAGTATTTATTGAACAGTGGTTATTCTAGTGTAGAATAGATGAGCTGCAACAACCATTAGACAGTAGCAGAGATATATGATTAGCAATATTACGAAAGTAAAGGGGTGGTATAGTTCTACCATCTTGCAGAAATCATGAATATATACAAGTACATAAAACACATGATAAAAAGTGTGTGCTCCTACAATGCCTCCCTAACTAGATGTACCTAAATGTACCTAGCATCTGTGTAGGTGTTATGCCAAGAATCCTTCTAGGATCTTATGAACCCCATTACCTGAGAATGAGAGAATATGGGACCCCATCCTGGTCTCGAATTAGACACCCCGCGGGGGATGTTAGACCACTGCGAGCTGGAGCGTCTGCATGCAGGAACCTCAGCGTCTCTGGTCAGTGTGTCAGCCGGTAAGTCTCGGTCTCCTCTGTCTTTCTAAGCAAGATGTGATGTATATATACCCATAGGTCTTCCCAGGGGTCCTACCTTGCTGTGTTACTGTGTCGGCCTAAAGGATGACGTCGGGCCTGACCTTTATGCAGAGATATTATACAGGAGATGTTCGTCCTGCTGTTAGTCCCGCTGTGCTTCCAAGAAGCCTCATACATAATGTATGAGATTCGAACTAGGGAGAAACCCGAGTTCTGAATGCAGTGTCGTATCTAGGTAAAAGGTCAGTCCCTAAGAACCGTTATGTATGTAATGTAGGGAAGAATATAGGTGAAAGGTTGCAATGTTACCTGCGCCTATATAGGGTACCTATATGGAATATAACAATATTGTTGGGTTCAAGGGGTAAGTACTACTTGCGAGTCGTGTAGACGTATTGCAAGTTCATCTGTGCCAGTTGGATCTTCATCACTGTAGCATTCCTTTCAAAGTTTCATGTCAGCCTTCATTTTCCTGATTGTATTGGCTGTGCTGTTGGATTTTATGGAAGTACATTTCCAGCAATTTTTCAGTGAAGATTTTACTCTCTTTGCACTGTTGCCCTAGGGGAGGGAATGGCTAGAATGGTTTTGTGTTGCTCCTCAGCACCGCTCCTACCCCTAGGACTCATCAAAGGCATACAGCATGAAGCTCTGACATTAGCGCTGTTCCTCACCTCCCCCCTGCTTCCAACAATGAGGCCTCCTTTGTCCTCCTGAAACCTAGTCCCTGTGGAATTAGTTTGCTGTGGAAAATAATGTTGTTTAACTGGAGTGCTGTTTTACTGGTATGTTGTGTTTCGCAATTTACTTCTTATGGTGCTCTAGTCATGCTGTTCAGTAGGTATAGCGTATGATCAGCAATGTTTCTTGGACAGAGGAAGCGGAAAGGTTTCTTAACAATGCTTCATGGCGTAATCTTTGAGCTGATGGATCCTCAGCCTGTTTCTGAAATACAGGCGGGATGCTGCACTCTTGATATGTGGGTAGTGTTATTCTAGATTCTATGTGTATACAGTGAGAAGGCTTGTTTCCTGTTTTTTTTCTTCTTTACGTTCGGTGGTGTTCAGCCTGGTAGTATTATGGGTCAGAATTAGAAGATGAAAGGTATTTCATGTATCCGATAATTATCGGATGTATTAAATACTGCAAGCTTTGTTAAATTTCAGCAGGTTTAACAGGGTAATGTGTATGGTATTTACAGTACTATGCTGATTTTGGTGTGTTAAATAATAAATTCTGCATGATATTTCCCACAAACTCGTAATAGGTGCTACTTATTGCACCTGATAAATAACGTATGCTGTGGTATCATTATTTATTAGGTGTGCTGCATAGCACCTATAGTCGTACTCAGGGCCAAGCAGATTTAATACGTATGGGTGAAAAATAATGCCCTCTGCAGAATATAAGAATATATGCAATAAACATATGTATTTCAAACTGTAACTATTTACTTTAAATCATGAATAGAATGACTTTAGTCAGATATTCTATCAAAATCTTTCAACATTGTATAACACCAATGTGACAAATATATCAATGATTTCTGCTCTGTTGCCCTATAAAATGAGGAGTGCCCAATTTCTCTTCTACCTCATAATCTTGCCATTGAACCACTTAGTAACTGGCACACTACCAAACTGCAAATTTGCACACTGCTATCAAACTGAAATATGAAAAGAGATCTTTCTAAAATCAGTGAAAGTGAGAGAGACTATTTAGGAATTACATGTACCAAATGAAAGAAAAATATGTTTAGAGTCAATATGAACCACTTTTATCTAAACTATCTTCGTAAGTATTTAGGTGGAAATCCTTAACTCTAGGTTTAAGTACAAGCATAAATTTGAAGAAAATGACCTTTTCTTTCAACCTCAATGCGTAATCTATAAAAAAATTGCCAAAATGTATGAAACACGTGTTATGACAACTTAAAACGGCTAATTTAGGAGAAGAAAATAATGTATTTATAGGTTGAACTGCAGAAGAGTAACAAACAGGTGGTCAGTGTTCCTAATGTCAGGTTGTAGTATGAAATGTTCAATCTACTGTGATAAAGTAGACTCTGTGGCCCCTCGTCTCATGATTCTCCTGCGTGGATAAACCAAGAACATCACATCTTGGGTTCACTTTCACTAACCATGATTTTCTTAGCTGACCCTAATTTCTACTTTCTGGTTAACTTATATTAAGAAAAGGGAGTAAAGAAATGATGTGTGTTATGATTGTGAAAGGTAAAGGCATAACAATTTAAGCATATTTATAATTTACTTTAATACATTCCTACAATTTTCACACACACATTGATGTTAGATTGAGACAACATAAATCGCAGTTTTAGGTGCCGCAGTTAAATTAGGCGCATACAGTTACTTTCTAGAATATTATTAATTCTGTCAAAATTAGATGTGATCAGAACACCCTAATCTTAATATAATGTTAATTAATACATAGCTGAAGAAGTATCAGCCAGGATTTGGATACAAAAAATATTTGCTTTTTTTCTCAAAACGAATCTTGAGAGAGCACATATGCAGAAAAAAAAGTTACACTTAGATTACTGATATTTCAAACCTTGCAACATTGGAATGAGTAACCTACTGAGCTAGAGGAAGCAAATGGATCTGTACATGGATATGGACAGATACCAGGACTTCTATGACTTCCTTTCATTTGGGATGTAGTCCTAAATAGTTACTACAAGAATAGCTATGTACAAACAATGTCAAAAAATCTCCTACCAACATATTAATTTCCTATACTTAAAATTGAAAGGACCAAAGAATCTACAACCAAAGTATGGAGTGGATATAGTATAAATAGTGTAAACTTTCTAATACCAATATTTCTAAAATATTATACTGTTTTTAAAATAACTTTAGAATTAACAAAATAACTACTGCAGAAATATAGTGCTACAAATTATTATTAAAATAAATTAAAACATGTATATATAATTATTATTTAAAAACATTCAAAACTGTTGATTATTTTAAAACAAATGTAATATTTAAAAATGCCTTTTGAACCAAATCTAAATTAGTTATATTTGTGTAGCAAAAACAAAAGTAAAATATATTTCATATTTATTACATCATTTAAATACAATTAATATTGTAAAGGAAGTATCCTTATCTTTAACATAACTTTGTTTGAGGATACCATATAAATAACAACATATTTTTAAAATATTATAGACTATTAAAAATGATGTAAATACAGTATCATTATAACTTAAAACCAATACTACAGAAACATTTAATAGGTAATAAAAATTAATAGCTTAATTAAAAACATCTGTAAATTTATACAACTATTGTAATTAGCTTAAATGATATTTGACCAAATATCAGAACTTTTCACAATTCTCTAACAAATTACATAAACATCTACAAAGCAATAATCAAAAACAAATAAATACATGTCAAAAATATACTTTTTTTATTTCAAGACTACAAACATCATGAAATATATGTAATTTAAGGTGGCGTGAGATTTGCTGTTCTTCTTCCAATCCAAAAACATTGAAGAAAGTGTAGATATTGCGGAGTGGCAGAAATACTATTGTAATGCTGACTCAACAAATATTGGCAGAAGTGCATATATTTAGTAGATGGGACATGTTTGCTATTCTAACTTCAGTCCTTCAGACATTCAAACATTAGGTAGCGTGCATAAAATTAGAGGCAGTCAAATTTAATATTCCAATGACAGTTGCACAGACATTCGAGAAAAAATAATATACATTTATATACAGGAGTAGTTGTATTAACTATTCTAACTCCGAACAATGGAGAAAGGGCATATAAATGGGTAAAGGGCAAATTTACTATTCTAACTACAGTCCCATAAACATTATAGAAAACACATAGATTTGGAGGGATCTGACTTTCTACTCTAACTACAGTCTTAATAACATTGAGGAACGTACATATATATGGGTTGGCATTCTATAATTTGGGTGAAGGGGTCCAGATTTATTATTCTAATTCCAGTCCTACAGATATCAGAGAAAGAGCATATAAATCTGGTACAACTAGCACTGGGAAAATGTAATAATTTAATAATTAATTTAATACTGTAACTCGAGTTCCACTGACATTGGGGAATGTGTGCATATTTGGATATTAGATTTATTATTCTAACTCCAGTTCTTTATAAATTAGGAAACAGGCATTTATATGAGGGATGGGGCAAATTTATTATTCTAACTCCACTAATACAACAATGGAGAACGTGCATGTATCTGGGCAACATGGGTCAGATTTGCTATTTTAAATCTAATTCTACCAAATTGGTAGAAGTGCATATGTTTGGGGGGTGGTTGTAATTGCTATTCTACCTCCAGTCATATAAGCAATGGGGAAAGTGCACATGATGGGGGGGGTGTTCAGTCAGATTTCATATTCTAACTCCAGTTTCCCTAACAGTGGGGAAAGTGCATATATTTGGGGGTGGGAACAAATTCACTCTTCTAACTCCAGTCCTATAATTCCTGGGGTAAGTCAATATACATGGGTGGGAGGAGCAGCGTAGTCATATTTTCTTTTCTAACTCCAGTCCCAGGAACAATGAAGAAAGTGCATGTAACTGAAACAGGGCAGATATACTATTCTAACTCCAGTCCCACAAATATTACGCAGTACATATATTTGGGGGTGATGAGATTTACTTCTCTAGCAGCTCTACAAACATCAAAGAAAGTACATATAATTATTGGGGGAGCACATTGAATATCCTATGTCCAACTGCACAAACACTGGTGAAGGGGCATATAATCGGGGGGAAACAAGAAGCAGATTTACAATTCTAACTGTATTCTCAGGAACATTAGGGAAGGGCATATATTTGGGATAGAGGGGCAGATTTACTATTCTAACTCAAATCCTATAGACCTTGGGGAAAGTGCATATCTTTCTGTGAAGGGTCCAGAATTATTATTCTAATTCCTGTCCCACAATTATCAGGAAAAGAGCATGTAAATATGGTAGTTTTTAGGGGGTTCAGAATTATTATCCTAACTCATGTCCTTGGAACACTGGGTAAAGTGCATATCACTGGAGGGGATATAGGGGTCCGATTTATAATTATAACTCCAATATAAGTAACTTTTGGCAAAGTGCATTTCAATAAGACTGGGTGTAGGTCAGATTCACTACTCCAACAGCAGTTCTACAACAATGGAAAAAGTACATGTTTGGTGGGGTGATCATATTTGCTATTCCAACACTAGTTGAACAGATATTTGGGAAAGTGCATATAATGGGTGGGGGGGCAGCCATATTTAATATTCTACTACATTCCAGTCCGAACTGCCAAGCAAGGTCATCCCTGGACCGGAAATAAGCTTCCTCATCAGCCAGGATAGCCTGAATCCAGTGGCAAAGTGAGCAAGGGAGCCAGAATAATGATGGATTCAACCCAGACCTGGCTTGGCAGTTCAGGCTGAACCATTCTCATGAGGCACAGGGTCAAGACTGATTTTCATATGGCTGGGTCTGAACTGGGGTGGCCAAGTGAGCTAAAGAACGGTGATGGATTCAACCCAGATCTGTGACTGGGGGTGGATGTCTGAAAAGTTCCAGAGCTCCGTCCATCATCTCCTTGTGTTTGCTTTGTATGTGTATATATATATATATACATATATATATATATATATATATATATATATATAAATATATATATATATATATTATATATATCAAAGCTCCTGTCTGCACCTTTGCCCGTGCACTCGCGGGTGGGTGCTTCTTTCACGAGGGTGTACCCGTTTGCTGCAGAGTTCAGAAAATAAACTTGAGAACTCACCCCCACGAGTACTTCTTCGTGTGCATATTGGGCACGGAACCACAGAGCGACTATATATATGTATATATATATATATATATATATATATTCACTGAAATAACCACAGGTTTCAGGGACGTTATAATTAATTGGACATTTCACTCATAGAAAACCAGAGAAATTCAGCTGTTATAGTTAGTTGAGCTAACTATAACTTGCGCCCCCGCAATGCACTGCTGATGACGTCACATATTACATCACTCATGACATGGTCAGTGACATCACTGATGACATCTCAAATGACATCACTGATGACATCATCCAGTGACTGAGTGTTTCTGAAAAGTTTAAGAATGTTATCTATATATACGCCAAGGTGTATTGAAGAATGAGTGGGTGTATGAGTGTCTGTCAGGGGGATTTTGTGGGTGCGTAACTGACTGTATAAATGAGTGATTAAACGTGTCTTAGTGAATGCATGGGTGAATGACTAATCTGTGAATATATGTCTCAGTCTGTCAGTTGGTGTGTAAGTGGCTGCATGAGTTGGTGAGTAGCTACATAAGTGTCTATATGGGTTAATGATTGGTTGTCTGAGTACCTGTATGATTGCCTGATAGTCTGTGTAAGTGGGTAGGGGGCTGTGAGACTCCTTGCATGGATGTGTGAGTGGGTGATTCACTGGGTGTATAGGTTCATGAGTGCGTGTGCGAAGGGCTATATGAGTGAGTGAGTGTGCATATGGCTGTGTTCATGAGTGAGTGGATATCTCAGTGGTATATGTGTGAGTAACTACATATGTGAAAGGCAGTATATGTATGTATTGGAGTATATAAGTGACTATATGTAAGAGTAAGGATTGTGAGAGTGACTGTATGGTTGAGTGTATATTTGTGTCAATGATTGTACAAGAGAGTAAGTATGTGTTAGTATCTATGAATAAGTGAGGTGGTGTGTGTATAACTCTATAGGTGAGTAAATGGCAATGGGATTAATTCTTTGCGTGACTGACTAGGTGTGTGAGTAACTCTATGGGTGAGTGGCAGTGTGTGAGTGTCTGAATGGGTATATGATTGCATATATCAGTGGCTGTACAGATGAGTGACTGCGTGAATGAGTGACTGAACGGGTGAATGAGAGGGTGTGTGTAACATATGAAACAGTGAATGGGTATGTACTAACTGGTATTGGTGTGTCTATGGTTTCAAGAATGCTACACTATATTTTATAGTGAATTTATCAAAGGTTATGTTATGGTGTGAAGAGGTGCATCAGATATTAAGTGGATGATGTCATCAGTGATGTCATGTGAGATGTCATCAGTGATGTCACTGACCATGTCATGAGTGATGTAATATGTGACATAATCAGCAGTGCATTGCCGGGGCGCGAGTTATAGTTAGCTCAACTAACTATAATGGCCGAATTTCTCTGGTTTTGTACGAGTGAAATGTCCAACTAACTATAACGTCCCTGAAACATGTGGTTTTTTCAGTGAATTTCTACGGTTTTTTAAATGCTAATTTCTAAATATAACATTCCTGAAACCTATGTTTTTTTCAGTGAATTTCAAAGGTTTTTTAACTGCTAATTCCTAATTATACCTTCCCTGAAACCTCTGTTTTTTTCAGTGAATTTCTAAGGTTTTTTAAATGCTAATTTCTAAATATGCCTACATAGGTAGGACATGTGCAGAAAGAGGAAGAAAGGCGCAGAAAGAAGCAAGAGAAGTGCAGAAAGAAGCAAGAGAAGTCCAGAAAGAGGAAGAAAGGTGCAAAAAGAAGCAAGAGAAGTGCAGAAAGAAGCAAATGAGGTACAGAAAGAGGCCTACTTAGACTGTACCTTTCCACAGACTCATATAAAGCAGCCTAATCGCTAATCCTTCTCCTAAGATGTCCTAAACCTCACTTTTCTCTTGAAGGTTCACTATTCATCGACTGTTCAGAATGTTAGACCTACCAAATGTAAAACATCAATCCTAACTCTTCACTGTTGTAAGTCTGACCAAGTTTGTGAAGGTATGCATGTGTGTGTCTCTGCTTTTACCTGGTGACATGTTACATAAAAATAAACATACAAAAACTTGAATATCCGTGTTTCAAACAGCATACTCTGTAAATTTGTGTACAAGAAGGTGCATGTATTTCTTTCTGCTCCTAATACAGGGCACATGCATATTCAATAGTACATTTGAGGGGCTCTATAACACCTATATACATAACACATGTCTGCCTGTGCAACCGAAAAACAGAGCAGAACTAACAAGATTTGACCACCTATAAGAGAAGCTACCCGCTTTTTAAGCTACCATCTTCAGATCCATAACACATGTGAGAATACATGTACAAATAGACATATACCTCAGTCACGAGAGCACGCAGACCTTTAAACTTAACAGCTTGCACATCCCATTTCAATATAGAAACAGGCGAAAAAAGTACAGAAAGAAGCAAGAGAATTGCAGAAAAAAACAAGAGAGGTGCAGAAAGAGGTAAGAGAAGTGCAGAAAGAGGCAAGAGAAGTGTAGAGATAGACAAGAGAAGTGCAGAAAGAGGTAAGAGAGGAGCAGAAAGAGGCAAGAGAGGTACAGAAAGAGGGTACAGGGGTGCAGAAAGAGGTGAGAGGTGCTGAAACAGGCAAGAGAGGTGCAGAAAGAGGCAAGAGAACTGCTGAAAGAAGTAACGGAGGTGCAGAAAGAGGCAAGAGCAGTGCTGAAAGAAGGAACAGAAATGCAGAAAGAGGCAATAGTAGTGCTGAAAGAAGCAAGTGAAATGAAGAAAGAGGCAAGAGAAGTGCAGAAAGAGGCAAGAGAAGTGCAGAAAGAAGCAAGAGAGGAGCAGAAAGTTGCAAGAGAAGTGCAGAAAGAAGCAACAGGGATGCAGAAAGATGCAAGAGGGTTGCAAAAAGAGGCAAGAGAAGTCCAGAAAGAAGCAAGAGAAATGTAGAAAGAGGCAAGAGAAGTGCATAAAGAAGCAAGAGAAGCGCAGAAAGAGGCAAGAGAAGTGCAGAAAGAGGCAAGAGACGCACAGAAAAAGGCAAGAGAGGTGCAGAAAGAGGCAAGAGCAGTGCAGAAAGAACCAACAGAGGTGCAGAGAGAGGCAAGAGGGGTGCTGAAAGTGGCAAGAGAAGTGCAGAAAGAAGCAACAGAGGTACAGAAAGAGGCAAGAGAACTGTAGAAAGAGGGAAGAGAGGTGCAGAAAGAATGAAAAGGGGTGCAGCAAGACGCAAGAGAAGTGCAGAAACAAGCAAGAGAAGTGCAGAACGCAGCAACAGAGGTGCAGAAAGAGGCAGGAGGGGTGCAGAAAGAGGCAAGAGAAATGCAGAAAGAACCAACAGAGGTGCAGACAGAAGCAAGAGAAGCGCAGAAAGAAGCAAGAGAAGCGCAGAAAGAGGCAAGAGAAGTGCAGAAAGAGGCAAGAGATGTGCAGAAAAAGGCAAGAGAGGTGCAGAAAGAGGCAAGAGCAGTGCAGAAAGAACCAACAGAGGTGCAGACAGAGGCAAGAGGGGTGCTGAAAGAGGCAAGAGAAGTGCAGAAAGAAGCAACAGGGGTACAGAAAGAGGCAAGATAACTGTAGAAAGAGGGAAGAGAGGTGCAGAAAGAGGCAAGAGAGGTGCAGAAAGAGGGAAGAGGGGTGCAGAAAAATGCAAGAGAAGTGCAAAAACAAGCAAGAGAAGTGCAGAAAGAAGCAACAGAGGTGCAGAAAGAGGCAAGAGGGGTGCAGAAAGAGGCAAGAGAAGCACGGAGAGAAGCAAGAGAAGTGCAGAAAGAGGTAAGAGAAGAGCAGAAAGAACCAACATAGGTGCAGACAGAGACAAGAGGGGTGCTGAAAGAGGCAAGAGAAGTGTAGGAAGAAGCAACAGAGGTTCAGAAAGAGGCAAGAGAACTATAGAAAGAGGCAAGAGAGATGCAGAAGGAGGCAAGAGAGGTGCAGAAGGAGGGGTGCAGAAAGATGCAAGAGGGGTGCAGAAACAAGCGAGAGGTGTAGAAAGAGGCAAGAGAAGTCCAGAAACAAGCAACAGAAATGTAGAAAGAGGCAAGAGAAGTGCAGAAAGAGGCAAGAGACGTGCAGAAAGTGGAAGGAGGGTTGCAGAAAGAGGGACGAGGGGTGCAGAAAGAGGCAAGAGGGGTGTATAAAGAAGCAAGAGAGGTACATAAAGAAGCAACAGAAGTGCAGAAAGAAGCAAAATGGGTGAAGAAAGAGGCAAGAGGGGTGCAGAAAGAGGCAAGAGAAGTGCACAAAGAAGCAAGAGCAGTGCAGAAAGAACCAACAGAGGAGCAGAAAGAGGCAAGGGGAGTGCAGAAAAGGCAAGAGAAGTGCAGAAAGAAACAACAGAGGTGCAGAAAGGGGCAAGAGAACTGCAGAGAGAGGGAACAGGGGTACAGAAAGAGGAGAGAGAGGTGCAGAAAGAGGCAATAGGGGTGCATAAAGAAGCACAAGAGGTGTAGAAAGAAGCAACAGAAGTGCAGAAAGAAGCAACAGAGGTGCAGAAAGAGGCAAGAGGGGTGCAGAAAGAGGCAAGAGAAGTGCAGAAAGCACCAACAGAGGTGTAGAAAGAGGCAAGAGAGGTGGAGAAAGAGGCAAGAGAGGTACAGAAACAGGGAAGAGAGGTGCAGAAAGAGGGAAAAGGGGTGAAGAAAGAGGCAAGTGATGTGCAGAAAGAGTGAAGAGGGGTGTAGAAAGAGGTAGGAGGGGTACAGAAAGAAGCAACAGAGGTGCAGAAAGAAGCAAGAGAAGTGATAAAAGAGACAAGAGAGTTGCGGAAACAGGCAAAAAAAATGCAGAAAGAGGCAAGAGAAGTGCTGAAAGAAGCAACAGAGGTGCAGAAAGACGTAAGAGAAGTGATGAAACAGACAAGAGAGTTGCGAGAAGAAACAAGAAAGGTGCAGAAAAAAGATATAGAAGTGCAGAAAGAGGCAAGTGAGATGCAGTAAGATGCAAGACAGGTGCAGAAAGAGGCAAGATAGGTGCAGAAAGAGGCAAGGCAGGCGCAGAAAGAGGCAAGAGGGATACAGAAAGAAGGAAGGGAAGTGCAGAAAGAGGGAAGAGATGTGCAGAAAGAGGGGACAGGGGTACAGAAAGAGGCAAGAGGGGTGCAGAAAGAGGCAAGAGAAGTGCAGAAAGAAGCAAGAGCAGTGCAGAAAGAACCAACAGAGGAGCAGAAAGAGGCAAGGGGAGTGCAGAAAAGGCAAGAGAAGTGCAGAAAGAAACAACAGAGGTGCAGAAAGGGGCAAGAGAACTGCAGAGAGAGGGAACAGGGGTACAGAAAGAGGAGAGAGAGGTGCAGAAAGAGGCAATAGGGGTGCATAAAGAAGCACAAGAGGTGTAGAAAGAAGCAAGAGAAGTGCAGAAAGAAGCAACAGAGGTGCAGAAAGAGGCAAGAGGGGTGCAGAAAGAGGCAAGAGAAGTGCAGAAAGCACCAACAGAGGTGCAGAAAGAGGCAAGAGAGGTGGAGAAAAAGGCAAGAGAGGTACAGAAACAGGGAAGAGAGGTGCAGAAAGAGGGAAAAGGGGTGAAGAAAGAGGCAAGTGATGTGCAGAAAGAGTGAAGAGGGGTGTAGAAAGAGGTAGGAGGGGTACAGAAAGAAGCAACAGAGGTGCAGAAAGAAGCAAGAGAAGTGATGAAAGAGACAAGAGAGTTGCGGAAACAGGCAAAAAAATGCAGAAAGAGGCAAGAGAAGTGCTGAAAGAAGCAACAGAGGTGCAGAAAGACGTAAGAGAAGTGATGAAACAGACAAGAGAGTTGCGAGAAGAAACAAGAAAGGTGCAGAAAAAAGATAGAGAAGTGCAGAAAGAGGCAAGTGAGATGCAGTAAGATGCAAGACAGGTGCAGAAAGAGGAAAGATAGGTGCAGAAAGAGGCAAGGCAGGCGCAGAAAGAGGCAAGAGGGATACAGAAAGAAGGAAGGGAAGTGCAGAAAGAGGGAAGAGATGTGCAGAAAGAGGGGACAGGGGTACAGAAAGAGGCAAGAGGGGTACAGAAAGAAGCAAAAGAGGTACAGAAAGAGGCAAGAGAAGTACAGAAATTGGCAAGAGAGGTGCAGAAACAGGCAGGAGAGGTGCAGAAAGAGGGAACAGGGGTGCAGACAGAAGCAACACAGGTGCAGAAAGAGGCAAGAGGAGTACAGAAAGAACCAACAAAGGTGCAGAAACAGGCAGGAGAGGTGCAGAAAGAGGGAACAGGGGTGCAAAAAGAGGCAAGAGAGGTGCAGAAAGGTGGAAGAGGGGTGCAGAAAGAGGCAAGAGGGGTGCAGAAAGAAGCAACAGAGGTGCAGAAAGAGGCAAGAGAGGTGCAGAAAGAAGGGAGGTACAGTAAGCGGAAGAGATGTGCAGAAAAAGGAAGAAAGGTGCACAAAGAAGCAAGAGAAATGCAGAAAGAGGCAAGAGAGGTGCAGTAAGAAGCAAGAGTGGTTTGCGCACCATTAGTACCAATTTAATGCCCACATTTAGCAATAAGTAACAGGTGACCATTCCAGGTTTGCAAAGGGCCTTCCACCACACTGTAACACTTGTCGCTGCATTTTTGGTAACTTTTGAGCCGTTTGAGCTAGAAACAATGTTTTTTTTGCTCAAATCTGCATATTATGCAGCAGATGATGGATTATGTGGCAAATGCGGAAAATGTCTAATTATGCGAAAATCAGTGCAGCCGAACAGTCGCATAATTCCAGTGGCCCTGCTCATACCTCCGACTAGGTCCAGAAGTGCTCCTCAGTGGTTCCTTCTTTTTTTTGTCTCATTGAGTTTATAGTTTAGCTTCTATGGAAACGAGGAAGACTAAACCTAAGGTTACCACTCCACAACACAGACTACCATACCACATAATTACTCTCCATAACACATAATCTCACTCTACATAATTCCTATACACTAAATACCACATACTTTCTATCCACATAATTTCACTGCACAACATACCGCATAATTCCACTACACACAACGTACATCCACTCCACTCCAAACAAGCATTGGCATAGCCAATAGGTCTCGCCTTTGGGACCTTATAAGTGTTTAGCCAGAGATATTGACTTTGCCTATGTCTTTAAGCTGTGCTGTACAGAAGTCTGCAGTATGCTGAAAAGTTATAATAAAGAAGTATCAGAAGCATTTTTGTTACCTTATATATCACCAAAAAAGCATTATGTACAACTGAACGACCATATTAAAAAAGTATTAACAATAAATAATGTCTTGATTTTTTTTTTGTCCTTTCAATGCTGGCAACTTCTATCTGCCTGTCCCAATGGTTGCTTGTTATGGTTTTTTTTGTTATGGGGGGGCATAAATAATAGGAGGGTGAAGGTTGGGAAATAGTACCTATATAACAACACTAGCAGCGGACGGATGCTAAGGGAGAATCAACAGATGCCAGATTCCGAGGGTGCCCAAGTTTTAGTATCTTTTGACCCGTTTGAGCTTGAAACTATTTTTGGGAGTTACAATCTGCAGATCAAGATCATGCAGCGTGTGGTGAATTATGCGGCAAAGGCAGCAAATCCATAATTATGCGAAAAATGCACCGGCCTCAGAATTTCATGATTCCAGTGTCCCTGTGTAAATGCAACAAAAGTTTGAGGAGAGAGGAATTAAACACAGAGCTTGCAAGATGAGGTAAAGAAGGGGGTGACGATTACAATTTTGCTGTGGTGATCTCCCAGCGTTGACAAAAGAAATACTCCATGACACCATGGGTCGCCAAGTGCGCGCTGTATGCACTGGAGTTCATATGGACGTAGAAGTCACTCATGATTTGTACTGTTCAGATCTGGAGTATGCTTCTGGAAGGACGCCATTCTGTGCCCCATCATTTTTATCACTTCACTGGAAGCATGGACTGCTCCTATGTTTCAAACACTCTATCCCGGGTACTGACAGACTCCAAGATGGGTAACAGGCCTTACCTGAGAACACTGTGCTGGCACCTGCTGCAGGCATGCACGAAGTACCGCATACTAAAAGGGCTTGCCTCAGCAGATAACATATATGAATAGCCGCTGTGCAGCCTAAATAAACAGCACCCTCCTGTTATTGTGCAGAAAAACACACCCACCGGAAAATGAAGCAGATTTGTAAACTCACCAAGTTGGGACTGGGCTGTCTAAGACCACAGAAAATATTAAAACAGCATAACACGTGCCATGCTTCGATGCCACTTAAACACTTAGAAAACAGAGAAAACAGAAAAAGCAGGCCGAAAAATATTGCAATCACGTGCACCCCGCGGAGAGAAATAACAACTGTGATAATGCAATAATGATATGTACAATAAGCCCTACACAATCACGATTCTAATTAACTTAACAACACGCTAAACGACTCTATAGATATGGACGTGGTGCCTTTTAACAGGAATCAGTGGAAAAAGATAACATATTTGTGCTGTGAGGACCCCCCAAACAGCTAAGCTGAGCATTACAAAATATCCTTCAAAGAGGTGCCTACGCTAGGCTGCGGCTGGCTCGATGAGTTAAACACTCGCTGTTGAAACATGCGGTGAATTCCAGGTCTCGAGTTTTACTCCATTCTTGCGAAAGCAGACACATTGAGTACCTTTAAAATGGCATACTAATAACAAACCCTGTAAGTTACAGTGCTGGGGAGTGCGGTTTGAAGCTTGTTCGGCGGGTTAAGCTTCCCCAGTCAATATCTGACCACTATAGTCCATCTATTCTCTTGACAGTCTCCAGCTCCACAGATGCACGTGCACTCTTGTTACTCCTCAGTGTATGTCTTGTGTCTTTTTTTTGGAGTTGTGTAAGTCAGCCAGCAACCCTGATGATGGGGTGGTGAAAGTGGTATGATGTTTACAGAGGCGCATCTAGAGCCAAATTTTGGGACGGGGCTAGTTTTCATAGCAATAGGCAGAGTGGAGATGCAGGGGCTCTAAGAAGAGGTGAAAAACAACAAAGCCTCATTGCCAAGCAAATGGTCTTTTAAAGACCTGCGGCGCTCAGGCGCTGACAAGACCCAGTCATTCATCAGCCTTGTGAGACAGAAACCAGAGGCAGGGAGAAGAGCGGATCTTTGGGGGGGTGGGGGCTCAAACGCAGCGCAGCAGCCTGAGCGTTGTAAACATCCGACCATGCTGCACTATATTGTATCCTCGTCACAGGCCGCCCTCTCGTCACTGCAGTATAGTGCACCACTGCCGAGCCAGCATGACTTTTGGCCAGTTCTGCGTGGGTATTGTGCACTGTTAGGGTAAGGGGTCCTTAGTTGCCGGTGCCTGCAGAGGGGAAGATGGCTGCCTCTGGGGTAGCGGTGAGCGGACGGCTCCTAGACAAGGGCTTGGACATTAGCCTGGCTGCTCTGCGCAGGCATGATCCCTATATTCGGGAAATTCTGGACGTAGCCAGCCAAGTAGCGCTCTACACTTTCAGCCACACAGCGAGCGAATGGGTGAGTGCAGAAGAAAGGCTCAGCGAGAGAGGCAGAAAGTAGAATAAAAAGCAACGGGTGAAAGAGGAGGATACCTGAATGGTAGGGGAGATGCGTGCAGGCTGCAGCAGTATGGACGTCAGAGGGGGAGAGAGAGGCGGAGGTGTGCATGGTTGGGGAAACTGAGAAATAAGTCGGGTGCCAGGAGGAGGGAGTGATTTAGGATGAGGAAGAGGTTGTGAGAGAGAGGGGGAGCAGGAGGTGAGCCCGCGAGTGGTGCGCGCGCGTGCGCTTGGGAGAGCAGTCTTCACTTTTCAAGCACTGCACTCGTGCTTGTGGCATGCCGCTGCTCGCTCCCGCAAGGTGGATGCCGCCACAAGCACGAGTGCAGTGCTTGCAAAGTGAAGACCGATGGCTAAAGGCCCTCCTAGAGCAGCGCATGCGCGCTGCCTAGGCGAGACCTAAAAACATTAGTAAAAAACTTTTACATCTACAACGCCAATAGCCTAACTTTCGCAAATGGGAGACCTATTACATTCCAAATGCTTCTTTAACTAGTAGTCGCATTTGCAGAGTGGTGGAGAAAGGGGGCTGGGCCTCCGACCAGCGCTCAGGAATTCCGCTGCGTAGAACTTACAGGAGGTACCAGGAAGGCTTCTTGGTCCCCCATGTCCCTCAGGAGTAAAGTGGACTTCATCCCCCAACCTGTAGTGTGCCAGGAGGTGTGTTTGCAGAGTGGTGGTGAAAGGGGGCGTGGCCTCCGAAGACTTCTTTGGGGCCAACTACCCCTTCTATTACCTCCAGTAAGTCCCACACAGCAGGATTGCTAAGTTCTCATAGCAGGCCACACCCCCTTTGCCCACCACTCTGCAAACACGCTCCCTGGGGCGCTCTTGCATGGGGATTGAAGTCCCCTTTACTGCTGGGGGTGCTTAGGGGCCAACTAGCCCTCCTGTTATCTCTAGTAAGCCCCACACAGCTGGATTGCTGAGAGGTGGTCCAAGGCCATGCCCCCTTTTTACACCACTCTGCAAACGCAGCTCCTGGCGCACTGCTGCTCGGGGGATGAAGTCCATTTTAGTCCTGAGGTCCTCAGGACACAAGAGAACCTCATCGCGCCACCAGCACTGCACCAAGAGGCACGTTTGCAGAGTGGTGTAAAAAGGGGCATGGCCTCGGACCACCTCTTAGCAATCCCACTGTGTGGGGCTTACTGCAGGTCCCTGGTGGACTAGTTAGCCCCCAGGGACCCTCAGTAGCGATGGGGACTTAATCCCCCAACGCAGAGCGCGCCAGGAGGCACGTTTGTAGAGTGGTGCTGGGAGGGGGCGGGGCCTCCGGCGAGATGCCAGCTTCTCTTTTTTCTCTTCTTTATGGAAGGGGGCTGTGTGGCCCCCCTTCCCTTTAACACTTTTTGGGCTCTGGGGACCTCATCCCCCAGGGCCTGAGCCATTTGCTTTAATTTAAAAAAAAAAATGGGAAGGGGGCTGCACGGCCCCCCTCCTTAGGCCTTTTTCAGCCCCGGGGACCCCATCCCCCTGGGCATTGCCTCGTTTTTTTGTTTGAAATAATTATTTTTTCGGGAGGGGGGCCACATGGCCCCCCTTTCCTGGGCCACTATTGGCCCCGGGGACCCCATCCCCCGGGGCCTGGTCAGCCTTTCTTTTTTTTTGTATTTTTGCGTGGCCCCCCTCCTGAGGCCAATCATTGTCCCGGGGACCCCATCCCACGGGGCCTGGCCATACGTTGGGGACCGCGGGGGAGCCCCAATGCCCCCGCAGTCCCTGCCGTCTCCTGGCATTCTGCGGGAGCCAGCAATGCTTTTCGACAAGGGGAGCTGCTGACATGCAGCTCCCCTTGTCCAACAGCAATCTGCTTTGCTTCGTGGAAACGAGAGCAGGTTTCCTGCTCTTGCTTCCATGAAGCAAAGCAGAGTTTGCAATGGCAGGGCGGGAGCAGGGCCACAACTGCAATGTCGTGGAGGTGGGCACCCCGGGACATTGCTGGAGCTGGCCCTGGGGGGTGGCGGTCCCCAGGGCCATCTAGGGGTCCAGGAGGGGGGCCGCGTGGCCCCCCTCATCTTATTTAAAGTCCCGGGGAGGTGGTGGTCCCCGGGGCTGGGGGTCCGCAACAGACCCCCGCATTTAAATAATTAGTGCCCCAGGGAGGTGGTGGTCCCCGGGGCAGTGGGGGGGGCAGGAGCCACCCCCACACTTCTTTAATTGTTTTGGAGCCCCAGGGAGGTGGAGGTCCCTGCAGCTTTGGGGGCCCATGAGGCCCCCTGCCCTTAATTTCAGTGTGCCCCGGGGAGGTGGTGGTCCATGGGGAAGTGTGAGGGGGCAGGAGCCCCCCCCCACACTTGTTTATTTAAATTGAATCCTCGGGGAGGTGGCATTCTCTGGGGCTTGGGGGGCCTGTGAGGCCCCCCGCACATAATTGAAATTATGCCCCGGGGAGGTGGCGGTCCCCGTGGCAGCGTGGGGGGGCAGGAGCCTCCCCATGCATTTTTAATGAAAATCCCCGGGGAGGTGGTGGTCCCCGGGGCTGCGGGGGGGCCGTGTGCCCTCCCACACATTAATAACAAAGCCCCAGGGAGGTGGCAGTCCCCGGGGCTGCAGGGGCCCCCGCGGGCCCCCGCATGATAATTTTGCATTGCCCCCGGGACCTGGCCCACCCAGGGGCTTCTAGAAATAGAAGCGCGGGAGCCTGCACTTCATTTTTTAAGAAACTTTCGGCCGGATTTGCGCACCCAGCACGAATCCCGCCAAAATGTTTTTTTAACATTGCTTTTTTGGGCCCTGGTGACCCCCTGAGCAGGCCTAGGGGGTCAGGTTGTTTCTACCCTGCCCCATTATCTTCATTTTTAACCTTTTTTCTTGTGACTCGGTTCAACCGAGTCACAAGATGGCTGCCAACCCTTTCTGGTTTGAAGTGTTGGCAGCCAATCAGAGTCAAGCTCGTGATCGGGAGGGTTCGCGAATCCTCCTCAGTCACCAGATATCAATATTTTTTTATTTTTGAATTTCTCAGGAACTACTGAACGGATTCACACCATTTAAAATAAAGAACGCTTTCTGAACCAAGAGCTTCCCTTTTGCAAAATTTGGTGTAATTCCATTCAGCAGTTCGGGCTGTAGCTTTGTCTAAAGTTTCCTATGGAAATTAACATGGAGAAAACGCGTTTTGGGACCCCCCTTTTTTCTCGACGCCCGCTAGACGAATCACCCCGAAACTTTCAAGACAGGAGCTGACATGAGTGAACCATTAGTTTTGAAAATTTTGCAAAGATTCGTCAAACGGCACCAATGATATTGGCAAATCAAAAAACGCTTTTCCTATGGAAACTAGGTCCTAACTATAACTACCAGTAGGTGATATATATATATATATATATATATATATATATATATATATATATATATATATATATATATATATATATATATATATAAATACTTTGCACAAAATACTGGGTCCGTGTTCGTCTATCCAGGAGAAAGGAAGCTCCACGACGAAACTTATCTGCATATATATATATATATATATATATTCACTGAAAAAACCATAGGTTTCAGGGGCATTATAGTTAGTTGGACATTTCACTCGTACAAAACCATAGAAATTCCCCCGTTATAGTTAGTTCAGCTAACTATAACTTGCGCGCCCGCAATGCACTGCTGATGACGTCACATATTACATCACTCATGACATGGTCAGTGACATCACTCATGACATCACTGATGACATCTCAAATGACATCACTGACGACATCACTGATGACATCATCCTTGTGATAGAGTGGCAGACCTCCTCTCACCCTAATATAACCTTTGATACACACACTCA
This sequence comes from Calotriton arnoldi, assembly GCA_963921515.1. Taxonomy (NCBI): domain Eukaryota; kingdom Metazoa; phylum Chordata; class Amphibia; order Caudata; family Salamandridae; genus Calotriton; species Calotriton arnoldi. Next base: position 934,278 of record CAWUFW010007361.1, on the reverse strand, counting down.
ACTTACACTACCACACTTACTTCTACAGAAACTTACACATACTTACTCTCTTAAACAATCACTTATAGAAACACCTACTTATTTGTACAGGAACTCTTCCAATCTCTCACTCTCACATATACTCACTTATATACACCAATACTCACATATACTAGTTTAAAACATATGTAGTTACTCATAAAGACACTAATGAGACAGTCATTCACTCACTAACACACCCATACACATACTCATCCACCTATACAGTCCTGCACACATGCTGTCTTCAACACATACAAACAGTGAGTCACTCATTCATGCATCTATGCACTAAGTAATACCCCCACCGAACCATACAGACACTCAGACACTCATACTGATACTCAAAAACCAACTAATAACCCATATAGACACTCATGTAGCTACTCACCAACCCATGCAGCCACTTGTACACAAAGTGAGAGCCTGATACAGATATTTTCATATTTAAACATTACTCACTAACCCATGTATTCACTAAGATACACTTAGTCAGTTATACAATCAATTTTACAAAACAAAATCATCCATTTAGACACTTATATACCCATTTATTCTTCCATCGACCTTGAGATATACATATATAAAACATATTTAATTTTCAGAAAAACACACATTCACTGGATGATGTCATCAGTGATGTCATCAGTGATGTCATTTGAGATGTCATCAGTGATGTCATGAGTGATGTCACTGACCATGTCATGAGTGATGTAATATGTGACGTCATCAGCAGTGCATTGCGGGCGCGCAGAGTTATAGTTAGCTGAACTAACTATAACGGGGAATTTCTATGGTTTTGTACGAGTGAAATGTCCAACTAACTATAACGCCCCTGAAACCTATGGTTTTGCAGTGAATTTCTAAGGTTTTTAAATGCTAATTTCTAACTATAACGTGCCTGAAACCTATGGTTTTTTCAGTGAATATATATATATTTATTATACTATGTATACATGTGAAAATGTCTCGGTCCCCTGTTTGCCTCGGTGGCACGGAAAAAATGGGTGGAACTGACGTCAGCACGCCGATGAGGTTCTCTTATGGCTCCGATGACGTCATACGGTTTCTCGAGCGGAGCCGTGCTATTATGACGTCCTCGTTGACGTGGGAGAGGTAGGAAAGAATTTCCGTGGAATGCTGGTGCAGGGGATATTCACCTAAGTGTTCAGGCTAGTCCTTTGGGAGCAACTGTTTATGTTGCCACTCCAGAAACCGAAACCAGTGATCCGAGGGCAGAGGCCCTGCAGATGGCACACGAGGTGGGGTGCCCAGTCGTGTGCACCGGCGGGGCAGCGAAGTGACAAGCACCACAACCCACAAAAAAGGTAACGAGGGCACTGAATAACACAGGATCTTCTCTTTGTATCTGGCAGGAACAACGAAGTTAAAATGCCCTAGTACCAAAATGTAGAATTAGTGCTACAACGGTCTTCAAGAGGACCTGCGATGCCGCTTCTGCCTCCCGTACCCTGGAGGTGGCACATGGGTCACGCGGTGCGGTCATACTGCGGTGGGACGCACACTCGTTGACCTCTCATGGCACTGCTCCACACTTCAGGGAGGACGCTTTCCATTAGCTATGTTTTCTGATGACATGTCGCGCCGGCCCCGTCCAACAACAGAACTCCTTTAGATCCAAACAGACTCTTCCACTCTCTCACCGGAAGTGAAACCAGGCCACGCGGACACTTTCACAATACAACAGCCGGGAATGCACTTTTCGGTAAAAAAACACATTCCTTCCTCCTAATTAATCAAATAAATGTCTCACTGAAGAACAGGGGCCAGCTTCGATCGGTAAACAGCCGTTACAACGACTTTTTACTTTGCGATACCATTACAACGCATGCATTACCACGCATGCGTTGTACATCACGAAGTCATTACTACGCATTTTTTAGAACGCATGGTCATTTACCACGCATGCCTTTACAATGAATTTTGTTGTAAAGGTATGTATGGTAAATGACCATGCGTTCTAAAACATGTAGACGATCCATGTCGTTGTAAGGAAACAGAGGCTGTTCCGTTTCCTCACAACGACGTGCACCGCCCCTCAGAGACAACGTGAAGCAGGAACCACGAGGAGAGAGGAACCATGAGGAGTGAGAGGTAAGGGGGATTGGGCATGGGGTGGGGGTTTCTTTTCTAGGGTTTAGGGTAGTGCAGTGGTGTTTGGGTGGTGTAGGGGGTCGTGCTGGGGGTAGTGTTTTAGGGTTTAGGGTAGTGCAGTGGTGTTTGGGTAGTGTAGGGGTCGTGCTGGGGGTAGTGTTTTAGGGTTTAGGGTAGTGCAGTAGTGTAGGGGGTCGTGCTGGGGGTAGTGTTTTAGGCTTTAGGGTAGTGCAGTGGTGTTTGAGTAGTGTAGGGGGTCATGCTGGTGGTAGTGTTTTAGGGTTTAGGGTAGTGCAGTGGTGTTTGTGTAGTGTAGGGGGTCATGCTGGGGGTAGTGTTTTATGGTTTAGGGTAGTGCAGTGGTGTTTGGGTAGTGTAGGGGGTCGTGCTGAGGGTAGATTTAGGGTTTTGGGTAGTGCAGTGGTGTTTGGGTAGTGTAGGGAGTTGTGCTGGGGTTAGTGTTTTAGGGTTTAGGGTAGTGCAGTGGTGTTTGTGTAGTGTAGGGGGTTGTGCTGGGGGTAGTGTTTTAGGGTTTATGTTAGTGCAGTGGTGTTTGGGTAGTGTAGGGGGTAGTGCTGGGGTAGTGTTTTAGGGTTTAGGGTAGTGCAGTGGTGTTTGTGTAGTGTAGGGGGTAGTGCTGGGGGTAGTGTTTTAAGGTTTAGGGTAGTGCAGTGGTGTTTGGGTAGTATAGGGGTTCATGCTGGGGGTAGTGTTTTAGGGTTTAGGGTATGGCAGTGGTGTTTGGGTAGTGTAGGGGGTCGTGCTGGGGGTCGATTTAGGGTTTAGGGTAGTGCAGTGGTGTTTGTGTTGTGAGGGGGTCGTGCTGGGGGTAGTGTTTTAGGGTTTAGAGTAATGCAGTGGTGTTTGTATAGTGTAGGGGGTTTAGGGTAGTGCAGTGGTGTGTGTGTAGTGTAGGGGGTCATGCTGGGGGTTGTGTTTTAGGGTTTAGGGTAGGGCAGTGGTGTTTGTGTAGTGTAGGGGTTAGTGTTTTAGGGTTTAGGGTAGTGCAGTGGTGTTTGTGTAGTGTATGGGGTCATGCTGTGGGTAGTGTTTTAGGGTTTAGGGTAGTGCAGTTGTGTTTGTGTAGTGTACGGGGTCGTGTTTTAGGGTATAGGGTAGTGCAGTGGTGTTTGGGTATTGTAGGGGGTCATGCTGGGGTTAGTGTTTTAGGGTTTAGGGTAGTGCAGTGGTGTTTGGGTAGTGTAGGGGGTCGTGCTGGGGGTAGTGTTTTAGGGTTTAGGGTAGTGCAGTGGTGTTTCTGTAGTGTGGGAGGTCATGCTGGGGGTAGATTTAGGGTTTAGTGTAGTGCAGTGGTGTTTAGGTAGTGTAGGGAGTCGTGCTGGGGGTAGTGTTTTAGGGTTTAGGGTAGTCCAGTGGTGTTTGTGTAGTGTAGGGAGTCGTGCTGGGGGTAGTGTTTTAGGGTTTAGGGTAGTGCAGTGGTGTTTGGGTAGTGTAGGGGGTCGTGCTGGGGTAGTGTTTTAGGGTTTAGGGTAGTGCAGTGGTGTTTGTGTAGTGTAGGGGGTCATGCTGGGGGTAGTGTTTTAGGGTTTAGGGTAGTGCAATGGTGTTTGTGTAGTGTAGGGGGTAGTGTTTTAGGGTTTAGGGTAGTGCAGTGGTGTTTGTGTACTGTAGGGGTCGTGCTGGGTTCTAGTGTTTTAGGGTTTAGGGTAGTGCAGTGGTATTTGTGTAGTGTAGGGGGTAGATTTAGGGTTTAGGGTAGTGCAGTGGTGTTTGGGTAGTGTAGGGGGTCGTGCTGGGGATAGTGTTTTTGAGTTTAGGGTAGTGCAGTTGTGTTTGGGTAGTGAAGGGGGTCGTGCTGGGGGTAGTGTTTTAGGGTTTAGGGTAGTGCAGTGGTGTTTGGGTAGTGTAGGGGTCAACCAACATGAATTTGTCCTTGTGTGATGTAACCAATGCTCATGTAAAGCACTCCAATACCTGACCAGTCTACACTATATAAAACTGCAAAAAAACAAAAAATAAAAAGTGTTTTGCACACTTCTGTCATTGGGCTATACGTGGGCTACCTCTGGGTGATATTTGTGCTACATTTGGGCTCTTTTTTCTCTGGTGGCCATCTTGGGAGACTTATTTGTTATGATGTTTCCTAATTTCCTCATTTACTACAGTCTCCTCAGTAGGAAATGCTTTCAGTTTTTACTTTGATTCCATCAAGAAGGCATTCAGATGTGTCACACATTTGCCATAAATTCAGAATGTTAGCACTCTAGTTGTTCATTAGATCACTGTAGTAAAGCTACTGCTCACCAAGGAGTTAACTGGAAGTCTACTGCTGGTATTGAAAGTGATTGTTTCAGTCTGCATGTCAGAATTTTCTAATGAAATAGAAGAGGATTTGAGATCTCACTTAAAACATGCCCTAAATTTTCTTTTTGCAGCACTAACCATAATTTCTATGGCAAAATGAACCCCCTCATTTTGTTCCTTTTTAAATTAAATGTTTTAAGTGTTACCAGTTTATTCCAATCAAGATGGCTTCAGGTGTGCCATACTTTTGTCATAAGTAAGGCTGTTAGCACTCTAGTTGTTCTTTAGAACACTCTGGGAAGCTGCAGTAGAACACAAAGGCATCAACTGACAGGCTGCTCCTGTTGAAATATAACAGGAAGATATTTGAGATCTCACTTAAAACATGTCCTAATTTTTCTTTCTACAGCACTAACCATAATTTCTATGGCAAAATGAACCCCCTCATTTTGTTCCTTTTTAAATTAAATGTTTTAAGTGTTACCAGTTTATTCCAATCAAGATGGCTTCAGGTGTGCCATACTTTTGTCATAAGTAAGACTGTTAGCGCTCTAGTTGTTCTTTAGAACACTCTGGGAAGCTGCAGTAGAACACAAAGGCATCAACTGACAGGCTGCTCCTGTTGAAATATAACAGGAAGATATTTGAGATCACACTTGAAACATGTCCTAATTTTTCTTTCTACAGCACTAACCATAATTTCTATGACAAAATGAACCCCATCATTTTGTTCCTTTTTAAATTAAATGTTTTAAGTATTACCAGTTTATTCCAATCAAGATGGCTTCAGGTGTGCCATACTTTTGTCATAAGTAAGGCTGTTAGCACTCTAGTTGTTCTTTAGAACACTCTGGGAAGCTGCAGTAGAACACAAAGGCATCAACTGACAGGCTGCTCCTGTTGAAATATAACAGGAAGATATTTGAGATCTCACTTAAAACATGTCCTAATTTTTCTTTCTACAGCACTAACCATAATTTCTATGGCAAAATGAACCCCCTCATTTTGTTCCTTTTTAAATTAAATGTTTTAAGTGTTACCAGTTTATTCCAATCAAGATGGCTTCAGGTGTGCCATACTTTTGTCATAAGTAAGACTGTTAGCGCTCTAGTTGTTCTTTAGAACACTCTGGGAAGCTGCAGTAGAACACAAAGGCATCAACTGACAGGCTGCTCCTGTTGAAATATAACAGGAAGATATTTGAGATCACACTTGAAACATGTCCTAATTTTTCTTTCTACAGCACTAACCATAATTTCTATGACAAAATGAACCCCATCATTTTGTTCCTTTTTAAATTAAATGTTTTAAGTATTACCAGTTTATTCCAATCAAGATGGCTTCAGGTGTGCCATACTTTTGTCATAAGTAAGGCTGTTAGCACTCTAGTTGTTCTTTAGAACACTCTGGGAAGCTGCAGTAGAACACAAAGGAATCAACTGACAGTCTCTGCCATTGTTGGATGTACATGTTTTACTGAGAATGTCAGACTTCATTCTCACATGACTGAGAAAGATAATGTGAATTTACAGAAAATATGCTCTCATTTTAGCTTCTGGAGCACCTTCCAAAACTGTATGGGACAAGCATGTGAAAATAGTTTTCTCTCAAACATGATTCATGATATCCCAGCTGAAGGTTTTTCACAGGGTAAAATCACCTTAGAACACACCACAATTCCTGAAATTAGTATGGTACCATCAACAAATGAATTCTACTGTAACTAAAGTCTGTTATCACCCTTTATAGTTCTCCTTTTGGTAACCCTCAAAATCTTCGATTCACTACAATGCATTTCAATAGGGTACTATCATTTATATTGGTCCCAAGATGGCTGCCAGCAATTCCAGGATGAAGTGCTGACAGCCAATCAGATCTCACGATGACATGTGTGGTTAGGCTCCGCCCAGATATATATGTGTTTTTACTTTTGATTTTCTCAGCAACTACTGAACGGATTTACACCATTTAACAAAAGGGTTCTTTCTGAACCAAGAACTACCTCTTTGCCAAATTTGGTGTAATTCCGTTCAGCAGTTCGGGCTGTAGCCGTGGCTAAAGTTTCCTATGGGAAAATGAATGGGGAAAACACGTTTTGGGACCCCCCTTTTTTCTTGGCCCCCGCTTGATGAATCACCCCGAAACTTTCAGGGTAGGAGCGGACCGGAGCGGGCCATAAAGTTTGAAAATTTTGCGAAGATTCGTCAACCGACGCAAGAGTTATTTCAAATAGAATGTTGCGGATTTCCTATGGAAAATAGGTCCTAACTATAACTATCTACTGGCGACCGCCAGTAGATAATATACACACACACACATATATATACATGTATATATATACATACACACAAAAAAGAAGCAGAGCATTCTGGGTAGTTCCCAAGATTAGATGGAGAGGAACTCCTGTTTAAAGCACCCTACAACATCAGCCACACTCTGAATCTGCTCACCCTCAAACGCAAAAGCCTTTCACCACTCCAGGCACAGTAGCTTTTCTCATTTTAGCATTGTGCTACTCTTGTGCTTAAAGACTCTGCTAGAGAAACAGACATTTTAGGTGAACAGATTCAAAGTGTCACTGGTGTTGTAGGAGGCTCTTTACAAGAGCTTCTCTCCAACTAAACTTGAAAACTACCCAGAGTTCTCTGCTTCATTTTTGCATAATTTATGTGGCACTCTCAGCCTCAAAGGATATGGCTTTGACTTATACAGGGGTGCTCTCTTGTGTCTGAACAAAGCAAAACCTCTCTGAAGAGCTATGATGGTAGCGAAGCACATGTCAGGGGTTGCTTTTGTTCATTCCAGGTTTGCTTGGATGGTATTTTACCAATCCAAAACTGTAGTACTGTGCCTGGAGTGGTAAAAGGCTTTTGTCATTTTACAGCTCGGCTTGGATGGCACTGTGCTAATCCTATGCTTAAAGACTTTGCTATAGAAATGACAAAAGCCTTTGGGCCTGATTTCCATCTTAGTGGACAGGGTTACTCTGTCACAAATGTGATATATATCCCATCCACCAAATTACAATTCCATAGGATTTAATAGAATTGCAATTTGGCAGACGGGATATCCGTCATGTTTGTGACTGAATAACCCTGTCCGCCAAGATCATAAACATGCCCTATGTCCCTTTTTAGCTCAGCGTGGAGGACTCTGTGGAAATCCTACGCTTAAAACTTTGCTAGACAAACAGACGTTTGAGGTTAGCAGATTCAGAGTGTCGCTGGTGTTGTAGGGTGCTCTATACAGGAGTTTCTCTCCACCTAAACTCGGAAACTACCCGGAGTTCTCTGCATCTTCTTTTAATAATTTATGCGACACTCTAAGCCTGAAAGGGTATTGCTTTGAGATATACATATACATTTACCTGCCCTGGTTCCTGGCTGTCTGCATGAACAATGCAGGCGTGACAAGTCCTTTGTGTAAAAGCAGGTACTAGCCTATTCAACTGCAAGTAGGGCTGTGCCCGGCTCCACCCCCATCCTTCCAGTGATGGTCCATCATGGCACACCTAATCCCTCTATTTGGTGACTGTCTGGGAGGAGTAAACCAAGTCCAATTGCCAGCTACACCTAGTCATATGACCTAGTTTCTATAGGAAAAGCATTTTTGACTTGCTTATAACTTTGGCGTTGATTGACCAATCTTTATGAACTTTTCCCAAACAAAGTGTCAAAGTAGGTTCTGTGTGTCATGGAAAGTTTGGGGGTGATCTGTACAGTGGGGACCGAGAAATAGGAGAACGAAATAAGGGTGCGTTTGTAATGTTAATTCCCATAGGAATGCGCTTACCCTCCTACAGCCCGAACCGCTGGACGGAATTACACCAAATTTGGCAGAAAGGTAGATGTTGTTAGGCAGATTGTGCTTTTTGTTATTTGGTGCAAATCTTTTCAGTAGTTTTTGAAAAATTAAATCCAATCAATATAGTGATCACGTTTAAATCACGATGTCTTCAAGGTAAATCGCGAAAGAGCATGCCAGCGGGAATGCTCTGATTGGCTGGACTCAACCTGAATAGAAAGTTGTGTCGGTTTCATGTTGATCGCGAGTACATGGCAACGTGTTAGAGGTAAATCGCTAAAGTGTGCCAGCGGGAATGCTCGGATTGGCTGGACACAACCCAAACAGAAAGTTGCTGCTTCCATTTTATCATCCGGGATCAGTTCCCGGGGCTGAAAATTTGTGTCAAAGCTAAGATAAGGGGTCAGGGTGAAGATACTCTGACCCCATGTTTGAGAAATGGGGGTATTAGTGACACAACTTATTTGTCCAAAATGTTTTTTTATTGCGCGATATTCGCGACGACACCCCGACCATCAGCGCGACCCCCCATGTACCATCGCAGGAATGTTGTGACTATCGCGGTGACATTGCAAATATTGGTGGAAATATAAAACAAAAAGTATCTATATCTATATACACACCCTCGCTGGTCCCAGTCACAGACTCATGTAAGTACTCACAAACTCACTCAGACACTTATTTACCCATTCACATACCCACTCACACATTTATATATTCAGTCACATACTCACACAGATACTCATGCACCCAGTCACATACTCATCAGGTACTCATGCACCCACTTTCAGATGTGCTTGGAGAGTGACGCACCCATATACAGACCCACTCAGAGTCACGTACCCACTTAGAGACCCACTCATAGACATATGCGCACAGTCTCATACCAACTTGGAGACTCTTAAACCCACTCAGAGACCTACATAGGCACTCATGCACCCACTCACAGAACCACTCAGATACTCATACACCCACTTACAGACTCACTCTGAGAGTCACGCACCCATGTACAGACCCATTCAGAGATTTACGCACCCACTTACAGACCTACTCACACACTAACGTATGTACTCACAGGCCACAGAGACACTCACACACCCACTGCGGACCCAGTGAGACACTCATACACCCACTCACAGATCCACTCAGATACTCCTACACCCACTCACACACCCATACAGTCACTCACATACTCAGTCACAGATCCTGTCAGAGAGTTATGCACTCAGTGAGTCACTCATATACTCAGAGACTCACACACCCACTCACAGACTCACTCAGATGTACACACACCCACTCACTCACTCAAAGACTCACACATCCACTCACAGACCTACTCAGACACTTATGCATGCAACCATTCACTCACCCACTCAGAGACTTATGGTCTCACTCAAAGACCTATTGAGGCACTCATACACCCACTCACAGACCCACTCAGACACTCACACACCCATACAGTCACTCACACATCCACTCACGGACCAACTCAGACACTTATGCACCCAGTCACTCATATACTCAGAGACTCATGCACCCACTCACAGTCCCACCCAGAGACCGATGCACCCACTCACAGAACCACTCAGACACTCACGCTCCCAGTCATTGACCCACTGAGAGACTCATGCACTCACTCACAGAACCACTCAGACAGTCATGCACCCACTCACTCACCCGCTCAGACACCCACTTAGATACTCATGTATGAACCACAGACCCAGCCATACATTCAGATGCACAAAGGGACTCATCCACCTACTCATAGATCGACTGAGAGTCTCATGAAGCCAATCACAGATCCATTGATACACTGATGCACCCCGTCATAGATGCACTAAGACAGTCACGCAGTTCATTATAGAACCAGACTGATGCACCATCTCACAGATTCACTCAAATACTTATACAGTGAATGAGAGACTTACTGATACAGTGATGCATGCAGTCACAGGTTCCACTGAAAGAGTTATACACTGTGTTATAGAGATATTAAGGGAGTTATACATGCTATTATAGAGGCATTTAGATAGTTTAGTGTGTTGGTTGTAATCTATGTTAGAGTTATGTTTTGTATGTGGTGGTGGCTATTGAATTTCTGCATTTGTTTTGCCATTTCACAACGTATTTGCGGTGATCTCAGCTACCAATATTATCGCAACGCCCGGCATCATCGCAAAAACGGAAAATCGGTTTAAAAGATTGTTTTTATACAAACTCCCTACAAAAATATGGCTTTAAACAGTGCACTAATAAACCCCTAGTGTCTAAATTACTGTAAAATGTGTGCATATATGTGTTTTGCACATCTTAAAAATGGCGCGATTTTCGTGGTTACAGAAGTCATTGCGACTATCGGCGTCTTTGCAAAGACGGAAAGTAGGGTTCAAATGCAGTTTTTCAAAAAACTCACTAGAAATATATGTGTACAGACCTGTTTGTTTAAGGCTAAGATGCTTAATTAAAGAGAGTCCTAAAACAATGCAAGAATATAATGATATACATCGCCTGAGCATTGGGAGTGCATCAGATATAGAACAGTAAAATAAGAAACATAAACAAAATATTATAGAATTGGTAAGCAGAACCATTGAAAGTCACACTGCTTTCCATCAAAATAGTCAAAACAATTGAAGGAATTCTAGCGATTTTTAGTTTCTTAAGGGTAAAGAAGAAAAGAAGAAGGAGAGGGAAAGAAGAAAAAGAAGAGAGGAAAATAAGTTATCAATCATAAGATATATAATAACATAGCGTTACAACCATCTCTTAGGATCTAAACATCCAAATATAATGATAATTACCTCATGGAGAAACATTGATAGTGCTAACAGGTCTGGAAGAGGTAACAGTTCTAGATAAGTAAGATGTAAGTGAAAGCCAGATCAAATCTTTTTCAATCTGCAGGGTAAGTGTAGTGGCATAAGCTCTATCTAAACTGTGGTGGTGACATAAGAAAGTCCACCAGGAAATTAAAGTGATTTTGAAACATCCTTCCAATTTGATGTAGTAACTTGTAAGGCCAAAGCTAACAATAAATCAATACATTTCCCAACTGTCCTTTGAGAATGCCAAAGGGGGGAAGAACAACCCAAAAAAAGATGTACAATATAAAATATAATGTCTGTAGATAAAATAGTATTAATTCTATCCCAAATGAGAGACCAAAACCTTTTAACTCGAGGGCACTCGAAAAACATCTGAAGAAAATTGCTATTCTCTTGGACACAAGACCAGCAATTAGTGTGAGTAATAAGGTGAGACCTATAAAGCTGTGTGGGAGTATAATACAGTCTATTGTAGAAAAAAAATAATGTTTGAGTAGTAGCAGCGGAACGGGAAGTGGTGTGCATCTTGGCCCAAATTGCATTCCAGGTGCATTAGGAAAATTCTTGATGGAAGTCAAGCTCCCATTGTAGTTCCGTTTTGGATTTAAGTCTGTCATCCTGAGGGAGACATAGACGTTTCTATATATAGGACACATTAACATGTGAGGAGAAATCAAAGGAAGAAGAAGTAGGAGAAAGATTAAATGATGTGGAGGAGACCTGCTAAAAAAGTTGTAGAAGAATAGGCCTAAGGCACTGTCTGATAATGGGCCGCATACTAGGATGAAACACCATATTTAGAATGTCTTTGAATTCTAGCACAGAATCGTTGGAAATAATATGGTCAATAACTATTATTCCTTTGTCGATCCATTCCTTCCAAAAAAGAGCTTGATTATTTAATTTAATGTGTTTATTATACCATAACGGAGTTTGTAAAAAGAATTTGAGTGGGGAATTGGATTAGTGCAGTAGAGGAGTGACAATAGAAAAAGAATGCAAATGTAAAGGTGAAAAAAAAGCTCTAGGGGCTTGGGAGATGTGAACCGACTCCTCAAATGAGAACAGGGCAGTTTGGGCTCATTCTAGGAGACCCCAGACTGTACGTTTATCTAAAGGATGAGAAGAAAGAGAGATCCAAACTTGCTTAAGAGAGAAAGCCAAATGATAATGTCTAAGATGGGGAAAATTAATCCCTCCATTATTCTTAGGCTGTAGGAGTCTTAATAAAGAGATTCTAGGTTTGCTTTTGTTCCATAAAAAAGATATAAGTAAACGATTAATGGACTTAAAAAAACGAAGAGGGGGCTTGACCAGAAGCATGGACAAGTAAAAATTGATGATTGGTAACATCATCATTTTAACAGTAGCTAGTCTCCCCCATCAGGACCGATAAAGAGGAGACCAATTAAGGGACAGATTAGTAATTATTTCCTTAACTTGTTCTAAATTGAATTGGATAGTTTCTTTTATAGTATTAGAATAAAGAATGCCTAAGCATTTGATGGGCTTAGAATTCCAGGCAAACCCTGTATTATGAAACATGGCAGTAAGGCAATACATATTTAATGGCAATATCTCTGATTTCTCTATATTGAGTTTATATCCTGAGCCTGAAGAATACTCGTCTAAAAGAGAAAAAAAGGCGAAAACGTGGTTTGTAGGTTGGACACAAAGTAAAATATCATCCGCATAAGCAGTGAATTTCACTTCGATTTGTTTGTGTTTAAATCCAGAAAAAGCAGACGACCTACGAATTTTCTCTAGAAAAGGCTCTAAGGCTAAAATAAAAAGAATGGGGGATAAAGGGCATACTTAAAGGGCATACTTGTCTGGTTCCTCGATAAAGGGGAAAATAAGAGGATTGTTTGCCATTAACGAAAATAGAAGTGGAAGGTTGAATGTATAAAAGATGAATGTATCTAATAATACGAAAGCCAAACCCATACCATTCAAGGTGCTAAACATGTAATCCCGGTTGACCCGATCAAAGGCTTTTTCAGCGTCTAAAGTTATAGCAGCATATGGTATATTAGATTTGGACGCCATATGTAAAATATTGAGAAAGGTTTCGGAATTATCAGAGACAAAACGACCCTTCACAAACCCTGAATGACGAATGTCAATCAAGTCTGGAACAACCTGCTTTATACGTAAATCAAGAGCCTTAGCAAATATCTTGTAGTCTGTGTTAATAAGAGAAATAGGCCTATAATTCCCACACTGTAATAGATCTTTACCCTTTTTGGGATGTAAGCAGAGCATAGCTTGAGAAAAAGTTCCTTGTGTACATTGTTGTGTGGTAAAGTGGGAAATTAAAAGTAAATGTTTTGGAAGCAAAAAATGTGAAAAATGTGCATAAAATTGGGAAGAAAACCCATCGGGACCTGGAGCCTTATCTTTAGGAAGTTGAAGTAGGGCATGTTTAAGTTCCTTCTCTGTTATCTCAGTATCCAAGATAGAAAAGTCAGATATATGATCCGATGATTTGGGGATAGAGTAAAGAAAAGTATCTAATTGATCAGCTGTAGGAGAGAGTTCTGAAGAACATAGTTTAGTATAATATTGTAAAAAGCAATCTAATATTTTAGACTAACTCCATAAGTATCCGTATTTACAGTATTTCAGATTTCCGCTTCTTTATTTTAAAATAATTATCTAATGCTTTCCTAGCTTTATTGCGACCGCCATTCATTTTTGCGTTAATTTTAAGTAGAGCACTGCAGGCATCATTCGAGGATTGTTTATTATACTGTAATTTGGTTTGAATTAATTTAGACAGGGTTTCAGAATTATTAGAGGAAAAAAACTTATGTTCTAGCTCTTTAATTTGCTTAAACAGATAAGTAGAGTCCTTAAGTAGTTTTTTTCTCTTCTAGGCAACAAAATCTATGATAAAACCTCTGGCGGTTGCTTTGAAGGCATCCCATATTTAATTAAACTGTGAGTCAACAGTAAGGTTAACGGCAAAAACATCATTGGTAAAGCGTGTAAAAGCATCAGTGAAATGTTTATCTAGCAGTAGTGCATTGTTGAATCTCCATCTATTAGAGCGGGAAATGTAATTAGAGGTGTATAAGTCTAAAATGACAGGAGCATGGTCGGAAATTACAATGGAACCTATCTCGACATCAGATACTGGCTGGAGAACATTTTGTGTGACAAATAAATAATCTATTCTGGAATGTGAGGCATGTACAGGGGAGAAATATGTGAATTTTAACACGTCAGGATGAGCTATTCTCAAAGCATCAACTAGACCTCAGGAGGGGATATCCCTTTGAAAGGATTTTTGCATTTTATTGGAGATATATCTGACCTGGGAACGACGGTCTAAAAAGGGGTCTATTAGTGGATTACAATCACCTCCTACTATAAAATTATCAAAAGAACAAGCAGATAAAAGAGAGGAAAAATGGTCAAAGAAATGGGAGTCAACCCCTGTCGGGCCATAGACATTACATAGTGAGAGAGGAAAGTCATTCATTTTTATATTCAAACATTACCATCTACCAGCATCATCCTTAGTTTCATTGAGCAACTGGAAATACAAAGATTTATGTAACAGAATTCGAACCCCATTCTTGTTGTTAACAGCAGAAGAACTAAACACAGAGTCCACCCATTGTCTGCGCATCCATTCAGTATCATTGTCTTTAAGATGCGACTCCTGTAAGAAGGCGAACTGACATTTCAATTTGGACAGATGCGTGAGTACCCTCTGTCTTTTAACAGGGTTTCAGAGACCTTTTACATTCCAGGAAACAACACGTAGATTAACTATAAAGAATATAAACAATATATGATAACTTTATGAAACAAGAACAAATTTGATTCAATATATAAGTGGAAGAGTAAAAACGCTAAGTGGGAAATAAAAAGAGAATAAAGCAGCATATGATTGATGAAAGGGAGAAGGACAGAAGAAAAGGAGAAAGAAAAAGTAGTGAAAGGACACAAAATATTAGGGAGAAGACAAAAACTCCCCAATGTGAAGAAAAATGAAAAGAAGACGAAAAGTTAATAGAATGGAGCGAGGGAATGAGACAGAAATGACCAGCCCATGAGGGAGCCAAGGAAGAGAATAAGTACAGCAGCCATAAAATAGGAAACATGTCACATAGAAGAGCTACGTTCAAATAGATAAAAAAATACATTAAACAAGCTTACGATATAGGTAAACCTAATACAATAATTACATAAGGTGGAGACTTAGAACAGGTGGACATCAATAGATACTATAACAACTTCAATGGACCCAGGAAAAGTAGAACCTGAAAACGAACATTGAAATCAATAAGAAGCATAAGAATATAACAAAGCAAATCAAGTTAAACTAAGTTCCTTGTCTTCTCCTTTATGTTCTTGGATGAACAACTTAAGTTGCTTTGGATCCTCGAAGGTGTTTGTCTTGTCCTTATAGGTGATCTTAAAAAAACAAAGGTGAATGAGCCCATACCGAGCATTCATGGATCTTAATGTTGGTCTCAAGTCCAAAAATTCTTTGCGCCTCGTGGCGGTGGCCTTGGAAACATCCTCACTAAAAAACACTTTATGACCAGCCAAGAGCATCTGCTTGCGTTGTTTGGCTGTAGTAAGGACTTCCATAAGGTCAGAATACTGTAGAAACAGAGCAATAATCCCTCTAGCTCTAGTGGATAATGCAGAAGGGGAAGGGCCAATCCGGTGGGCCCTCTGGATATTCAAATCAACCGAAGATTTCAGACAAACAATTTTTGGAATGTGCAACTTCAGAACTGTAATCATATCCTGACCTTCCGTCCCTTCCGTCCCTTCTGGAACACCATAAATGCGCAAATTATTCCAACGGTTACGATTTTCTAAATCTTCAGCCAGTCTTTTGAGCTGCTTTACTTCCTTGGTCAAATGTGAGACTTTTTGCAACAACATCCTCTGCATCACTAACCCTCTGTTCCACCTCAGTGAATCGTGAATCAAGAACTGACCACTTTTCCTCAATCCGCTATATGGATGCACTTGTCTCCACTATAAAGGGTCTCATATTTCTTAATTCCTCCATAATGTCTTCCGAGGTCAAGGGTAGTGGGGATTTCGTAGGTGAGGAAGGGTCTTTTTTAACTCTTTTATTAGCACCACCACCTGACTATTTTTGTGCAGCAGTATTAGAGACAGAGGAAGCCAAAGACTTCGAGGAGTGCGCAGCATCCATTTTAAATTACAGTTTGATGAAAACAGACCTCCTAAAAAAAGTGGCAGCAATTATACATCAAGAGGTGCACCCAGGCTTAAAAAGTGGAGCACAATGGGGTGGATGACGAAGTACCCCTCAGCAGAGAACAGTGTGGGCCAATAAGAAAAAAAAGGATATTTCTTATGAGGAGAATAACTCCCAAGAGTCACAAATCAGAATAATGACTGAACTGCCTAAAATGGCGGCAGCATCTCCTGACAAGGCGGGAGCGGCAGGCAAAATACTAAAAGACAAGATAAAGACCAAATTCAGGTCTATAAAGCTTACCTCGCCGCTCCCCGCCCCATCCGACACCTCTTCCAACAAGAAGGCATGCTAATAGGCAAGAACCGCCGGACCATGAGGAGATAATATCCTCAGCTCCCACGGAGAGAAACTAGCGGGCGGCCATTTTGAATCGTTGCCGGCGCACGCTCTCAAACATGTTTTTTAAGCAGTGATGTAGTTAGTAATGTGTGTATTGTAATACTTAGAATGAATTTTTTAAGTTAAAATGTTTGAATGTGGTGGTGATCATTGAATGTCTGCTTTTGTTTTAGCAATTTTGCGACGTTATCGTGATCATTGTTGCGAATTTTAAAAATTCTAAAAAAAACATTCTTTAACGAGTTAATGAACAACATTTTGGGTCCTTGGGTGGCTCTGACAAGAGCCTTTTTGTTGAGAGTGTGTATAAGACAGTTACATATAAGACTGTATGCAGAGTTTCAGGTTGCTAAGAAACACCCTATTTCCTCCGTCTGTAAAGTGAACTCCATCAGTTCTATAGATTAAACAGCTAGATTCAAACTTTATGTAAAATATGTCTATATATATGTTTGACACTGTGTCAAAAACATGTGGTATTCGCTGTGTGTCCTCGGCAATCGCGACGTCATCGCGAAAACCAAAAATATCTTGAAATGAGATGAGTAATGTACTTTTTAAATAAATAGATGACAAGTACAACAATAACTGGTGTACCATGCATATGTAATGTTCAATATCAAATTACAGAAAAAAAATACAAGGATGTTATAGTTATGAAATAGAATTTAAAAAAACCTTAGAAATTCACTGAAAAAACTAAAGGTTACAGGGACGTTATAGTTAGGAAATAGACTTAGAAAAACCATAGAAATTCACTGAAAAAAACAAAGGTTACAGAGATGTTATAGTTAGGAAATAGTATTAAAAAAACCTTAGAAATTCACTGAAAAAACAAAAGGTAACAGGGACGTTATGGTTAGGCTGACATTTCACTTGTACAAAACCAGAAAAATTCAGCAGTTATAGTTAGCTGAGCTAACTGTAACTTGCATCCTCGCAATGCACTGCTTATGACCTCACATATTACATCACTCAATACATGGTCAGTGACATCACTGATGACATCTCAAATGACATCTCAAATGACATCACTGATGACATCATCCACAGAATCTCTGACGCACCCACTCACACCCCCATATAACCTTTCATACACCCACTCCAACTTCCACACTACCATTTTCAAACCCATTCACACACCCATACCAGTACTTATACAGCTACTCACTGATTTATAGATCAACACACATCCACTCACTCACCCATATAGCCATTCACACACCCACTCACTGACTAATACAGCCACTGAAATATCCACTCATACAGCCACTCACACACTGAATCAGTCACCCATAGAGTTATTCAAACAACTGCTCACTCACCTATACAGTCAATCACACAGCCACTTACTCACCCATACAGTTACACACACACTCACTCACTTACTCATACAGATACTAACACGTACTCACTCACCTATACAGTCACTGACACAGGCACACACTCACCCATACAGCCAATCTTACATGTACTCACTCACTCATACTGTCACTCACATACCCCATCATCACCTATACTGTCTTTCACATACCAAGTTACTTACCCACATACCACTGACACATGCATTCACTCACTGACACAGCCATACACACACTCACTCTCCCATACAGCCCTTCACAAACACACTCACTAACCCATAGAGTCACTGACTCACACACTCACTCATCCATACAGGCAGTCACACACACCCTCACCCACCCAGACAGATAAACAGACACCCATAGAGGTATTCAGACAGATGCAGACATTCACACAACCAGTCACTCACCAATACATTCACTGAGACACCTAATCACTCACTTATACAGCTAGTCATGCACCCACTGAATCATCCAATCAGGCACTCATACACTGATTCACCAATGCACCTTGGTATATATATTTAATATAAACTTTTTTTTAAACACTCACAATCACTAGATGATGTCATCAGTGATGTCATTTGAGATGTCCTCAGTGATGTCATGAGTGGTGTCACTGACCATGTCATGAGTGATGTAATATGTGAGGTCAGAGGCAGTGCATTGCGGGGGCATGAGTTATAGATGGTTTTGTACGAGTGAAATGTCAGCCTAACTATAACGTCAGAGTGTCCATAGGAAATATGTTTTTGTGTTGCTAATAACTTTGGTACCATTTGACGAATCTTGATAAAACTTCCATAAAGAGTTCTTGTTATGTCCTAGTTTGTACATGGAAAGTTTTGGAGTGATTCGTCAACTGGGGGCCGAGAACAAGGGGGTTCCAAAATGCAAAATCCCCATGTATATTCTATAGGTTTCTATTTCCGAAATTTGGCGCTGGAGAACAGCAGAAAATTACGTGCTGCATAGGGAGGAATAACATGGTTTAGGTAAGCAACCCATAGCAATGATGTGGGATAATCTACTGGAACAATTTAAATCTTAGGAAGAGAGGATGAGGACAGCATCTTATCTTGACACAACAGAGATTGCACTCTCTTGTCCCTGCCTCTTTTCATTCCCCATTGCTAATGTCCTACTTTTTAACTACACTGCACTCTGCCCCTGGGCTGTCCAGGGCCTACCCTATGGGTGACTAACATGTGCTAAAAAGGACAGGTTAGGCCTGGCAAGAGGTTTAACTTGCCAGGTTGACACTGCAGTGTAAAACTGCACACACAGGCTCTGCAATGGCAGGCCTGAGACATGTTTAAAGGGCTACTTAAGTGGGTGGCATACCAGTGCTGCAGACTCACTAGCAGCATTTAATTTACAGGCCCAGGTCACATGTAGTGCACCTTACTAGGGACTTATAAATAAATTAGATATGCCAATTGGGTATGAGCTAATGTTACCATCTTTAGAGGAGTGACCACATGCACTTCAGCACTGGTTAGCAGTGGTAGATTGCCCAGAGTCCTAAAGCCAACATAAATGAGGTCAGAAAAAGTGGAGGAGGAAGGCAAAAAGTTTGGGGTGACCATTCAGAGTGGGCCATTTCCCAACACATAACATATATAAAATTATACTATTAAAAAAATAATTTAACATATATTTCTAT
Source organism: Calotriton arnoldi (assembly GCA_963921515.1). Taxonomy (NCBI): domain Eukaryota; kingdom Metazoa; phylum Chordata; class Amphibia; order Caudata; family Salamandridae; genus Calotriton; species Calotriton arnoldi. The sequence goes on along the minus strand of CAWUFW010007361.1, from coordinate 914,625 downwards.
GTAAACATATAAATACTACAATATTTTAAATAGAACAAAACCTTAGTAACCTCTATAATATCTCAATATCTTGTACTCTGTGTGTTTTGACCTCTATAATATGGTTAAAGAAAGTTCTGTTGTTAATATTCAGAAGCCATACCTTCATTTGTATCTATTTCTTTTTATTCTCTTTTGTGGTTTATAGATGGTCATTGGTTCATTTTTAATCTGTTTTAGTGATACTTCTGTGTTGTTTCTCAAAAATGGAGAATGGTCCGAGTATTGTTTCATAGTTTTGTACTTTTTTTTAAATTCATGTATTTATAGTGTGTATGTAGGGCATACAAGCCCTAAACATATCAGAGTGCTTTATAAAGGACACAACAGGATGACAAACAAACAGTAACGTAGGAGTATACAATAAACCGTCCACAACATATACAGGAGTCTACAATAAGTGGCCAGGGAGCAAAACATATACTAGTGTCCAAACAAAAGTACAAATATGTACAAAAACATATGTGGTCAGTCAAAATTGAAAACAATAGTGTATTCAAGATAATCCACTACCACCCACCACATATGGTACAATACAACATATAAATAAACAGACTTGTGGACTACATTAAAGAGGCCAGGAGGAGATGAATGAAAAGACAGAAGGAAGTATGTTTTAAGAACAAAGCGTTTCAGTTATCATTTGAAAGCAGATGGAGAAGTGATACTGTGAACAGCAGGCACAATTACATTCCAGACTTTGGTCTGATTCAGGATATATTTTTTAATAATACTGTGGTTCCTGGGAGATTGGTATCTAAACTGGTAAATTGGCAACAACCTCCCTTAATCTTTCACTGTTTTTAAAGCTAATGGGAGTGATCAGAGTGTTAAAGATAATGTACGAAACATATGAGTGTCTAAGTCGTTATGTCTTCACTTGGAAGCCAACTTAGTGAGTGCAGAACAGGAGTTATATTATTGAAGTGCCTAATACCTGAGATCATCCATTCTGGAGCATGCAAGGAAGCTTACAGAGGGGGAAGATAAATGCCAGAGAAAATTACAGTCCCATGGTCATTGTAGCATATTAATGTTATGCACACTATCACAATCACAGTTCTAAGAAAGCTTACCAAACAGAGTGACAAACTTTGTTTGGACACTGTCCCAAATTCACATTGAAAGTGAACGATCACCCAATAACTTTCATCATAGACAGTGGTGCATCGATTAATATCATGGCAGTCGAAAAGTTTAACAGCCTATCCCTTGTACCTCGCCTCACTACGTCAGGCATGAAGGTATATACCTGGGCCCCTTCTAAGCCGTTGCAAAGCAAAGGGTCGTTCACAGCGATAATGTGACACAAAACGACATTGGTGCACCACCATTCATGTTCTACAAGGGACTTAGTCAAGTGCCTGTTTGCTCACTTTTGCCACCGCTGCTGACATCTGGTTGATATCTCTAAACTACAACCTCTGTGCTCAGTCTGAGGTCATATACTGATTCCTGTCTTTGTTCCATGGCCTTGGAAAACACAAGAACATGAAAGCACAGCTTCATATCAATGAAGACATTTGCCCTGTTAATCAATACACAGTGGTTCAGCACCCAACATTCTATGAATCAAATAATTTTCTATCAAGTAGTGCACATCTCTTTGGTGAAGTTGGACAGTAAAGGGTCACAGACAGGGTTCAAGACTTAGAGTTTGGATATAAAGCAGAAAAGCTAAATCTAAAAGATCTCCTTGAAAAGAGACCAGTTGAAGGTCTCCAATTATACTGATCATTTGATACAATTACTTTAAAGGTACATGTATACCTGAACAGCAGCCTTTCCTTCCACGCATACAAAAGACACCTCCGCTCCGCCCTTCTCGCCCTGGCCACTGTCCCACGGATCCAAAAGACCAGAACCCTAGGAAAGCCCTACTCCTTCTTCGCTGCCAAGACCTGGAACACCCCACCCCTCCACCTCAGACTATCTTCCACGCTATCCCAGTTCAGGAAGGACCTCAAGACCTGGGTCTTCGAATTAGCCCAGCACTTAGACGGATATGCTTCGCAACTCCCCCCCCAGCGCCTTGAGACCCTCACGGGTGAGTAGTTGTGCTTTACCAACCCTTGATTGATTGATTGATTGATTGTATATATGTGTAAACTGTTGTTCAGTTTCTGTCTGCTATGAAACCTCAGCATGAACACAACATGCCATCTTGTATTTCATGTATAATTTTGTTCTTCTTGGACATTATTATTGTTCTTGTCACATGACCCTCTGGCATGCACTCTCCTCCCCATACAGATCTAGTATGTTGTATATAAAAGCAGAATAAATATAAATTATCCTTAATTCTGATTCAGTCGCTGCAACAGAAATAATGATATTCACGTGTTCAATTTAAGATACAAATTAATTTCAATCAATATTTTCATTTTGAAATGCACACATTGTTTTCCCTCAAATCATCTTGTTCCATTGCCCTCAAAACTGACCCAAGTTAAGTTGCAAGCAATTGCTTTTTAAAGGGACTCAAAAACTTACCTGAAGTTGAACTGCTAGCTTGAGTCGAAGTTGGTGCAACTCCTAAACAATGAACAGAAATGCAATGAGTTCTAATTTCACAAAGTCATATATAAATGCAGACCCCTATGAGGAGTAATGCTTTTCATCCTTCGAGGAAAGTTTAATTAATTAGTTCAATTTCTGACCATACTGAGGTAAGGCAATGGCATGTATTACTCCTTGCAAATTCCCAAGAGACACCTTACCCTTCTCAAGGTAAATTGCAGCTAGGCTGATCACAGGTACTAGAAAGTATGATCAGATTACTCAACTATTAATAACATTTAAATGGCGTCCTATTGATAGCAGTGGGGCTTGCTCAAGCTGGCCTTCACTTTCCATTAATTGCTGTTTTACCACAAATCATATTTTTCCACTGCACTGAAAACTTACCTAAGGTAAGTGCCAAACGTGCTTTTTACCACAAAATATGGATCTAAACACTTACCTAATGTTGAACTGCTACTTTGAGTTGAGGTTGGTACAAATCCTAAACACATAAAAATATGTAGTTTCATTTTCCTAAGACCTCATAGATACAGGCTCCTGCGGAGAGTAAAATCTTTCATCTTTGAAGAAGAGGAGTTCCAACAATTCAACAATCTAGTTGTACATACTTGGCTCATTACCATCTTCAGTTAACCTTCGAAAAGTGGCAATCCTGCTTAGTGCCCGCCCCAAGCTCCACACATGCAAATCTATCAAAACATGTTTCACAGACTTGAATGCTCACTACCCTTTATGGAGTGCTCTAATTCTCTAGGCTCTATGTTGAATACGTACCTGAACTTCAAAGCACACATCAATTACTTAGCTAAAATGGCATAGTACCAACATAAACTTCTGTAAGGAATAAAATCTGTCAAAGTGAAAACACTTGTTTTAATCATCAGTCTGGTTGATGTGCGACTATCGCAACTCCAAAATATATCTTGCCTTTCTCACAATGGTTCTACATGCTGCTGCTATGCTGGTAATTGGTTCTAGAAAGAATGCAGTACTTGAATCTTTAACACACTTCAATTGTTTCCTATTGACACCATTTGCTGGTCTACATTGTCCAGAAAACAATTCATTCTAGAACAACAAACTATCTCGCTTATAAACATGTCATCTCTGCCACTAAGAGATACCTCCACAACTCTGATACCCTCCATCAATCAATCAGGGTTTATAAAGTGCGGCTAATCACCCGATAGGGTATCCAGGTGCTAGCAGGCCCCGGAGGCTTATTCGAACAGCCAGGTCTTGAGAGCCATTCGAATTCCGGATGTGAGTTGCGTGGGGAGTCTGTTCCAGGTCTTTGCGGCAATGTGAGAGAAGGAGCGTCCTCCGCCTCTGCTTTGGTGGATGTGGGGAGTATGGGCAAGTGTAAGGGAGGCAAGGCGTAGTCTTCTCAATGGTTGGTGGAAGTTCAGGCAGTGATTAATGTAGGCAGGTCATTGGTTGTGTAGAGCTTTGAGTGCGAGGGTCAGCAGCTTGAATTGGCATCTCTTCTGTATGGGGAGTCAGTGGCATTTCTGGACTACCCTGTTTATTGATTATCCACCCTTCAGAAGGAACATATTATTTAAGCAATGTTCTGAAAGGAGTGCACCATTCCATTCCCCCTGGGACTCGGATAAATTATTACTTAAATAAAGGTGGAATGTTTAGTGTTCCAACCTTATTTGTCCTTGTGACCTACACATTCAGAATGCTTATTATTGAAGGATCCCAACCATACTGAACATGATGCAATTACGGTAAATGTACATATGTATATACCTGTGCACTGTTATTGACTATCTGTCAGCTATTAACCCCTGACTTATACACAAGATTCTACCTACTAACTTTGTATTTGATGTGTTTTAGTTCTCCTTTGTAAATTTTTGTTGTTCCTGAACTTTACTCTCCGACAAGCGCTTTATGAACCAGGTCCAGTTTGTTGTATATAAAACACAAATAAATAAATAATTATAAAGGATCTGTATATGTAATTTATTTGTTACAACATCGACGATGGACTGAATATGCTACATTTTATGATAATTAATTTAAGTCAATATTTCTATTCTGAAATACAAACATTGGTTTTCTCACAATTTGTCTTGTTCAACTGCCCTCAAACCTGACCTAAATTGAGTGACAAGCGTGTGCTATTTCAAGGGGCCCAGACACTTACCTAAAGTTGAACTGCTTCCTTGATTCAAGGTTGGTGCAGATCCTAAACAATAAACAATAAACAAAAATGAAATAGTTCTAATTTCACAATGTCTTATATACACAGACTCCTTAGAGGAATAATGTATTTCAATAATTGGTTCAATCTCTCGCAGCCCTAAGTAGCCCTAAGTAGTGTCCCCTTCCCCTTCCAGAAAAGGGCTGCATGGATCCACTGGTATGTGAAGATGGACCCAACAGTCTCTTGTACCCAACAGTTTGGACTTTGCCAGAAGGATGTATTGGAGTCACAAGTTTGCGCTCATCAACAATTTTTTAACCAGCTCTTCCTATTGAGGCCTGAATACATTCTAACCTAGAAGGATAGATGCATGAATAGGGCCTTTTGCGAGGAATTTGCTTCCTGTTCCACATTCAGATATGTCTCCTGGTAGCAGGAGACATATATAGGGTGTAAACTTGGAAGGCAGATTCAAAGATCCATAGATTTGTGCGACTGCCAAAATCACCTTACTGCATTCACTAACGGATAGCGTAGAGACTTTGAAGCTCTGAAGCTTTGAAGCTGGACCCAAGACTGCTCCAGGGAAGACAATTGGATTGATAACATTCTCAAACAGGTCATAGCAGAATGCGGAGAGAGCAGTTTAAAACTTTAGTCAAAACTACTATAGCAGGACTCAAAGATTTTACAAACAATAATCTAGAACATTAAGATATACTTTATATCAGTGCTTCCCAAGCTTTTGACAACCAGAACCCAATTTTTAGGACAACAAACTTTCGTGACCCACCTACTTTACTGGACATGAGGCAGGGTAATTTTTTAATATAAACTAACATGTGGTAGCACATTCCCATTTACAGCCAGCATATTTCTCAGTGAAATGGCCACTATATTTTTACAGACCTACAGTTTTACTAATAAAGCTAGATAGCACACAAATGATAAAGTGTAGAAATCGGCTTTCTGCGAATATTTATCTTGTTTGACCCTATTAAAATATCTGTTTCTAGCACACTTCAGAAAAATGTGCTACATTTTTGCTCTCCTTACTGCTGGATTCTAACAGTTCACTTACAGGTATTTACATTTTGTTGTGTGTTGACAAAAATAGCATCCTATATCCTTTCCTTTCACACTCCCTGTACTCCAGCAAGATTGTCACATAATTCACTTAAAAAACTCCTCTCACATTGCGGTCAGAGAAAGAAAAGGAAACACCTATTCCCATGTTAAAAGAAAAAGCAGCAATTTGTCAGAAGAAACAGTCTGACATTTGTGACCAGATAAACATAGAATTTAAAAGCTCCTTTAATAATTGCTCGAACATTCCCGACCCACGAAAAAAATCAGCATACCCACAGTTTGGGAATCACTGTTTTTTATAAACCAGCTGCAAGCAACTGAGGGAAAACAGGAAATTACTAAACTAATCCCTTCTTTTAGGTTTACAGGAAGGTGCATTTCAGTGGATCCTGTTCAAAGCCCACTTCTTTTTTGTGTATTATTTTTACTTGGATAAGTAGACTACTTCTGTGCAAGCTGGAAAACCCTCATTCGATAAGGAATGAGATGCGGGAAATGGATGAGGAAGTATTTTTTTTGTATATTGCACACTATGGGCCTCATTATGATGTCGGTCGGAGTTGCCTCCGACTGACATCTCTGCGGTTGTGGAATAGACCGACCTCCAGTCGGCGGTCCTGAAACCACAATTACAATGCGACCGCACATGATGCGGTCGAAAACTCCCATTTTTTTATGGGAGCTTGTGCGGCAGTCAGAAACTGGGCGTAGCACAAGCTCCCATAGAGAAATGGGAGTTTCTGTAAATCCTGCACTGTGTGGCAGGCATTCATGGTGCCTGCCACAGGTTGCAGGGATTTACAGGGGGGCACCTTAGGTGCCCCCAGGCCCACAACCATAGGCCCAAGGGAGAAGGGGACAGGCTGTCGGAAACCAACATTCATAATCCGAAGGCGGAAATGCTGTCCTAAAGGGATTATGTGAAGTTTCCGGCTTCCCGACGGGCTCCTTAAGCTTGCGGAAGCCATTCGGATTGACCGGCTGGTTTGGACTGTGACCGCCATCATTAAAATACGGTGGTCAGGGTTCAAACCAAGGATGTCGGTCTGCAAGCCTCCGACGAGCGGTCAGAGGCTTTCTGACCGACTTCCAAATCAGGCCCACAGTCTCTTTCATTTTAAATTACTGATTCTATTTGGCAATTCCATATTTGCAAAGTGTTTATTTTCTGTTATGTGTTTTTCTTACATAGCCAGGCATTCTAAGTCTATTGATTATGCAGCTTAAACCAAATGTTTTTAATTGTTTCTTCTATAGATTTACTCTAGCTTAAAGATCATTTTTGACTTTAAGTAAACAACTGTGATTTAATACCTAAGGGCTTAATTATGACGTTGATGGTCTTGGAGCGGGGCCACCACACCACTGCATACTCCAAGACCACCAAAGGCGTATAACACCACGCGCCAGATTACGACTTTTTTAGTCTCTGGCAGGCGGTTCTTTGGTGGTCCCTCAGAGGTGCCTATGAAAAAAGGCACTGCAATGGGAGCATCAAAGGTAGTTCCTGCACGGCATGGACTGGTGCAGTCCATGCTGTGCAGGAACTGGCGTGCATGCACACAGGGAGGCACAACATATGCCCCCACCTACATGCATCCCATGGCCCTAGGCAACCGAGAGACCTGTTGGGTTCCCTTTGTTTCCTCTCCTCCACAGTTTTCATGCCAGGCTCACCACCATGAAAACCGTGGCAGAGAAGAAACTTGTAATATGCTTGGCGGTGCTGCAGCCAACTTGTAATAGGGCGGTCGGACCATAGGTGCGTGGTGCCCGCACTGCTACCGTGGCTACAGCGGTCCAGTGGACCACTGTATTCATAATTAGGCCATAAGTAATTTTTCTTGAGGTATTACCGGTGTCAACATGATGGATATACCCAATTACATGTAGTGGTATTGGGTGACTAGGGAAGTGTTAAACCTTTGTTTCTAGAAAGTCGGGTAGTTGACTTTGTGCAATCAATGATAATTAATTTCAACAATCTTTTGCAAACTTCTGTTTTTCCATAAGGCATCCTATTCTACTGGCAAAAAATCTGACTCAAATTACATGCAATGCAATTGCTTCTCAAAAGAGCACAAACACTACCTAAAGTTGACCTGCTTATCTTGATTCAAGGTTAATTCTAAAAGTAGAAAGCAATGTATATATCTCTGTCACAAAGCTATACATGTGTAAAAGTAAAATCTCTCCCAATGTATAATGTGCATGTAGACTAATAGATAGGTCACCTAATTATAGTCTCTAATCTTTGTAAATACTCGAAATAGTAATTTAAAAATTGGATTTCATAAGAATTCCTTATGTTTATGTGACTAAAGTAACACTCCTGTGTTATTTTCTCTAGTGAACCTTACAACCTACAAAATGAGGGCCTGCGGTAACTCCTCTCTATTTCAAATGTCTTTAAAATCATCAGTGCTGTTAGGATAGAGACACTTGCAGCCTCAATATATGCCACTTTCTGAAACTGGCCTCTCAAAAAAAGCTTAAACTTTTCCTCTTCAAGGGCTCCTCTCTCCCTCCACTGTCCAATGTTGCTTCATCACACAACCCCACTAACCCCATTGGTCATCCATTTATCTTTCAATAGCCTCTTGCCTCTACTTATGAGATGTATTATATTAAGCAGAGGGTACAATTTATGTCCTAACTAAAGCAGTGTCAATAAAAGTGTTTTTATTCCAAAATATTTTTTCAGAATTTTTGAATTTGCAATCAACATTTGAAATCATAGTTCAAAGACCTTTTACAAATGGCAAATTCAGCTCAATTCCATGGTTTGCCATAAGACCATTATGTAAATAAAGTTTATTAACAAAAAAATGTGTTTGATGGGCATGGTTGCTTAATTTTTCCATCACTTTTATCCATGAAATATGTACCCTTAGTTAATGTGGCATTGTAAACCTGGATTTAAAAATGCTAAACTGTAATTAGAATCTTTATTGCCAAAAAGATGAACAACTGCAGGCAAGTGCACTGTGCAAGTGACCTGCTATGCAGTGGGAGATGACTGCTATAAGCCACAATAGTGCACATGTTTTGTGATGGGGCAAGCTTTATGGACTAGGATAGGACCCACATTCCAGTATATTCGATTTTGCAGAATGCCCGAGGATCAACGGGTATAGAAATAACAATACCTACTGAAAGAAGATATCTTCATAGGCACTGGTCACTGCTAACAACAAAAAACGTAAATGTGCAATGACCAATTTCTGAACCAGCACGTGCCTTGCAAGCTGCCAAATTAAATATTTACTCTTGGAATATTGCAGGTGCAAAAACAAAGCTTACAGATAAGACTCTAACAGAAACTTGGGCTCCATATGACATCATAGCTCTGCAAGAAACCTGGTTGACAGGCTCATTTCAATTGCCGGGTTTTACATTACATCAGGTGGATGCTGTACAAACTAATCACTTTGGAAGACCAAAAGGCGGATTATCGGTCTATATATCAAACAACCTCAAAGTTAAATCAGAACAGATGACAACCACATCTACAAGTATCCAAATAATAAGACTCAACTTTGGTAGAGATCATTGGATAGCTTCACTAATCCTTTTCAATATTTATGCCCATCCAAATGCCCAAGAAAAAACAATAACATTCAAAAAGTTATTACATGAAATATCTGAAGTAAGATATAACACCCCGAATTGGGAAATAGTGATTACAAGTGATTTCAATACCCATCTCATTCACATGCCGGAGGATGATGACCAGTTAGCAGTAGAAAATGAAACTTGGTCGGTACCCCACCAAACAGCACATCCTTGGAGGAAACCCAACAAAGTAGGCAAGGAACTGGTCACCTCTCTAGAATATTTCGGTTTGAGAGTAATTAATGGGAGAACACCGGACGATAAACCTCCAACTTTAACTTATTATGGACCAATGTCTGGGTCCGTAATTGACTATACTATTCTTTCCCTGCCATTAATACAGCAACTAAGTATGTTTAAAATTAAGTGCACAACGGACAGTGATCACTCAATCCAACATATAGTCATAAATATTCATCCAGACAGATATCAGTCTGCTTTAACAATTGACGAAGGAAGTGCACTAACTACCTATAAACGATTAAATTGGTCATCTCATCGACTTCCAGAACTCGCAGGCAAAGCTAAAACAGTCTTGGAGAATAGTATAGGGTCATCCTCTACAGTATTAAACGCCTGGATCAAATTTGTGACCGAAATGACGAACCATAAGCCAAATCTAATATCAGGACGGACCAAAAGCTATGTACATCAATCACTACAGAGAATAAAAGAGTTGAAAAAGAACTGAGAAGAGAAATAAGGAAGGTAAAGAAGCGAGGTTATCAAACAGTCGCATGGCATAAGTTAAAACAATTGAAGAAGGAATTTAAGAAACATGTCTGGCAGGAAAAAGAAAAATGACAGACGAGTTCTGGGCAAAGCTGCTCTACAATTGTAAACAATCAAATACCAAAGCGTTTTGGAAAACAATAAACGGCTTAAATAAGGCAAACACAGTAACAGTATCCTCAAATGTTACGGAACAAGATTGGGTAGTTTATCTGACAAAACTCTTTATTCATGAAGACCAGCTTCAAGTAAGAAAAACTAACAAAGTTATTGAGACTGAACTAATAACCAAGACCAAAACATTGCCGCAATTTGAGTTTGTACCCGCTTTAGACATCACATTGTGCACGCTTACAAGAGCTGAAAATGTGATCAAATCAGGAAGAAGTGACAGCGCCCCAGGTCCAAATGGCATCCCACAGGCAATATTTCAATTGGACCCAAAATACTGGGCAAATCTGATAATGGTCTTGTTTAAAGAGGTGGAAAATACAGGCATGACTCCAGACAGCTGGAGGGGATCAATAAAACAAAACAAAGCCATCTAACTACAGATTAATAGCCCTTATTGACTCTGAAGCAAAATATTATGCATCATTAATATTGGAAGATCTAATAGAGTGGTCAAATTCTAAGAAATTGATCCCACCCGAACAAACGGGATTTCGGAAAGGGTATGGCACGTCTATAAATATGACAACAGTAGCATCAATCGCGGAAAAGAGTAAACGCCAAAAGAAGAAATTGCAACTCTGCTTTATAGATCTGAAAGCAGCTTTTGATCGGGTGGATCGACCACTTCTATGGGTTAAATTAAGACGGTGGGGTATTCAAGAAAAAATGTTAAGAGCAATTGAATCGCTATATACAAAAACATGGATTCAAATTAAGGTAGGGGATGGGACCAAAATATCAAGGAAAATACCAAACGCAAGGGGTCTTAAGCAAGGGTTTGTGCTAGCGCCACACCTGTTTAACCTCTTTACGGCGGATTTATCCACCCACCTGGATCAAGTCAATTTGCATGCTCCAAGGTTAAGCCCACTAACGATATCCCATCTATTATATGCCTATGATATTGTGCTGCTGAGTCACACAGAAATTGGACTTCAAAGACTGATAAAAGAAACTGCGGCATATACAAAACTCAATAAATTGGAAATCAACATTACCAAGACAAAAACCATGCGTATTGGGAATAATCCCCATGCCGCATTAAAGATCAAGCTGGATAATGTAACCATAGAAGAAGTCAGTGTTTATAAATATTTAGGTTTTAATTTTGATAAAAATTTTAACTTTCATGCACACCAACAGTATATGGTTAGGAAAAATAATGCTCTAATACATTCATTCAGTTTACTTGCAAAAAAACTAGATGGCCCCTCTTATCAACCATTGCTCTCGGTTATCAAAGCAAAACTGCTTCCATCTCTAACTTACACAAGTACGGTGATGCATGGAAAGGACTCCAAAATGTTGGATAGATTACAAATCAAAACATACAAACGGGTCTTTTGTCTGCCCTGTAATGCTTCTCCCGCTCAAATTCGTTTGGAATTTGGATTGACATAGCAAAACATAGCAAGAAGATATCACTTCATCAAATCTATGCATAAAATACGAAACAATCAGTCCAGCCCTTTAATTAGTGCTTTATGGGAATCGGTGAATAATGACATGAATTCAAGTTACAACAAATACTTGTCATCATCTATACAACTAACCAATGCGGGTGACTTATGGGGCTTGAATTTATCGCATCCTACTTTCTGCCAAGCCATGAACAAAACTGCAAAATCTCATTCGTTAATTGAGGACAAAAGCATATTTTCGCGGCGATCCCATGCCTGGATCACAATTCAAACCTATGTCACATTGCAACCGGCAACTTATCTACACCTAACCTATCCGGTGTATTTCAAGAAAAAACTATTGGCTATGCGCTTAGGTGATCTGCCGTCTTTGTCAGACAAACCAGCATGGCGATATAAAGGACCAAAAACGTGCAGAGTATGTGATGCTCCAAACGAGGATTTTGTGCATTTGATCACCATATGTCCCAAACTGAATAATGCACGCCGTACACTTTTAAAACGCTTATTTAATGAGAGAGGGATTCGTACGTGCAGAACAGCCCTCATGAGAAGTCTGGCCCCTTCAGATCCTCAGCTAAACTGCAAACTTCTGAAGTTTTTACAATTTCATGATAAAGCAGTCAAACAGAATTTTAAGCTGCATCCTATAGCATGAGGAATTTGCTTCGCATTATGATTACAATACATTTATATGCTGTTAAAACGGTTGTAGGATGTTGACATTTGGAGCTGTGGAATTTTATACTGATGTATACGCCATTTTATAGCAAACGGTGAAGAGTATCCACATTAATGACTGAATTAATTTTACAATGTTATGTTTTAAATGAGACAACGAGATTTTCCTGAGTCGTAGCAATATCAATTCATGTTTTTAAGATAAGTGATTATTTTAAAAAGGATTTCTTTTATATGTACATTGTGATGGTTTTTATTAACTAATAACAATAAACATTTTCATTTCATTTCATTTCATTATGGACTTTTGTGTAATTAGTGCTTGGGGTGAAGATGTATGAACTGTGCCATATGGCTACTCGGTAACTGGTAATTTATCAAGTTAAACTTGGTTTTAAGTACACACATGGGGTCTAATTATGATGTCAGGCGGACATATGTGCATCCGACACCGCAAATACAATGCGAATACACATGGTGCGGTCGCATATTCCCATTTGTCTATGGGAGCTTGTGCTGCAGCCGTAAACCGGCCGTAGCGCAAGCTCCCATGGAAAAATGGGAGATTCTGTTAATCCCTGCAACGCTTGGCAGGCACCTCAATGTGCAGGGATTAACAAGGGGACAACATAGGTGCCCCCTCCCGGAGGTCATGGAGGAATGGGAGCCCTGCTAGGGGCCCCCAAAATTGCTTTCCAACAGGCTTTTCATGTCGGAAAGCCCGACATGGAAAGCCTGTCGGAAAACGACATTGTAATCCCGACGGCGGAAATGCCGTCCTCAGGGATTACGTTGGGGCCCCCGACTGGGCGATGGGCTCCTTGAGCCCGTTGGAATCCAGCCAATATGACTGGCCGGTTTCACTTTCGACCGCCTGCATCGTAATGTCGCAGTCAAAGCTGAAACCACGATGAGTCACGGGTCATCGTAATTAGGTCCATGGTGTCAAGACTTTGATGTAACGTTGAAATCGGGCTCTACTAAGTATAGCGTTTTTTAATATTGAACTGCACTTAAATTGGTTCCAAGATATCGACTACCACCATAAGTAAATATGGAGTTAAATAAAGCAGAAGAATATACTTAATTTAAATAATATTACCTAAATTGTTCAAAGAAACCCAGTTATGTATTAGTACATAACGAAGGCTAAAGGTCAGCCAATTCCTGAGACAACCTGCCTGGAAATGAAAGTTTCATTGTCTTTGCTTTTGTTGAAGGAAGGAACCTCAGAAAAGAGGTTTTGGAACTTATCAATCTGCCCAAGATCTCCTATATAAAGCTAGGATAGGGAAAAAGATCATTATGGACAATCTTGCAATGAAATCATCCCAGCTTAAAACTAACATGAACTTCTAATTGGAACCTGTGTATTTGTCTCAACACTGATATCATCGGATCAAATTATCCCATACCCAATACCAGTCATTCTGCATCATGCAAATCTGGCATCAGCAGGGATAGAGTCGTTTTGGAAGGCATACCAGCCTTTTACGCCAGCTTCTCAAACATTAACCTGAGCAGGGAAGTTCCTGGGTCACATATTGAAATTCATCTTCTGGAAGAAGTGCCTATACAGCCCACAAGAAAAGGTGGTGAACATTGGCATACGTGCCATGTGTCAAACATGTACACTCTAGCAGAGACATGAGTCCTGGGAGCATCCCAAGTACTTCACAGAGCCTGCCAGTAATGTAAGGCCAGCATTAACAAAGTCACTGAGCCTAGGTTGATCAGGAAGGAAACAAACAGTGTAAGAAAAGAGTAGAAGATCAGACTTAATGGTATTTTGTGCAAAACAATAGCTTGCTATTCCCTGCTGCATGCAGGTGAACTAAAATGCCCAGTTCAGAATCAAAGCATATCAATGTAGACGCCAAAATGTAACCAGAGCAGAGAGTAGTATTAGTCTTGTGTTCTGTTTGCTATAAAAAAGTTGCCACTTAAGAAATCATAACATCATTTTGGCCATCCCAGATCTGGTTTCTATATCTGTTGGAGATGTCGTAAATTCTAATATTTTTCTCCCACAGTTGTTTATCTCCTCTAAAATCCTGCTGGGCTATTTTATGAACCGATCATCTCTTGGCATCTCAAGCTGTCATGTAGTTCCTATCAACCTATATTTGATCTGCGTGTTTAGACAACATACACTGTAGGACTGATTCTAGACACCCTACCAGGTATGTTAGCCTGTATACCAGCTAGCTCACAGTGCCACTAGAAACTCCTCTTACCAAGGAGAGAATAGTTCTTGGCAACTATCGAACATGACAACCCTGATCCCTCAAGATTGTGGAAACATTGTATTACTTTTCGCTCAGTCACTCGTGCTCACTTCGTTTCGGAGAGATACACAGAATAAACGTTAGGGATGTTTTTCAATAAGCATTTATTGAACCAGCTTCATTCTAGTGTAAAATAGGTGTGCTGAAACAACCACTCGACAGTAACAGATATAAATGATTATAAGCACCAACAGAGTAAAAGGATGGTAGATTTCTACCATCGTGATAAAACAATGAATACAGGCAAGTATATAAAATACATGACCCTAACTAGATGTACCTAAGTGTAACTAGCATGTATGTAGTTGTAAAAGCCAAGAATCCCTCCAGGATAAAGTCAACCCCATTACCTGAAGTGAGAGACTGTGGGACCCCGTCTTGGTCTTGAGATGGACACCCCGCAAGGGATGTCATACCACTGCAAGCTGGAGTGTCTGCGTGCAGGAACCTCAGCGTCTCGCGGCAGTGTGTCAGCATGGAAGTCCTTTTCTCCTCTGACTACCTTAGCAAGATATGGCGTTCATATACCCAAAGTGGTACCCTCAGGGGTTCTACCTTGCTGTGTCATGTCGGACTTAGGATGACGGAAGGAATGACCCTTGTACATAGTTATTATGCAGAAGATGGTAGTCCTGCTGAGTTTCCAAGAATCCTCATGCATAATGGATGAAGCTAGTTTTCAGGGAAAACCCCACGTCCTGTAAGCAGTACCGTAACTAGGTAAAAGGTCAGTCCCAAGAACCATTATGCAGTGTAATGGTAGGGGAGAATATAGGTGAAAGGTTAAGTTGCTACCTGAGCCTATATTGGGGTACCGATATGAAACATATCAAAGCTTATGACCTGGAAACGTTTGGGTCAGCTTGGTCTACCCCAAGATGTTTGACTCATTCAGAGTTCATGGCCTCCAGCAACATCCAGAGTTTATACCTCAGCATGATTCTGTTGGTCACACTGCTTTCTGAAATCAAACAATAATCCCTTTGCAGTGGATATATCCTTAATAGCCAAGTTCTCTTGTTTCCTCAGGTAAGTCAAACAACATTTTTAACATCCACAGCTCTGCCATTTCCTTACATTATATGAATGTTGATGGGAAACCTATATGCTACTCCATGGAATAAGCATGAGTATTCCTCCTCGAAATCTACTTCTTTGAGGTATGTTAATATTGCATTCAATGTATTTCAAACGTAAGGCAGATAATAGTTCTCTTAAAAGTAAATAATTGTCAAATAAATGTAATTTGTTTTTGTGTCTGAGCTCTTTTAAAAGGGAGTTTGAAGTCGGTGCTCCAGATTTATTGGTTAGACAGGTTGCTCCTGCATGCGTCTTCTTGAGTGAAGTACCCTTCCTTTTGCATCGTTGTCTTGCATCGTTCGTTGACTAAAGAAGCAAGAATTTCACTCCGATCTCTCAGAATGTCTTCTGCTCATCTATTGATTGCTTTCAAGGACTTTACTCTACTAAGAGGGTCATAAGAGGGATGCATTAAGAGGGTCATATCGAAAGCTGGAACTGATGCTTTTCTTTTCAGTGCTCCTTTTTCAGGGAGAGCAATTCTTGCTAAATCATGTTGGTCAGCTGTTAGACAGGAAGATATTTTGAGATCCACTGATTGGTCCTCTGCTCCAACTTTCACTACATGTTATTGTAAACCTGTATCTCGTGCTCCTCTCTTCTCTCTCTGTGCTCAAATCGATTTGAATTTGCATAAAAGCAGCCTCCGGTATTGACATAAAGAGGAGATTTTCCATGATCTAGAGTAGGAAAGTCCCAATTTTATTCAACTGAGGGAAACAAGTGATGGGTGGCTTACTTAAATTAGCCATTGGTTATTACTCTGGACCTCAATACAGTCCATCATTTTTTTGCCCATCATGCCACCTCAGACTACCTGTCATATGCAAATCAGCCATGGTTGTGCTCCAACAGAACAGAACACAAGCAACCCCAAACTGGTTTTGGCCTATTTGGGCCTTGTTAGTAGCGTGCAGCTTGAGAGCTGTGGAACAGTGATCACGTGACCCACGTCTGGGTTCCATTGCACTTAGGATGTTGCACAGAGGAAAGCAAAAAAAGTGAACAGTGGATTGCATGAATTACTTCTAGCTCTGTGCACACTTTGCATTATTTGACAAGGCACAGAACTAGCCCCTTGCAACAGCTCACATATGTTGCAGCCAGGAAGAGTGCCAGTAGCTGGAAAGACTGAACGTACTCCAGGAAAGTGACTCCTGTGTCCCAAAACATTTAACATAAGAAAAAGTTGGGCACCTGCCCAACATTATGCCATGGCATCCTGTCATACAAGCAAGTATGATTCATGATATGTTGTTTTTATTATTACATTAGGACAGAGCTGGAACAGGGCTTAGGTCAGGCCAACCATCCCTCGAAGCTCGAGTACTTGTAACAATGATCTGACAACAAAACTTTGCTGAAACGCAGAATGCAATGCTCAATACCAGCCAGAGGTAGGCAGACCCCCACATAGTTCCTTTCCACCAGAAGTGGAAGCAGCACTAATCATAGCCAAAACTATAAGCAGAAATCGCTTCTGTTCCCTTTGGGAGGGCTAGAGGGGAAACGGGTGAGGCAACTGCCACAGGTGGACCGGAGATGGGAGGAGTCGTCCTTCAGATATCTGGGTATTATAGTAGGTCATAACCTAGAGGATCAGGAACACCTTGGAGTGAGTCCACTGCTGTCGGGTCTGACTAGGTCCATTCAATTCTGGAATACACTGCTGCTTTCCATTATGGGGAGGGTGGCAGTTGCTAAGATGGTGCTCCTCCCGAGGTGTCTGTATACCATTCAGAATGTATTGTACACTCTTCCCTGCAGCTTATTTTGGAAATTGGACAGTCTCTTGACATTATTGGTGTGGGCGGGGAGGAGGAGCAGGGTTGCACTCTCACAGATCAAACATGACCCCCGGGAGGGGGGAATGGGCCTTCCAGACCTAGAACTGTATTTTTATGCCTCCAAGTTGCAATACGTGGCACAATGGGTTATGGAAGAAAATAACGGTGAGCAGAGAATGCTGAGGGGTACGCATGTCGCGCTCTCCTTGATGGAACTACTCATGCTTGGGAAGAGGGTCCCAGTGGGAACCCCATACCTCATACTTCAAACGGCAGAGATATGGGAACTAGTAATAAAGAGGGTATTTAAGAATCCACCCTTCACCAGAGATCTAGATATTTGGACACTGCTGCCGTTTCGCCGTATTGACCAAGATATCATGATGGCCTGATGGAGAGATGGCAGATGCTTCACACTGGGAGTTTTATACCCGGGGGATGCATGCCTGGCATTCAAGAAAGTACAGGAGACATTTGGGGTGGGAAGGGGTCAGTTCCTTCAATATGCTAAAATAACACATACGGCAAGGGAAATATGGATGTACTTCCCTGACACCCTAAGGAAGACCGCTACTTTACAACTCTTGTTAACGGCAGGAGCCATGAGGCACATGGTTACCTTCCTACACAAAACATTACTGGAAGATAGGGGAGGGAGGGAGATCCCTGCTAGAAGAGAGTGGGAGGAAGATTTAGGAGCCCCCTTAGAGGATGCGGTTTGGAGTGTGACATGTGAATTACTTCGAAAGTTGTTTGTAATGCACATTTTAGATTGACACATTTCAATTACCTGCACTGATGTACCTAACACTGATTAAACTTAGAAAGGATATTTGTGAGGAGAGGAGCAATGTGTCCCAGGTGCGGGAAGCCCGGTGCATCATTTCTCCATATGGCGTGGGAATGCCGGGTGGTCCTGCAATATTGGCAGAAGGTGTCCAAACGAATGAAGGAGGTAACCGGTTTGCTTCAAGTAGTTACCCCACAGGTTTGCCTGTTGGGTATAGTTAAGCAACCAAGGGAGGGTAAGATATGTTGGAAATTCCTGCAGTTGACGTTGGTGTTGGCGAAGCGGAGTGTGGCCATTGGATGGATGAGCCCGAGGACGCCCTCCATAGAACTATGGCCCAAAGACATAATGGAATGGGCTCGGGCGGAGGAAGGGAATATGAAGAGGACCCATAGAGATGATAGGCTGGAGGAGGATTTGACAGAGTGGGCGGCTCTCATGAGTAGTATGTCTCAGGATGCGGGGGATAATGGAACTGTGGCTGAGGGGGATGACAGCTCACAGAAAATGGACACCCAAGAGGTATAGCCCAGCATGCCCGGACATGTATTTTACGGATGGCGCATTGATCATAAATAGGTTCAGAATCAAGGCAGGTTGGAAATCAATCGTAATGGGCCAGACGCCAGGGTCAATTAGGAAAATAGGCAGCTGCCAAAAGGACCGGAAGGAAGCCAGTTGGGGGGTTGAGACTGCACTGGACTGGGACGAATTTAGCCTTGTTTTTCTTTTATGTTATGTGTCTATGAATATACAATGCAACCTTTTGTAAAATAAATGTAATGCACAGATGGGAACATAACATATGACATTGTAATTCGGTTATCATGAAGAAGCTGTATAAAAAGAAATTTAATAAAAAGATTGCAACAAAAAAAAAGCATAGCCAAAACCATGAACCCATTAGAAATTAAAAATAAATAGGCCCCACTGAGGCTTAGGGCAGCCAGACAAAGAAAACAACATGCAAGAAGAGGCCCAGAAAACATTTAGACAAGGGCAGTATGGAGAAATCAGAACATGTAACTACATCCCAGAGGGAGAAATAAATCTCTACCTTGATGCCTTATAGGCACAACCCATAGAACCCTACACAACCACAATGTATGAGTGTTGGCAAAAGATGACCCATATGTTAAGAACATAGCACGACATGCTACCTTGTGCCTGCTTTTACTTATTCACAAAAAACCCAGATGACAGCATTCATAAGAAGAACTCAAAAACAAGAAAGCGACAAAGAGCCTCAAAGATGGAAGTAGAACGCAAAGGCAGATGCAGCAGCAGTAGATCTGTGCAAGGCACCACAGTTCAATTCCATGTAACCATATGCTATAACAGAGTATATAGGATCTATTAAGACGTAGAAGTAGAACAAAGACCATAACCACAGAAATTAAATTAAGAAGCTATCCATAGAGAAATCCTCTCAAAGGGTTCAAACTGGACTAAGGCAGCACAAACAACACCATCCAGACGAAAATCATTAAAGTCAGCCCAATGAAGAATTGAACAGAACAGTGAGACCGAAGAAGTAGACCATCTTCATGTTCCACCATTGGCCAGGGCACCCACAGACCCTGCCTACCTGTCCCTGTTCAATACTCCAAGATAGAAATTGGAAAAACGGTCTTCTCCAACTTGTAAACAACTGCCAAGGCTTTGGAAAACTGAAGGCATGCTACCGTGCCTTTGCTCCACTGTGACAAGTCTGCTAACTCCCAAACTCATAGATAGCGCACCATGTCAGGAGGAGCAACATGGCCCACTAGTGTACCACGGGACTCCAGGCCTTGAAAATGGCAACAGTGAGCCAAAAATGCGCTGTCACATCAACCAGAACTGTTGGATTATGTACGGCATTTATACAATGCAGACTATGGAACCGTGATCAAACTCAGAACAAGCAGAAATGTTGACTCAGCCAGGAGGGCCAAACAAATGAAACATATCAATCAGCACTACTAAGCAACCCAAAACCTATGCAAGAGCATTGCCTGAAACTGTGTGTTAAGCCTGCCGAAACTGAAAACAACTCCACTCCAAAATAGCCACTCGCAGCTATAGCCCCACATTTGGCTGCTTGAAGCACTGGAGTTTTATCCCAGAATATCATCTACAGAAATATTGTAAGACAGAAATAATGTGTGGCAAATATTGTTCCATTAGTTATAGGTTTTCAATTTTTATCTGCAAATGGGGCGATATTTATGTAAATTATATTTAGGATACACTATGTATGTCAAATTACATTCTTAGCTTGTCTACATAGGCACCATATGAAAGCGGTAATCTCCTTCGTTTCAGACACCTACACTCCATGAGGAAGCATTAAAATGGCCTGGCAGGGAAAGCTGGGGAGGACAAAGAATAAAACTGCTGCTTCTTCTCTTGGTACCACTCAAAGGCACCATGACCAGGCACAGTCATGGGCAGGGACATAGGCTTGCTGAAGAAGTCAGTAGAGCTGGTGGTATGAGTTAGGCTACAGCCATATAAAACCTCCAAATCACCCATATCTCCAGTGGAGATATGGGTGATTATGAGATTGTTGTAGCAGATTATTCCCAACCTAAAGGTTGTGAATTTGCACATCTCTGTGAACTGTCATCCAGGGCCAAGGAAACCTATCCACTAAAGAGGTGGGAACCATCAAAGGCCTCCTCCAGCACATTTGTCTGAACATCTCAAGAAAGCATGGAAAGCAACCACATATGCTGATGAAGGGCCACAGAAGAGCCCATATACTTGGCCTTCAAGTTCACACATGAGGACTGGACCTAAGAAGCTGCCCAGCAGCTCCAAAGCCTTTGTGAACCACTTCAACAAAGTATCCTTTCACTTGGTCCGGCAAACAGGAACCATCAGCAGTGACATGTTCCAAGGAGCATGGGAATACCGCTCCAACAGTCATGTGGAGCTGTAGCAGCAAGGAGGAGCTCAGTTCACAGAAATTCTCTTTTAAACAGCGAGGATGGAGAGTGGCTAATATTAACAAGGATAAAAACACGGTCCTCAGCATTAGCCCTCTAGGTGATCGATATGAGGACAGAAATATCGAGACATGTGGAGTGAGACAATAACAGCAAGCATCAACTTCAGGCTCAAGTCCATTAATGTAGGACACTGTACTGAAGAGGAAATTAAGTTTGGAGTCAGGACACAGGTCTGCCGACTAGAAGACCCTTTTTGTGACCGAGAGCAACATCAAATTCAAGATGATGAAAGCAAGAGGTTATAAATAGAAATGGGCCTGTAGTTATGAACAAGGTCCAAACCCCACGGGCATGTGTCATGGGGGCTCGAGGTGGAACGCTGAGAGCGAGAGGAGTGGTATACATGGAACCATGACCTCTACGTAGGTAACTTCTTCCATAAAGCACTGTAAACAATCAATTTGAAATGGAGAGCCACTCCTGATACAGAGACAAGGTCCTGGAAAAAAGGCAGCTGGGAAGGCACCGTATACAGCTTTGCTATGTCACAGTCAGGGAGGTATAGCTTTTGAGTGGGAGCTGTGGTGCCATTTGCCACTGTGGGAGTGTTATTTCAACTTTTCCAGATTCTGTAAGGTGCCTGAAGTGAATCAAGAGGTGAGGTATCTACTAAAGTCTGGAATGCCATTCCACCTCCCACTAGGAAAACTTGTTACTAGGAGCCCTTCAAATGAGAGCTACACCATTTGTTGCTCCAGTATCAATTACCCTTCTGGCCTACACGTGTCTCTGAGCACGTCTACTATTGACAGTCTCCAATCACACTGTTCATTGATTCTTTACTGTCAATGTACATAGATATATAGTAACTAATGTTTATTTTCTGTTAGCTGTAACCCTCCTACTTCTGCTCAGTATGTTGTGCTGGAACTTTGTACTTTATGTTGCTATTGTCCATGCAATAAATAGATATACATGATGACGATTTCTGATCCATTCAGTTTTACAGCAACAATTACATTACTGTGCTCATCTAATGATGATAATTAATTTCAATCCATCTTGTACATTTTAAAGGTGAACATCTGTTTTCCCATCTCATTCAAAAGCCAACAAAACTGATCTAACTTAAGTGTCAATTAATTTGTTTTTAAAGGGACCCAAACACTTACCAAAAGTTGAACTGCTACCTTGATTCGAGGTCACTGCAAGCACATAAAAAAAATAAGCAAATATCACTAATTTCACAAAACTCTCTTTCTCTATACATATGTAGAGACTAGGATAGACATATACAAGTTTGTGAGAAAGCTGAAGCTTAAGAAATGGCATTCTATCAGAAGGTCCAGACCACCTGACCAGGGGAATACTACCACTATCACTACACCTGAGAGAAACATGGGTACCAATGAGGACGTTACTCTAAACGTAGGGGATATAGATACCCTACGAGCTATGCAAGACCTGTACATGGAAACAGGCTAAGATCCTATAGATGACATCCGAGATGTAATCACTGACCGACCAACTATGACTAATTTCAAACCCAAATCCATTTTTTACCCCAATATGTCTCACGAAAATATTGATGCATTTCATGTCTCTGTTATGAGGGATCTGATGAAATTTTGAATACAGATAAAGAGAACAGACACATCCCAGAATTTTTCCAACACACAATGGAGAATCATGAAATCCCTATCTGAAGACGAGAACATGGTAATACGCCCAGCAGATAAGGGAGGCAACATTGTACTATGGGATAAGAACATGTACATAGAAGAAGCTCTGAGACAACTGTGTTACACCAGGTTTTATGTTGAAATTAACATGCAAGAGTATAATGAGAGCGTGGTCAAAATATGGAACATGCTAAACATGTGGAAAAACTGTGGGATCTTGCAATGGGAGGAATACTGTTACCTCAAATGTGACTATCCCAAACTACCTATTTTCTACCTCCTGCCAAAAGTCCACAAAAATCCCACTAAACCACCAGGGAGACCTATTGTCTCATCAATAGGATGCGTATCTGAACACATATCCAAATATGTAGATCATTTCCTCCGTGAGTATGTCATGACTTTACCATCATACACTAAAGACACCAAAGGCTTTTTGGGGAAATTAAAGAACATTATTTGGGAGGAAGATTTCCTCCTGTTACTATGGATGTAAACTTTCTATATTCAATCATTGATCACACTCTGGGCATACAATGTTGCCACCATTTCCTTAAGAGTAGAAAAATCTGTTATCTCAAACACACAGAAATGTTGCTAGAAATTATAAAATTTTGTCTATATAACAATATGTTTCTGTTCAATGGAACACTGTATAAACAAGTCCTTAGTACCGCCATGGGGACGTGCTTTGCCCCCAGCTTTGCCAACCTGTTCTTAGGAGTATGGGAAGAGGAAGTGCAGAGAGACCTAGAATCAAACAACAATAAGGAAAAGGTAATCAAGTGGTTTCGAGATATAGACGACTTGTTCGTCATATGGAACGGGAGTGAAGACAGTGCCAAATGAGTCATCAAGGATCTCAATGTGAATGAATTTAATCTCAAATTGACGTACACTATGAGCAGAGAATCTATTGAATTCCTGGATGTAATGGTGGAAGTTAAGAACAACCAACTTTGCACCAAATTACATCGCAAGATGACAGCTGGCAACAGCCTCCTCCATGCTCTCAGCAGCCACCCGGAGACCCTCAAGTGGAGTATCCCCTTCGGGGATCTGCTGAGAGAAAGAAAAAACTGTAGCAATCAGGAGGATTTTCTTGCTGAACAAGAAAATATGATCAGCAGGTTTAAAGAAAAGGGTTATCCCAGATGGGTTTTGGAAAGAGCAAAGGAGAAAGTCAGTAAATTCAGCAGGGAACAAACACTCCTAGAAAAGCCTGGATCATCGGAAGAAACTAGTACTAGGGTGATCCTCACCTACAGCACAGAATCCAAGAGGATTGCCAAAATTCTCAATCAGAACTGGAATATCCTAGCCAGTGACTCTACCCTAATGGACAACCTATCTGAACGCCCTCAAATCACATACAGGAAGGGGAGGAACCTCAAAGACATTTTGGTTAAGGGTGATATAACTAACAAACACCTCAACACACACCACAGTTTAAAGGGATTCTTCCCGTGTGGGCACTGCAAGGCGTGCCGCAATAGCCACATGTGGAAATCATACAATACCCCCACTACGGAAAAAACTATCAGTCAATTCCTCACATGCGGTTCCACTTTCGTAATCTACATACTAGAATGTCTGTGCAAATTGCGTTATGTGGGGAGCACCACACTAGCGGTTAAGAAGAGAGTTCTAGAACATATGAGGGGCATCAGAAATAAAGATGCTCACTACCGAGCAGCGAGACACTTTGCAGAATACCACCTATCGAACAACTCACTACTAACATATTTTGCCATAAAACAAATACAACAGAATCTCAGGGGTGGAAATATGGTACTCCATCTGATAAACAGAGAATCCTGGCACATCATAAACCTACAGACTAAAACCCCTGGGGGACACAACCAAGATGAAGAATTAGGTATCCATCTATATGATGATTAGATCAGGACAGAGACTTACTAGATAGTATAGATACACCGGATGGTGTTTCTTATGCAGATAGGAATAGCATGTCTGTTGTATATTGTGAAATTTATGTTTTTTTAATTTAACTCAAACCGAGAAATTAATTTGTGGTTTTTCATTAAATCACAGGAGGAAAGGAAGGGGCCAACTCCAGAAGTGGATACGTCGACTTACCCCCTTACCCCCCTACCCTTTTCTTCAACATCACTGTATCGTGGTGGAGGGCACTATAAGACAAATAAGAGAAACTTCTTTGTCCTTTAATACGAATATATTTTCTCTCTAAATCTGATCAATATATAGATATATATATCTTTTTGTTGTTAAAATCATTTATTCACTTATTCACCTGTACTGTGGATTATAGAGCTGATGGGATTGGGCTACTGCATATTATGAGGCACACATGGAAAGCAAACACTGTATATACTAAGCACAATTGAGCACTTTGCAGATGAAGAATGTGTAAAATCCTACTATCTAGATATTACACTATGTAATGTATAGCCTAGAATCATGGGAGATACGGGTATGATTTAATGAGGAATGGCATCATCTAAAAGGCACTATGTCGATAACAATAGTAACAGATGTGTAAAATCATGGTATCCTGACATGCCACATGGAAACAGGAAACACTATGTACAGAAGTCCTGCAAACTTAATGGTGCCACACATCATATCCTCATTTTGGACACTTTGTCTGATATATGTATAATAGCCATCAGGTAGTCGTAATGAGCTTTCAGGCTCACTTCCAACTCGTAGCAATGGTCGCTGCAGTACATTACAATAATCAATTTGTGTTGTTCAACATGCAGACATATATGCTTGTAACTTAACCGTTAATTTTATAATTACCGTTTTACTTGGTTGAACAACTCTGTTGGCATGTAAACCCTGTCCCTCCAAAATGGATGCCATTTGCACGAACCTGGATGTAATGAGTCCTTTCTTGCTTTCTATGCCCGAGGATGTATTGCAGGTTTGTCCCACAATTCAGTGTGTGATCAAGCTTGCTGTGCAAGCGAAACGCGTTACTGAAATAAACCAACTGCTGGTGTGTAATCCCCTGAGTGATTGCTTTATTTTTGGAGGAAATTGGAGCAATTTGTCCGGCACGCTCTGCCGGCATCAGCGATCCAACTGCCTAGGGTGTGGGGAAACAGAAGGAGCACAAACTAAGACAGGATATATATATATCACACAGTCCCTCTGCTTCACCACTTCATAGAAAGTTGGGCGCGGACACCAATGTTAACTGTTCAATTTATTTTTCAATGCTGATATGATGCATTTCGGCCAGTCCTGGCCTTGATCACATACGTGCTACGTTGGTTAAAGACACATATAAATACATCACATGACCAATAAACATAGAAAAAATATATGTACATCTACACAGTGCAAATTACTTCTAAAGTGCAAATTTGTTTAAATTCCTTGATTTTTATATATATATATATATACTTGATGTGTATACAAATGGAGATTTTATGAATAATTTTTCTAACATCAATCACCCTAAAGCTGATTATTACCCTGCTATCTCTGAAGTGCTAAATAACGCTGTTTATAAAGGACACCCTAAGACATGATTCTTTTACATTAATTTTTAACAACTTCTTAAAACATCCAGTCACAATTATTTACATGACCCCATACTTATTCTAATATGGGCATATTAAAATTGTCATAAGAAATGTATATATTTCTCACCCACGCTATTCAACAAATATAAGCATAATGCTTCATGATCAGTGGAAAATATTATCTGACTGTCCCAAAACAAATATACATATATGTCTCATGTAGATAAAATACCAATATTTTCTTCTCATCAGAATATGACTGGATAAATCCACATATGAATATTTAGTTACATACAATGAGACAGTTTTTCAGGTGGTATGATTACCACATATAACTTTTACCTATTGCGCATGCATAGATGTAATTCAGCGTTGGCAAGACTGATAGCAATGTGACTATAATAAATGTTGAGTGCTTCCTAAATTTGAATTTATAGGCTTGTTACTCAAGTACAAACTTTAGGTTTTTTCTCATTTATCTCCAATAAAGTGCAAGTGCAAATTAAATAAAGTGCCAATGTCCCATGTCTAAAATAATCTAAATATAAATTTATAGGACTATCAGCAGCTCATTCTCTAAATCAAACCCTATCTTAATTCTAATAATTTAAAACTATCAGAATTCAGAATTAATTTACTTATAGGAATGTGTGGAGGTCATATTCTTGATTTAATCCATTCGGTGTTTTAGAATCAAGATTTAAGATGTATTTTGTTTCTAACTGCCTTAGCATTCGTTCACGGTTGCCACCCCTTGCTAACTTGGGAATCGAATCTGTAACAAAATATTGAATCTGATTCAGATCATTGTTGTGTCGGTCAGCAAAGTGACGAGCAACCGAATATGTCGAGTCTCTATTAGTAATGGCCCTAAGGTGCTGCAAAATTCTTTTGTGTACCTGTAATTTTATGCTGCCCACATATTTTAACTTACAAGTACATTCTAGTACATAGACAGCATATTCCGTTTTGCAATTGAAAATCCCTTTGATTTTCTGTGGGAAATCATTAAATGGTGTAATGTAATCGTACGTGTTCTTACCGAATTTGCAAGCCCTGCACAAAGAGCACTTATAGAAGCTTTTTTTCTCTACAACCTCCGGGCTATTTCTTACCAAAGCGTCTCTCATAAAGGGAGCTTTTCTAAATGCAATGCTTGGTGTTTTGGGCAGAATGGGTCCTAGTACAGCATCACCTTGTACTAAGTGCCAATGCTTTCTCATAATGGCCCTTATCTGTTTCTCATGTTTGCTAAATCCCACAATTAGTCTTATAGTTGGATCATTGGTCTTTGAATTTCTATGAAACAATAACTCCTTCCTGCTCTTTTTACTTGCCCTTTTTAGGGCAAAGTCCAGCACCTCCTTTTTATAGCCCCTTTTGGAAAATCTATTCAGAGTGTCCTTTTGGCCTTCCAATACCTCGTCATTATTACTACAATTTTGTCTAAGACGAAGCATCTTGCCGTAAGGGATGCTGTTTTAAGGTGCATTGGATGGAAACCATGGGCATGGAGTATTGAGTTTCCCACTGTGATTTTTCTATATAAACGGGTCTCAATTTTGTTATTATGAATGTATACCTATAAATCAAGAAAATCAACCTGGGTGCTGCTGATGTGCGCCACAAATTGGAGGTTTATATTGTTGACATTAGTTAATTTCACAATGGATTCAGCCGATTCCCTGGTACCCCTCCAGATCACAAATAAATCAACAATATATCCCAGACAGCAAACTACATGATCATTCCACATATCACTGTGGTCGGCCATGAGCACCTGCTCCTCCCACCAGCCCATATGCAAACACACATAACTGGTGGCAAAGCAGGTGCCCATTGCCATACCATGTTTCTGTTGGTAGATCTCCCGGTTGAAATAGATTAATTATTTTCAAGGACCCATTTGATCATATTTAGCAGCATGTGGCTATGTTCTAACAATCTTAATGGCCTGCTTTTCATAAAGAATTCAACTGCATTAATATCTGCCTGATGGTTTAGGCTCGTATATAGTAAGCAGATATCTAAAGTCATTAGTAAATAATCAGAGTGCCAAGGAATATTGTATACATGTTTAAAAAAATCGCCCATGTATAGAATGAACAGGGGAAGGCTTTTCACAAATCTTTGGAGAAAGAACTCTATTTAACGAGATGTGTTGTCAAATGTGCTGTTGATGGCAGAAATGATAGATTTACCAGGGGGATGTAGCATATTTTTGTAGACTTTTGGAAGTAGATATAAATGAGGAATTGTAGGAAAATCATTTTTTAGAAATTGCCATTCCTCATAACTCAAAAGACCTTCATCTTGCCATATTAATAACTCCTTTCGATAACGTAAGTCCATGGCTGTCACTGTTGCCAAGTTACTTCTTACATAGCATTCAGTGTCATTTAATTGACAGTATGCCTCAGCCAGATAGTCTTTCAAAGGCCATAGTACAATGTTACCTCGCATATCCGCATTATGAATAACCATGTCCCTACATTGTTTCAATTTATGGATTAAATTGGGATACTTTAGCAATTGCATGTTTTTCCTTCTTTTGGTTCGCTGTATCCTTTTCATGTCATCCACTACTCTTTCATTAAAGATATCGATTGAATCCTGCAGCATTAAAGGAATAAATGTTGATTCCAGCTTAAAGAGAGTTTTAACCGTAGCAGAAGTATTCAGTTATAAACTCTCACACAGTCTTAGAGTTGTCAATGCTCCAGTGTTATCTATTTCTTGTAACTCCGCCATGTCTTGCAGTATATTCAAATCACCAATTTGGAGATTGTGTAGTTCATCATCCTTATCTTGAGTATTTGTCAGTGCATTATTAGGTCATGTTGCATGAAATGTTGCCAATTTCAGTTTCCTGAAGTATTTGAAAACATCTACTTGGGTTTGTGTATAATTGAAATTGCTTTCTGGGCAATATGTCAAACCCAGTGCCAATAGTTGTAATTCAGCCTGATTAAGTTCAACCTTCAACAGATTGATAATTGTGTTTTTTGTTTCCGAGACCATATTTACTATTTCTTGGCCCATTTCTTTTTCTGTGCTGGCTTCTTTGAATGTTTTCCTGGCACATTTTCTTCGTTCTGTCCGCCTTTTGTTTTGCCTTTGTTTGTTTTGAATTTTTGTTGTTCTCTTGGGCGTAGTGTCTGACGACAATTTCTCCGTACAAAATCCAATTCCTCAAATAACGGTAACTTCTGCATGCCACTTTGTAGTTGCCGCAATTGCGACCATTTTTAGAAAACCTGTTACCAGGCTTGTTACACCTAACTTTCCCAGAAAAATTTTAAATTGATAAGGCGCATAGAATTCCATCACATCGTAATCCTAGCCATACTAAGCCTCGCCAAATGATCTTCACGGTTTTACGTCATCATCAATTAGTTATGATCCGAAAAGCAGCAAGAGAGATACCGTCTTTAGTGGTCAATGGTAATAAAACATTTATTCACCAAGACTTTACTAAGGAAACTGTTAAAATACATAAGGAGTTCTCAGACCAACGACCGCTACTAAGACACTGTGGTTTTAAATATGGCCTCTTTGATCCATCTACTATGGGAATTTGGAAAGATAATTTTTCCAAATGTTTTCAACACCCTGAGGATCTTTGTCTCTTTCTGGATCAGCAACGACCATTTCAATGGAAGCTAACGAGACTGTCACTTGACCCTCGTAGTCCTAAATAGTCTGAAATGTATCTTGGTAGCTCGCCTACTTTTTCTAGTTCTGAGGGCTCTGTTTTGTTGGTCAATCTTGTACATGCATGTGTGCGATTCATGGTTACTATGTATGTTTTCTGTTGTCATGTGTTTATTTTTTTCTGTTGTCTTTTTAGTGTTTGTCTGCGTATCTCCTTTTTCTTTACAAATCATGATAGATCTACTTTATATGCTTTTCATTCTCTAGGTCTGTCCTAAGTTACTGTTCTCACGCTTATATTACCATGGATAATAGTAAAGGTTTTAAAATTGTTTCATTTAATGTTGAAGGTTTAAGGCACCCTGTTAAACGTACTAAGGTCAAGGGAACGAGCGAAAGTCTGCAGCGGAGAAGAGGCCCGCCCTAACAGGGGGCACCGTACTAGAGTTTAGTATTAGATGGAGAGTCAAAAATGCACACAGTCTTCAGTGAATGTATGGTCCTGGAACGTCAATGGGTTAAATGGTAAATTAAAAAGGTCAACAGTCTTGCAATTCATTAAAGACACACACCAGATGTGGTTCTCCTGCAGGAAACACACCTTAAAGGCAACCACTGTAAAGCTCTAGATAGATATGGCTATGCTCTGATAACACATAACGGATACACCTCCGGATCCAGGGGAGTGGGAGTTCTAACAAGAAAGGCATTTCCCTTTATCCAGGGTACGGTACGGACTGACCCTCTGGGGAGATATGCAGTGGTGAGTGGCACGTGGGAGGGGAAAAGACTTAACCTGTGTTCAGTGTACTCTCCCCCGGGTCTACAGACAACCACACTTAAGGCACTGGATCCCCTATTGCTGCAGCTGCCGGAGGGCAGACTGGTCCTGGGAGGTGATATGAACGACATAGTGTCAGCGGACTTAGATGTAGCCGGTAGAGGTCCCTCAGGACGGATACCACAAGACAGGGAGGTTAGGGGGATTTCTTGAGGCAATGGGCCTGGGCAACATTTGGAGACCCAACACCTGACAGTGAAGCAATACACCCATTTGTATGCCACGACGGGAAGCCTTTCAAGGTTTGACTACCTCATTACAAAGGGCCCCGGGTTGGGGGAATTTACAGACGCCACACATGTGGCTCGTGGGGTATCCGACCATTCCCCGGTGGAAGCAAAGAAATTTGGCCCAGTAAGGGACTACACACTGCCGCAGCGAATAGACCCATGGCTCTTCAGGGACAAGGACTTCAGGGAGAACATGAGGGAGGGGGCGGAGCAATATTTTGAAGACAATGTGGGATCAGTCGACTCTAAGGTGACCCTGTGAGAAGCATTTAAAACAGTCCTTAGAGGCAGAGCCCAGGAGAAAATAGGAGCCTCAAGAAAGAGAAAAGCCTCAAATGTCTCGCCCTTGAAAAAGATATATTACAACAGGAGGCCCGGGCATCAGGAACTGATCCCCAAGCAAGCATTGATAGGCAGCGCTTAAAGGTGCGGCAAAAACAACTCCGGGATCTACTGGAGGACAGCGCCAGGGCGCAGGCACTGGCCACGCAATATAGACTCTACGATGTAGGAGACAAGGCAAACAAGCTGCTGGCCTGGTTAGACAAGAGATGGACGAGTGGAGAGTGGGTCACCAGTCTGGTGGATGACGAGGGGGTAAGTACGAAACTGGGGCAAAGATAGCGGAGGAATTTGCCAAATACTACGAAGGGATTCACACATCCCGCTTGACACATACAGAAGAGGACTGTGCAGGTTTCCTGAGCGACATCTCTCTGCCAAGACTCAGTGAGGAAGACAGAGAGATGCTAGAGGGCGACCTGACAGTCGACAAAATAAAATCAGAGTCCCGAGCCCTGCAATCTGGGAAAGCAGCAAGCCGAATGGCCTCCCTCTAGAAATGTAAAAAAAACTATGCTGGACGTAACAGCCGAGCACTTGTTGAACATGCTCAAACAGGCACAACAGGAAGGCAACGGAGTGTGGGTCATAGAGACCGATCTTGCTACTCAACTATGAGGTTAAAGTGTTGGCAAAGCTCCTGTCTATGCGCTTGTCCGGATTGATCACCACCCTCATACACCCAGACCAATCTGGGTTTATACCCCATAGGGGCACCAGGTTAAATCTCTGGAGGCTGTTCGGAATACTCCATATGAGGGAAAAATGCTCAGAAGAGCAATCAGCCCTTCTGTCCCTAGACGCCAGAATGGCATTCGATAGCGTGGAGCGGAACTACCTCTTCGCAGTCCTTGATCATTCAGGCATAAGGCCCAAATTCATAAAATGGATTAAACTTCTATATGAACAGTCAATGGACAGAGTGAGGGTTAATGCCACGGTGTCCCTTGTGTTTGCCCTGCAAAGGGGAACCAGGCAGGGATGCCCGCTCCAGTTCTGTTCGCGCTGGCCCTGGAGCCACTTTCAGCCTGGTTATAACAAGACCCCTTGATCTGGGGGATACAGATCGGGGGGGAGTGGGAAGACCGAATTTCACTCTACGCAGACAATATCCTCCTATATGTGAGGAAGCCAAATTTTGCAGAGTTCCGGATATATGGGGAATACTCGGGATACCGAATTAACTGGGGCAAGTCGCTGCTATATCCCTTATCGGGAGAAATACCAACCCTCACATCCAGATGTGTCGTGCCCATCGAAAAAAAAGGCTTTAAATACCTCGGGATTCACATAACACGGGACGCGCAAGAGTTCCACCGTAAGAATGTAGGCCACCAGCTCAACAGACGCCAAACACTGGCGGGCCCTGTCCCTCCCCCTAACCATGATGGGTTGGGCAGCTATGTTTAAAATGATAGATCTCCCTCGACTATTATAGGCATTGCAAAACACGCCATAAGAGGTGCCCCCTCGTTCTTCCAACGAGTGAACTCGGAGCTCCGCACGCTGCTGTGGTACCGATCGGCCCCATGAGTGGCTCTGGGGAAACTTCAAAGAGGGATATATGACGGTTGTCTAGCGGTACCCGATATCCGTAATTACTACTGGGCAGCCCAGTTAGTAACTGTGAACGGATGGATGTTTGAAGATAGATCGGACCCAGCATATAGGGTAGATAGATTGGCCATGGGAGTAAAAGGACCAAGGGCAATACTATACACTAACCAAGTAGGCAGGAACCTCACAACTCACACGAAAACATTGGTCAAAGCATGGACGGCAGCGACAAAATACTTGGGATGGGAGGACAAACTCACAGAGATGACACCCCTCTGGGCGGGCGACCGTCTGAAAGGAATAAGCAAACTTGGGGGCTTTGCCAAATGGGAACTACTAGGACTAGAGACGCTGGGAGATATATGGAGAGGGCGGGCATATATCAAATTTGCTGACCTACAGATGGGGGAAAGAGGAGTGGCTCAGATACGCCCAATTAGGACACGCCCTGCGGGAACACTTGAGGGAAGGAGAGACACTGGAAGCCGCCTCACCACTAGAAGATAGGATCCTGACGGAACACTTGCAGGACAAAGCCATTTGTTTACTTTATAAAAAAATAATAAATAATGCTTCAGACCCCCTGGGCACTCTGACAATGACCTGGGACAAGACGTGGGCCCCCTGGAGGAAGAGGAATGGGTGTTGGTGCTTCAAGGCCCTAGAGAAGTAGCAATGCGGGCAAGATTCCGACTGATACAGCTGAAGGTGTTACATCGGGTATACTATCCCAGGTCAGTGTTACATCGAATGGGAAGGTGTGAAAATACACTTTGTCACAGGGGATGTGGGTTAGAGGGGACCTTCTATCATTTGATATGGGAATGCCCGATCTTACAGACGTATTGGCAGACAATCACCGAGGCAATGGCTGCAGTGGTGGGCATGGAGGTTCCGCTCGCACCTAAATGGTTCCTGCTGGTTACTGCAGGGAATGACGACTGGCCAAGGCATATATAACAGTGGCTAGC
Source organism: Calotriton arnoldi (assembly GCA_963921515.1). NCBI lineage: Eukaryota > Metazoa > Chordata > Amphibia > Caudata > Salamandridae > Calotriton > Calotriton arnoldi. The sequence goes on along the minus strand of CAWUFW010007361.1, from coordinate 880,517 downwards.
ACTAGCAGTAGTGGTGGCAAAACGGAATGTAGCAAAGAAATGGGGGGTGACCGCCTTCCCGACAATGGAGGAGTGGGAAAATGATTTGGACTGGTGCTGGCAAGCAGAACTCACGACATGTAAGAGCAGAGGGTGCCCTAAAAAGGGGGAGAACATCTGGGGGGCCTGGCAGACTTACCGAGGTTTATAAGATAGACACTGTGATGTAATAGGACTATTGCTAGTTATGATTGACGAAGTTGTAACATAAATAGTATGCAGAAATGTAAAAATTGAAATGATGTCACAATACACTTGTTCCCTGTATGTACAAAGTATCATATACGTACCAATAAAAAAGAGTTTAAAAAAAACGTACTAAGGTTATGGATTATTTAGCTAGGCATAAGGCTGATATTTGTTTATGTCAAGAGACACATATAGATGGTACAATTTTAACTTATATGAACAAAAAATGGGTGGGTATTATTATTTCATCTCCTGCACTTAATAAGAAAAATGCTGTCACTATTTTATTTGCAAAAAAATGACATCTTCAAATTTTAAGCAAGTGCTCAGACTCAGATGGTCGTTACATCATTGCTAAAATAAAAATATACAATACCATTTTACACTTAGTTAATGTAAATGGTCCAACTTCTGATGACCCTAATTTTTGGTCCTTTTCACATCAGAAATACTAAAATTGGGAAATGTACCGCTTATTATTGGCGGCAATTTTAATCTAATATGTGATCCATTATTGGATAGCCTTTCTCAAACTAAATATCTGCCTCCAAAGGCTTTTTTCACTTTAAAATCCTTCACTTGTTACTAGATGGGATGCATTTAAGACGTTTATTAGAGGAACAACAATATCTATTATGGCTCATTGCAATAAATTGTTTAATTCCAAAATTACAGAATTAGATAAATAGATTGCAATGTATGAACATCTCTTTATCATTTCTAATGACATTAAATATAAACTGCTCCTGCAAACATTTCGTTATGAATTAAACTCAGCATTAGCAAGACGGCTGGTATACAAATTTCCAAGAGCAAAGCTAAATTTAGTTTCAATTCTAATCGTTCAGGAAGGCATTTAGCAAATTATTTTCGTATTAAGAAAGATTAAAATCAAATTAATGCAATTCGTAATTCTAATGGTCAACTTATTTTACCTCATAAAGGAATAGTCTAAAAATGTATGAATTATTTTGGCACTTTATATAATCAACCGCCGTCCAGTGATATGTCGATTGTTGATAATTTTTTAGATATGTGTGGTTTACCTAAAATCACGCAGTCAGGTAAAAATAAATTACACTTGCCAATCACATTAGATGAAATACAATCAGCTATTAAATCTCTTAAGTTGCACAAATTTCCTGGTGCAGATGGTATTCCTGCTGAATTTTATAAAGAGTTTTCTTCTCATACTAAAATTATTTTCCAATTTTGGTAGTACTGGGTTAACTTCTGGGACCTTTACTGAGGCTCTAATTATCCCTAAACCTAACATAGATACTACAATTGTATCTAATTATCGTCCTATCTCTCTAATCAATTAAGACTGTAAACCTTATGTGAAGATTTTGGCAACTAGATTGGCTTCAGCCCTTGATACTATTATTCATATTGACCAATCTGCTTTCATGAAAAATAGACATGCAGTTAATAATGTACGATCACTTTTCCATACCATTGAAACTGGTCCATCTTTAAAGATACCTTTGGGTGTTTTAGCAATGGATGCGGAAAAGGCTATTCATAAAGTTCACTGGCAATATCTTTTACGTACCTTAATGGCTTTTAATTTTGACACCTCATTTATTAATATGATTTCTGCTCTTTATTCTGGTCCTTCTGCAATTTGTTTTATTAATGGTCAAATTTCTAATACCTGTTAAGAGGTACTAGACAAGGTTGGCCCCTATCACCTTTACTTTTTCTTCTTGCTATTGAACCTTCACTTACTGCTATTAGAAATTCTGTGGAAAATCAAGGTATTATTATAAATAGTGTCCCTATTAAAACGTCATCTTATGCAGATGATGTCCTTTTGTATATGAGTAATCCTAAATGTTCCATCCCCCCTCTATTAACTTTAATTCATAAGTATTCAAGGATTTCAGGATATACTCTAAATACTAATAAAACAGAATGTTTTCCTTTGAATGTTGATTGCGTCCCAGATATGTTCCCAAACAAAGAAATTTTGTGGCAGAGGGAAAAACTTAAACATCTTGGGGGGGTATTCACAAGAACGTGCGATAAACATCACCAAAATAGGCCAACGCAATTTCCCATATCGCCGTCTATCGCGGGAAAATAACTCGTGGCATTCTCAACATGGCGGTAACATGCAATAGTTACCCGATAACGCGTCAAATGTCCGCGACAACAGTCCCGTGACGGCGATAGGAATCTAAAGCCGAATGTGAAGAAAGGTGCGATGTGCCCAACTGCGATAAAGAAGTCAGCGACAAGCAGCGCCAGGCCTGCAAGTCCCACAAGTCAGGCTGCAAAAAGCACAATAAAAGCGGCAACACAAAACACAAACAACTGCGAAGCACCATGGAGGTAGCCGGAGCAAGTACAGAGGACAACCAGAACCCCACAAGCCCCACGGAAGACCAGCCTGGGACCCCGGGGACAGGGAAGGGCAAGGAGAAGAAGAAGAGGAACACGCGGTTCAGTCCGCAGGAAAACAGGATCCTGATAACGGAGGTGACACACCCACCATCTAATTGCCATTTGTGATAATGTCAGCACTAAATGTTGCACTTACACTTGTCAGAGTGAAGTGCTAATGCAGAGGAGTGACATGCACACAGGGAATGTGTGTTGTAATGAATACATTTGCACATGCCGTGCCTGTGGTCATTTTGTCCAGTCCCATGACTGCCAAGGACAGTCCCAATGTGACGTGCTCATGTGAAGAAATTGTCAATGATTGTGTTCCTTCGGGCTATTCCTGCTGCAGCTGCACTGGGGTGTGGTCCACCTGCCTCATCTTCCTCATCATCGCCTGGTGCATCTGGCCCTTGGATCCATGGTGCATTGGTGCGTACACATATGTTGTGCAACACACAACATGCGATGACCATCTTGCACACTATTACCGGGCTGTACAGGAGTCTTCCACCTGTAATGGCCAGGCACCTGAAATGTGACTTCAACACGCCAAATGAGCGCTCCACAATGCCCCTGGTGCGTTTGTGGGCTGCATTGTACTGCCTCTGGGCCGGGGTGTTCGGGGCTCGGAGGGGTGTCATCATCCACGGGCAGAGTGCATATCCTTGATTACCTGTGACCGGGGGGAGAGACATGTGTCAATCGGTTGTTCTGCATTCTGTGTTGGCAGGCTGATTAGTTCAGTGGTGTGTGATGTGTGCGACTTTGGCATTCATGAATGACATGTCTTGCATGTGGCAGATGAGCAGCATCCATGTGTATTACGTTGCCTCACAGCTGCTCCTCACTACCCCCGAGCCTATTCACTTGTGTGCGCTGCGCGGTTGCATCACTTGCACTCCTAAGACACACCATTGTCATGGCTGTCTGCGCATGTCCACAAGCCTGACGACGACACTGTGAATATGGCCGTTGAAGGTGGTCTACCTCGTGTGTGTAGGCCTATGGTCAGGATATGGCGGACACAGAGACACACGCAGTAGTTGCTTTGGTGGCCATCCTGCTACTAAGCCACGCCCAGAGCCCCAGGCTATGTATTCCCACCCCTACGCTGGCCCAGCCCACTACGCTTACGCTTACAGGGGGGGACGACATAGCTACATGTCCAAGGTCTTCCCCACTGCCTGAGGTAACATGGTTGCGTCCACTGTCCACAACACTACAAACTACAGCAGTGTATGTCCATATGGACATGTCTGTGCTCTGCATAATGATGTCTGTCCAGCACATCACCGCCACACTTGGCATTGTGTACATTCTAAGTCATGGGTCTCCTGCCTCCTTAGCACAGAATTGGTCCCCACCACTCCCCACATTCTGCAATTGTGTGGCAGAGGTGCCATGACGTGGATGGTTTGTCTACATGTCTGGCCCCTGTCACCACATTTTCATGTGTTGTCGTGTCTGGTAGGTGTTACAGCAAACAAATGATGGACGTAATGCTGACAATGCAAACATTCTCCCCCAGCCAAAAGATCTGGGTTAAATCCATCGTTCTTTTTCCCACTACGCCACCCCAGTTTGGACCCAGCCATATGCAAATCAGTCTTGACCCTGTGCCCCATGGGAACAGTCCAGACCGAACTGCCAGGCCAGGCCCTCCCTGGACCGGAAACAAGCATCCTGGGAACGGTTTCAGGGTATGTCACCCTTCTTCAGCCAGGCTAGCTTGAATCCAGTGGCACAGTGAGCAAGGGACCCTCGTCTGGGCATACCCGTCCCACTTAGGGCGAAAAGTGTTACAGCAAACAAATGATGGACGGAATGCTGACAATACAAACATTCTCCCCCAGTCAAAAGATCTGGGTTAAATCCATCGTTCTTTTGCCCACTATGCCACCCCAGTTTGGACCCAGCCATATGCAAATCAGTCTTGACCCTGTGCCCCATGGGAACAGTCCAGACCGAACTGCCAGGCCAGGTCCTCCCTGGACCGGAAACAAGCATCCTGGGACCGGTTTCAGGGTATGTCACCCTTCTTCAGCCAGGCTAGCTTGAATCCAGTGGCACAGTGAGCAAGTGACCCACGTCTGGGCATACCCATCCCACTTAGGGCAAAAAGTGTTACAGCAAACAAATGATGGACAGAATGCTGACAATGCAAACATTCTCCCCCAGTCAAAAGATCTGGGTTAAATCCATCGTTCTTTTGCCCACTACGCCATCCCAGTTTGGACCCAGCCATATGCAAATCAGTCTTGACCCTGTGCCCCATGGGAACAGTCCAGACCGAACTGCCAGGCCAGGTCCTCCCTGGACCGGAAACAAGCATCCTGGGACCGGTTTCAGTGTAGGTCACCCTTCTTCAGCCAGGCTAGCTTGAATCCAGTGGCACAGTGATCAAGGGACCCACGTCTGGGCATACCCATCCCACTTAGGGCGAAAAGTGTTACAGTAAACAAATGATGGACGGAATGCTGACAATGCAAACATTCTCCCCCAGTCAAAAGATCTGGGTTAAATCCATCGTTCTTTTGCCCACTATGCCACCCCAGTTTGGATCCAGCCATCTGCAAATCAGTCTTGACCCTGTGCCCCTTGGGAACAGTCCAGACCGAACTGCCAGGCCAGGTCCTCCCTGGACCGGAAACAAGCATCCTGAGACCGGTTTCAGGGTATGTCACCCTTCTTCAGCCAGCCTAGCTTGAATCCAGTGGCACAGTGAGCAAGGGACCCACATCTGGGCATCCCCATCCCACTTAGGGCGAAAAGTGTTACAGCAAACAAATGATGGACGGAATGCTGACAATGCAAACATTATCCCCCAATCAAAAGATCTGGGTTAAATCCATTGTTCTTTTACCCACTACGCCACCCCAGTTTGGACCCAGCCATATGCAAATCAGTCTTGACCCTGTGCCCCATGGGAACAGTCCAGACCGAACTGCCAGGCCAGGTCCTCCCTGGATCGGAAACAAGCATCCTGGGACCGGTTTCAGTGTATGTCACCCTTCTTCAGCCAGGCTAGCTTGAATCCAGTTGCATAGTGAGCAAGGGACCCACGTCTGGGCATACCCATCCCACTTAGGGCGAAAAGTGTTACAGCAAACAAATGATGGACGGAATGCTGACAATGCAAACATTCTCCCCCAGTCAAAAGATCTGGGTGAAATCCATCGTTCTTTTGCCCACTACGCCACCCCAGTTTGGACCCAGCCATATGCAAATCAGTCTTGACCCTGTGCCCCATGGGAACAGTCCAGACCGAACTGCCAGGCCAGATCCTCCCTGGACCGGAAACAAGCATCCTGGGACCGGTTTCAGGGTATGTCACCCTTCTTCAGCCAGGCTAGCTTGAATCCAGTGGCACAGTGAGCAAGGGACCCACGTCTGGGCATACCCATCCCACTTAGGGCGAAAAGTGTTACAGCAAACAAATGATGGACGGAATGCTGACAAAGCAAACATTCTCCCCCAGTCAAAAGATCTGGGTTAAATCCATCGTTCTTTTGCCCACTACGCCACCCCAGTTTGGACCCAGCCATATGCAAATCTGTCTGGTAGGTGGGCATGTTGTTTGGCATGTTGTATGTGATTCAGTAATGTGTTCATTACCACAGTTGTGAGTTGCATGATTGTGGAGTCGAGGTGTGTGGAGTGTTCATTTGGTACTTACGAACGAGCAGTGCATTTCCATATGTGCCATCCTGGAAGCGCTGGTTGATGATGGACTGTCGGAAGATGTAGGGATTATGCACACTGCCTGAGTAGTTGGCGACGACATTGGTGAACAGTCCCCGGTGGTCCACTATTGCCTGCACATTGATGGAATGCATGTGCTTCGTGTTGCGGTAATTGTGTGCAGTGTCGGCAGGGGGCACAAGTAGGACATGTGTGTAGTCAATTGCCCCCAACACGTGTGGGAAGCCAGCTATGGCGTAGAAGCCTTGCTTGGTCTCCAACTGTTCCTGCGCAGTATGGGGGAAGTGAAGGTGTTGGGGTATGAAACTGATGACGGCATCCAGGACAGGTGTGATGAACTTTGATAGGGCTGGCTGTGAGACTCCTCCAACTCTGGCAGTTGTTGGTTGGAAGGTACCAGAGGCCAACAGGTGCAGCACAGCCAGCAGCTTTATCTGCGGAGGGATGTTGGTTGTCCGCTGTGTTGGTACCGTCAGCCTGTGGGCAATGTGGGTCAGGATGCGGAGGATGGTTGTCCTTTTGAGCCTGTAGTGGGCAATGACTTCTTCTGGCTTTAAGTCTGTGAGACTGATGCATTTTCTGTAGTTCCGCTGTCTTGTTCTGCTCTGCCTCATGGTAGCCCAGGGGGCGTGGTCCGGGGGTGGGGGTCCTGGGGGTGGTGGCGGTGGCAGTGGGTGTTGTGGGCCTCTGGGGTCTCCAAGCTGCATGATCAGTAGCTCCATGGCATCTGTTGGTCTTCAGATGTGGCTCGGGGATGAGCTCCCTTTTGTGCTGCAGGTTGTCGTCCTGCTTAACACCAGCAAAAGGCAGGTGTTAAATCCCTGCTGCTAACGTGCATTATCGCCTGTTTTTGGATCGCATTGCAGATCTGGCTGGTCTTTGAGAATCTCGCAAAGTGGTGTTTTCGTGTGTTTTTGCACGGGAACGCCTACTCTGCATATCATTAGCATTAGTTGTCGCTCTCATCCGTGGCGATGTTTTCTGCGGTAGCTATCGCAGGAAAACTGGCGATGTCAGCAGTTTGCACCAGCTTGTGAATGGGGCGATGAATCTATCGCCACTTTTGCGGCACTGAAGTGCCGATAAATCGGCGATGAGTCCTTGAGAATATGCCCCTTGGTATTCTATTTTCAAACACCATTAAACAATCCATTTCATTGAATTGTGATTATATTATTAATCATATTAAGGATAAATTTCATAAATGGTCCACCTTACATTTGTCTTTGTGGGGAAGAGTTATTAAAATGGTTAGTGCTCCAAAAAAGTTTTATGTCCTTTCTACGATACCTATTCAACTCCCTCTTCATTTAAAAAAAAATATTGATAAACTTATTTCTGCTTTTATTTGGAATAATAAATCTCCTCGGATAAGTTATAATAAATTAAAATTGGCAAAGATTAATGGAGGTTTTGGATTACCAGATTTTATTAATTATCATAAAGCGTTTATTTTGAAACAAAGTTTCTTATGGTTCCAATGCTCCCTGCTTTCTCACTTACCTTCCTGGCTTATTGTGGAAACAAATCTAATTTCTCCTTATCCTTTGCCTGCCTTAATCACTATGGCTAACTCAACTGCCTTGTTGAAAAAATCAGTAATATTAAAATCTCACAAATTCGTCTTTCATGAGTTGGATTTGATGTTCCAATCTCCGATTTCACATACCTTAAATTTATCATTATGGAATAATCAGTTAATTAAGTTAACTCGGCATCCTAAATTTTGGCGAATCCTGGCTTAATGCTGGTATTTTTATTTACAAGAAATTTATCAGAATAGTGCTTTTTTCATTTGCCACCATCCGATATTTATAAATATGAGATTCTGTGTAATTTTATTCTTGATTCATTTCCTAACAATTTTCCTTTATTGATTGCTTCAGATTTAGACATTTTCATTCATGCAATTGCCTCATCATCACATGCAGTTTCTCTGCTCTAGAACAAAAATTGATAAATTCAAAGGGAAACAATGTATCCAGTCTTGCATCATACAGGAATAAGTAACTCAATTTATCGTTATCTCATGACACATGGAAAAAAATTGGATGAATTGTATCTCGGAATGGCTGCCTGTCTCACTCTGTCAAACGAATTCCTTTATTCTATTTAATTGCTTATGGTCACCTTTAAAGTTATTTAATGCTAAACTTTAAGATTCTTCTAGCTGTTGTCATTTGACTCCAGGTTTGTTACGTCATATGCTTTTTGAATGTAATTTGATTCTTCCATTTTGGAATGATGTGTGGAAGATCATTTCTAAAATACTTCATTTTTCAGATGAACTGTAATTTGCTATGGTTATTTATGAAACATCTTTACTTAAACCAAAGTTATCTGTTACTGATAGTAAACTTTTAGATTTTTTAATTTCTGCAGCTTTAAAATCAATTACTACCAATTAGAAAAATGCTTCATTGATATCTGTACGTGCATGGTGATCATGGATTATATTTACCAAAAAAAGGAGCTAAACTGACATTATCGGGTGTCACTCATAATAATTCTAATTCTCATTTATTTTGGAAGCCTATTGATAAGTATATGGATTTACATTTTTGAATATTTTTTGCTGATATCATACTTCACTGGTTCATCTTTTGAATGACTGATATAATTAGTAGCTCTTGTAAGTAATAATTCAATTGTTAACTCATTGTGTTACCTTTTTATTTTTTATTTTCCTTACAGGTATTTATCCCATTTGCTGTTCTATAGGTACTTTTTTCTAATTTTGGTTTGTCTATTTATTTATTCTCGATATTGTTATTGCTTCCTTGGTATATTGATGCTTATTTGTAAGTACCTATTTATTCTGTGCTATTTTTTGTATGGTCTTGTTCTTTTAATCTAAATTCATTAAAATATTCTGAACAGAAAAACTTATCTCATCCTACAATTCACTAAATAAAGTTTAAGCACATATTTAATGCACAAGACCCACCCTAATGCTTCTTACCTACTGTTGCACTTAGGCCTTCTTTCTGAGTCGTTACATCGCCTAAGAACAAAATAGAAATGCAGATGTTGATCATTAAACAAAAATCTGCATACCTAACAGGTCAGGAACAGCTATACTCTATTGTTGTGAAATATATTATGCCTACAGAAATGCAATGCTATGTTCTATGAAATATCTACAAAAACAATTGTTGCCAAAGCCAATAGGTTTGGTGTTGGCTTCCTGCCCTTTGGATTTGTCATTGCTTTTTTTGTTTAGTTATAGTCTTTGAAATTTAGCCAATAGCTGAAGTGGGCTGACACATTGACAAAGCTGTATGCTTTAGTGGCCGAAAGTACAACGTAAATGCTACAACAACATGCCTCTTTAGGCATATTACATATATAAAATGTTAGTGAAATGATTAGAGCACATGGTATCCTTTTATTTATGTATGTATAGCAATGTGGATGATCCTGGGATGACGTTTGCAATAAAAGCTGGAATGTTTAGTGTAACAACCTTATCTGTCCTTCTGACCTACACATTCAGAATGCTTATTATTGAAGGATCTCAACCACACTGAACATGATACAATTACAGTAAATGTACATATGTATATACCTGTGAACTGTTATTGACTTTCTGCCGGCTATGAACCCCTGACTTATACACAAGATTCTAACTAGTTACTTGTATTTGGTGTGTTTAGTTCTCTTTTGTAAATTTTTGTTGTTCCTGAATATTACTCTTTGACAAGCACTTTACGAACCGGGACCAGTTTGTTGTATATAAAACACAAATAAATAATGATAAAGGATCTGTATATGTAATTTATTTGTTACAACATCGATGATGGACTAAATATGCTACATTTTATGATAATAAATTTAAGTCAATATTTCTATTTTATAGGGAAGCCCTTCGCCTGGCCCAGTACGAGGACTCACCCAGCCCAGATCTAGATAACCATCCCCCCCTGTTGGTAACCCTAATTTGGATCCCAAGCTGAGGGTTCTTTCCTGGAACATCGCCGGAACTAAAAACAAACTGGACTCCCCAGAATGGGGGCTTTTTGTAGACAGTTTTGATGTTTGTATGTTTCAGGAAACCTGGGCAAGGGAAGAGGTTATGAGGATAGGGTATGCTTTCTTTAATATTCCAGCTATAAGGGGGGGGGAGAGGTAGGCCCTCTGGGGGTCTTTGTACTTGGGTTGCTGCACACTTGAATTGTACAGTGGACCACTTGAACACCCTGTCTAATGACATCCAGTGCACCATACTTACATTCCCACCTAGCCTCAAAATTGCTTTTATTAATATCTATTCTCGCCCCGTAAGTAACTGCCAGGAATCTCAGACCTTTGAACAACTGAACACTTTTATTAGCACTGTCCCCCCGAATCTAAGATTAGTTTTAGGGGGTGACTTTAATTGTCAATTTGAGGCTCTTGATGCCTCTTATGATGCTCCAACTAGTGTTGAGGATCAGCTATGGTCAATTCCCGACCCTCAAACTCACATAATTAAGGCTTGTACACCGCTGGCGCTGCAGATCAATGCAATTACATTAACCCATTCTCTGAGAGCTTGTAATGGCTGCACTAAGTCAGATAGACCAGCAAAGCCAACCTTTAATAGATCGGGGCAATTCTCCCTGCTGGATTACATATTAGTTGAAGCAAGGTCATGAAAGTGGGTTGCTGACTTCTCTGTCCTGCCACGGCAGGACAGCGATCATAATGCCCTGAAATTGGAGCTGCGGCTCCCAAATTTCGAAAAACCCATAGATAGCTGCACCCCGGTAGCTAATAATTTAATTCTGGCTAACAATAGAAGGAGAATCAGATGGGGGCACTAAAGCAATCACCTGATAAGATAGCCGCACTTTTCTCTTTAACCATACTGCCCATTCAGGAATTGGAGGACATTGCCAGGGCAAAGAATATCCCGCAATCGATTAATAGAATAGAGGCGCTGCACTTAGAATTAACAACCAGTCTGACAAATATATTTAACCCCCCGTCATATTCCAAAGCAAAGCAGGGATCCCATCTAACCTGGCACAATGGCATATGCCGCAAGGCTAAGAGAGCCCTCCTAGATGCTATCAAAAGCAATGATAGACCTTGGATTAAGCGAACAAGGCGCTGTTATCGTGATTCCATCAAACAAGCTAAGAAGGATTGGGAGACAGATAGATGGGCTGCTATCAGCTTAGCCCTTTCCAATAGAGACATGAAGTCGTTTTGGTCATTAGTCTGCTCAGAAAGCAACTTAGGCCAGCCTGCTCTAGAGCCAAACATAGCTGCAGCTGCGTGGAAATCGCATTTCCAAGCCCTATATTTTATGGATGAAGGTTCTGACTTAGATGCTGGCAGCTCCCTATCAATCCTTGGGACATCCTCTGAAGAGGACCATGGTATCACTCTAGCTGAGGTCCACAATGCTATCAGGAAGCTCTCTCCTGGAAAAGCACCCGGTTTAGATAAGATTCCAGGGGATTTATTCAGGGCAGAACCAGAAATATGGGGACCCTACCTCTGGATTGTCTTTAATGCTATACTGCAAGGTATGGCGATTCCAGACACCTGGTTGGGGGCTGAAATCTACCCCATTTTCAAAAAGGGCTCACCTCTCTTACCGACCAACTATAGACCGATCAGCTTGATCGATGTCACCCAGAAACTATTTGCTAGGATTCTCCTCGATCGCCTTCAGGTGTGGATGGAGGAGAGTGAAATCTTGAGTCCCTACCAGGCAGGTTTCAGGAAAAACATCTTGACTATCGACCAAATATTAAGGTTGCAGGTTCTATACTGGAAGACGGTATCAATGGAGGGTGGCAGCCTCTATTTGATATTTGTCGACCTGAAAACAGCCTTTGACATGGTTCCCAGAGATAAACTATGGGAGGTTCTCAAATACCAGGGAATCCCCCCTTATCTCTTGACATTGATCATGAGATTGCATCTGGGCATATATGCCCAAGTTAGGTACGGGAAACTTGGGGAATTAACCCCTCGTTTCAAAGTTAATAGAGGAGTAAGGCAGGGGTGCGTGCTTGCTCCAACCCTCTTTTGCCTCTTCATCAATGCTTTGGTCACCCATTTAAATGAGGTAGTGGACAATGATGCCCTTAAACTGGCGCATAGCAAGGTGCCAGCTATGATGTTCGCGGATGACACCTTGCTTCTTTCTAAGTCACCCATGGGCATCCAGAGGGTTCTGGACAGCTTTGTAACCTTCTGTACAACTAGAAGGCTGGAGATTAACACGTTAAAAACCAAATTTATGGTTTTTAATCCAGCCAAATCCTCCCGTCCTAATCCCTCCTTAAATGGTACCTTGTTAGAGAGGGTGACAGTTTTTGATTATCTTGGTGTCACACTGTCTGAAAAGTTTGATTGGGGCCCACAATTAGCTAAAGCTAGCCTCAAACTTGCTCAGACGGTAGGGGGAGTATTAAAAACCTACAAGAGCTCTTCTTGCAAACCGGCTGCCGCGGTGGCCGAGATTTACAAAGTGCAAATTAGGAGTGCTGTAATGCATGGGGCTGAGCTTTGGGGGCACTGTCCCCCTGGTGGTCTGTCCAAAATCGAGCACAACTTTATGAGACAGCTGCTGGGTCTTCCATCTAGTACCCCACTCATCCCCATACGCATGGACCTTGGTATTAGACCCATAGCAGAGGAGATAGGTCTTCGACCAATAACATTCTGTCGCAGATTGTGGGTGACCCCGGAACTCGCAGGCTATCGGATGGAACTAAAGGAGATTTTAGGCTCTCCGGGAGTGGGTAATCTGCCTTGGTTCACACATATTAGGGACACATGTCACAAGCTAGGTCTCCCAAACCTATGGAGTAACCCGGAAGTAGCATGTCAGGCCATTTCACGTCTCTCACTAGCCAGAGCTTATAGATTGCTCTAACTAGCCGACATCCAGGGGAACACTCTATTAGGTCATTTAACAGTCGACTTACTACACATCAAAGCTGAGTACCACTTTGAGCACTTTTTGGATACCATTCAACCCTTTCTGGCAAGGAAACTCTATTTCCAGTTCAGAATAGGGACTCTTCCGCTTCGTGCCTTTACCAACAAGTGGTCAAAAGCCTCCCCCTTGGGGTGTCCTGCATGTAACTGTACTGATGAGACTGATATCCATGTTTTCTTTTTTTGTCCTGGGTACAAAGCAGCTAGACGACGATGGCTAGTCCCACTTTGCAAGAATCTGGGGTGTAGGCAGTATGTGGAGGCATTCAGATTATTGCGAGCGGACTCTCACCCTCCAATAGTTTTTGCAGTTTCTCGCTTTTTGAACTCTAAGTGGCACAACCGGAGGTCAATCCTAAATTCAGCTGTGCAAGTCTAAACTTTTTCATAGTGCCCATCTTGTGATTCCTTATTTACATTAGTTTTTTTAACCATTCAATCTATGTTTTACTATTTTTAACCTGCTACATTTAAAAAAATCAACACTATTGAATAATGGAAATTTGAAGATATCAACTTGATTTGGGGTAATTGTTGCTCATGGATTAGTAGCACCTTATTTATATCAATTTTTCCCAGCTATGATGAATTTTATCGAAGTTTTAACTGAGTTTTGTCTTATTTTATCTTCATATATTGCTTTTTTTCCCATGTATTTTATGTATACTGTCTGTATTGTTCACTTTTTATGGTCTCATTGACCGAAATGAAGTTTGTTGAAATGGTAATGGTATTTTCAAATACAAACATTGGTTACCTCACAAATTGTCTTGTTCTTCTGCCCTCAAACCTGACCTAAATTAAGTGACAAGCGTGTGCTATTTCAAGGGACCCACACACTTACCTAAAGTTGAACTGCTTCCCTGATTCGAGGTTGGTGCAGATCCTAAACAATAAACAAAAATGAAATAGTTCTAATTTCACAACGTCTTATATACACAGACTCCTTAGAGGAGTAATGTCTTTCATCCTTGAACAGTAATTTCAATAATTGGTTCAATGTCTAGCAGCCCTAAGTTGTGCCCTAAGTTGTGTCTGGCATTGATAGCTTCCACAAAAGGGCAGCATGTATCCACTGGTATATGAAGATGGACTTAACAGTCTTCTGCACCCAACAGTTTGTCCTCTGCCAGAAGGATGTATTGGAGTCATAAGTTTGCACTCATCAACTATTTTTTAACCAGTTCTTCCTATTGAGGTCTGAATACATTTTAACCTAGAAGGAAAGATGCATTAGTAGGGCCTTTTGTGAGGCGTGTGCTTCCAGATCCACATTCAGATATGTCTCCTGGTAGCAGGAGACATATATAGGGTGCAAACTTCGAAGGCTGATTCAAAGATCCATAAATATGTGCGACTGCCAAAATCACCTTCCTGCATTCACTAACGGATAGCGTAGAGACTTTGAAGCTCTGAAGCTTTGAAGCTGGACCCAAGACTGCTCCAGGGAAGACAATTGGATTGAGAACATTCTCAAACTGGGTACAGCACAATGTTGGGAGAACAGTTTAAACATTTAGTCAAAACTACTATAGCAGGACTCAAAGGTTTTAGAAACAATAATCTAGAACATTAAGATATTCTTACCTTCATACTTTATATTAGTGCTTCCCAAGCTTTTTAGAACCACAACCATTTCCTTACAGCATTTATATTTTGAAGGGAAACCTATAGGCTAAAACTCTCTTTTCTACAGACTACTCAATGGAATAAGCATGAGTATTCCTCTATCTCGAAATCGACTTCTTTGAGGTATGTTAATATTGCATTAAATGTATTTCAAAAGTAAGCCAGATAATAGTGCTCTTAAAGGTAAACCATTGTAAAATAAATGTAACTTGTTTTTGCATCTGAGCTCTTTTAAAAGGGAGTTTCAAGTCGGCGCTCCAGATGTATTGGTTAGACAGGTTACTCACTCCCGCATGCGTCTTCTTGAGTGGAGTACCCTTCCTTTTGCATCGTTGTGTTGCATCGTTCGTTGACTAAAGAAGCATGAATTTCAATCAGATCTCTCAGAATGTCTTCTGCTCATCTCTTAATTGCTTTTAGGGACTTTACTCTACAATACTTCTACAACTGTATCCAGGCGCATTAAGGGGGTCATGTCGAAAGCTGGAACTGATGCTTTTCTGTTCAGTGCTCCTTTTTCATGGAGAGTGATTCTTTCTGAATCATGTTGGCCAGCTGTTAGACAGGAAGATATTTTGAGATCCACTGATTGGTCCTCTGCTCCTACTTTCACAACATGTTATAGTAAACCTGTATCTTTGTGCTTTTCTCTTTTCATTCTGTGCTCAAATCGATTTGAATTTGCATAAAGGGAACCTCCTGGACTGATATAAAAAGAAGAGTTTCCATGATTTAAAGCAGCAAAGTCCTAATTTTATTAAACTGAGGGAAGCATATAAGTGATGGCTGGCTTACTTAAATTAGCCATTGGTTATTACTCTGGGTCTCATGCAGTTCATCATTTTTTTGGCCATCATGCCACCTCAGACCGTAACCTGCCATATGCAGTCCAGCCTGAACTACTGGGCATGGTGCCCTCTGAACAAGAACACAAGCAACCCCAAACCAGTTTTGGCCTATTTGGGCCTCGTTAGTAGCGTGCAGCTTAAGTACCATGGAACAGTGATCACTTGATCCACGTCTGAGATCCATTGCACTTAGGATGCTGCACAGAGGAAAACAAAAAAAGATGAACGGTGGATTGCGTGAATTACCTCTAGCTCTGTGCTCATTGTGCATCTTTTGGCAAGGAACAGAACCAACATTTTGCAACAGCTCACATATGTTGCAGCTAGGGGGACTTACCAGTAGCAGGAAAGACTGAGGGGCAGATTTATAAGCACCTTGCGACAACTTTACGCCGCCGTTGCATCACTTCTGTGACGCAGCGGCGTCGTGAACAATGCGCCACGTTGCGACATATTTACAACGTGACGCATCTAGGGAGATGCGTCACGTTGTAAAGCCCTGCGCTACATAATACCTGCGTCAGGTATAATGTATGTAGGGTGGGCGTTCCGACGTGAGAAAGCCTCGTAAAAGTGAGGCAGTGAAATCTACAAGATTTCACGGAGTCACTTTTACGACGCCACTGCGTCAAAACCTTACGCCTGCTTGAAGCAGCTGTAAGGAGTGACACAGCATGTTAGGAATAGGCATTCCTAACCATTGCTGGAGTTGCGTCGTGCTTGCGACACGACTCCAGCAATGCGCTGCCTGTACGCCAAAAGATGCGTGATGCATCTGTCTATCCTTGCGCCACGGTGCGCCGCATTGTTAATGTGACGCATCCATGGTGGCGCAAGGGTTTTTTTTACGGGACGCAAATGAACTGACGCATCTCTGCTAATAAGAGGAGATGCGCCAGTTCTTGTAAATCTGCCCCTGTATGTGTTCCAGGAAAGTCGCTCCAGCGTCCCAAAAACATTCAACATAAGAAAAGGTTAGGCATTCACCACAACATTATGCCATGGCATTCTGTCATACAAGCAAGTATGATTCATGAGATGTTGTTTTTATTATTACAGTAGGAGAGAGTTGGAAAAGGGCTTAGGTCCGGCCAACCATCCCCCGAAGCTTGAGTACTTATAACAATGATCTGACAGCAAAATATTGCTGAAACACTAAATGCATTGCTCAATACCAGCCAGAAGTAGGCAGACCCCCACCTAGGTCCTTCCCACCAAAAGTGGAAGCAGGACTAAGACATCAGGTTGAAGAAATAACATGGATAAACAGGGACACCCTTAGCCCAAAGATAAAAATGCTGATACAAAAAACAACTATGAGACAACTAATCATAGCAAAAACCATAAACTCATCTGAAATTAAGAATAAATAGGCCCCACTGAGGCTTAGGATAGCCAGACAAAGATAACTACATGCAAGAAGAGGCCCAACAAGCATTTAGCCAAGGATATTTTTGAGGGATCACAACATGTAACTTCAGCCCAGAGGGAAAAAAACCTCTACCTATAGGCGCGACCCACAGCACCCTACACAACCTCAATATTTGAGTGTTGCCAAAAGATGGCCCATATGATAGGAACATAGCACAACATGCTACCTTGTGCCTGCTTTTACTTCTTCATAAGAAAATCAGATGACAGCATCCATAAAAAGAACTCAAAAAGAAGTAAACCACAAAGAGCCTCAAAGATGGAAGTAGAACATAAAGGCAGATGCAGCAGCAGTAGATCTGCGCATGGCTCCACAGTTCAATTCCATGTAACCATATTCTATAACACAGTGCATAGGATCTTTTAAGACGTAGAAGCAGAACAAAGACCATAACCACTGAGATTAAATTAAGAGGCTATCGAGAGGGCAATCCTCTCAAAGGGTTCAAACTGGACTAAGGCAGCACAAACAACACTATCCAGAAGAAAATCATCAAAGTCAGCCCAATGAAGAATTGAACAGAACAGTGAGACCGAAGAAGTTGACAGTCTTCGTGTTTCACCATAGGTCAGGGTGCTCACAGCCCCCGCCTACCTGTCCCTATTCAAAACTCCCAAATAGAAATTGGAACAGCAGTCTACTCCAACTTGTAAACAACTGCCTAGGCTTTGTAAACTGAAGGCGTCCTACAGCACCTTTGCTCCACTATGACAAGACTACTACCTCCCAAACTCATAGATAGGGCACCATGTCAAAGGAGCAACACGCCCACTAGTGTACCACTGGAGTCCAGGCCACGAACATGGCCACAGTGAGCCAAAAAAGCGCTTTAAACATAACCAGGACTGTAGACTTTTGAACGACATTCATACAATGCAGACTATGGAACCGTAATCAAACTCAGAACAAGCAGAAATGTTGACTCAGCCAGGAGGGCCAAACAAATGGAACATATCAATCAGCACTACTAAGCAACCCAAAGCCTACGCATGAACTTTGCCAGAAACTGCGTTAAGCCCGCCAAAACTGAAGACAACTCCACTCCAAAACAGCCACTCACAGCTATAGCCCCTCATTTGGCTACTTGAAGCACTGGGGTTTTATCCCAGAATATCATCTACAGAAATATTGTAAGACAGAAATAATAAGTTCTAAATATTATTGTTTTCAAAAATATTGTTCCATTAGTTATAGGTTTATCATTTTTAACTTTAAATGGGGCAATATTTATGTAAATTATATTTAGGATACAATATTTATGTCAAATTATATTCTTAGCATGTCTACACATGGTTTAGAGCCTTCTAAAGGCATCATTACACTCTTAGCATGTCTACACATAGTTTAGAGCCTTCTATAGGCACAATATAAAAGAGGTAATCTCCTTCGTTTCTGTCACCTACAGTCCATGAGGAGCTGGGGAGGACAAAGAATAAAACTGCTGCTTCTTCTCTTGGTACCACTCAAAGGCACCATGACCAGGCACAGTCATGGCCAGGGACATAGGCTTGCTGAAGAAGTCAGTAGAGCTGGTGGTACGTGAAAGGCTATAGCCATATAAAACCACCTAATCACCTGTATCGCCAATGGAGATACTGGTGATTAGGAGATTGTTCTCACAGATTATTCCAAGCCTAAAGGTTGTGAATTGGCACATCTCTTGTAAACTGTCATCCAGGTCCAAGGAAACCTGTCCACTCAAGAGGTGAGAGCCATCAAATGCCTCCTCCAGCACATTTGCCTGAACATCTCAAGAAAGCATGGATACCAACCATGTATGCTGATGAAGGGCCACAGAAGAATCCATATACTTGGCCTCCACGTTCACACATGAAGCCTTTGTGAACCACCTTAACAAAGTATCCTTTCACTTGGTCCGGCAAACAGGAACAACCAGCTGTGACATGTTCCAAGGAGCATGGAAATAATGCGCCAACAGTCTTGTGGAGCCGTAGCAGCAAGGAGCAAATCAATTCACAGAAATTCTCTTTTAAACAGCAAGGATGGAGAGTGGCTAATAGTAATGTTATAATCAAGTACCACAGACAGTGGATGCAAGAAGGATCCACACAGGTTCCAGGTGATAAGGCTTTATTGGTCGTCTCCACTACTCCACCACACAACAGCTGTCTTGCCTCAAATTAACCAACATTCTAAGGCAAGCTCACAATCCTAACTGTAGGAACATTCTAATGTTCTAATGGGAGGAGGGGAGAAGGAATGTACCAAGAAGATAACAAACAAGATTACAACACATCTTCCCCTGAATGATTGGCAAAATTGAGTCTACTAAGAAAGCCCTTCCCAGAAGATGCAATAACAAGAAACTGGGAAAAACCCCAAGGATAAGGGAAACACCACAGGAGAGGGAAAGAAACCAAAACAGAAGGAAAAGCCAAAGGACAAAACAAAACAAGTTCATCTGTTCCATGCTGGAGCTTTGATTTGCCTGCCGTTTTATTTCCAACGTGGTCACTGCTAACCACCCGGTCTGAGGAGCTCTCCCTGGAGGGCAAAGAACAAGAGATATGATGAACCAGTCTGTCCATACTCCAACACTGCCCATTGTCCATTATGGCAACATTCTGTTTAAAGGTTGCAATACGCATGGGTTCAAAGAATTTAGACTCTCTTCCTCCTCAACACTTCGTTTTCTTTACACATACCAAGTGACCAGCTTTCCGCGGCCGATGTTTAGTGCCATGTTTGACATCATAATAACTATTTTACCTTGCTTGGTGAAGAGCGATTTTGTCCTTAAGAATCGACGAATCATGACCAATTCTGTCATCCCCTCCCAACCAAGCTGGGAAGAGTTTAGTACTGGGTTTCTTGCCCTTTAAAGCAGAGAAAGGAGATACACCCATGACAGAACTGGGAGTAGTATGATATGCCCAAAACATTTCTTGTATAGCATTTTCAACCTCCAAGTGATTTATACTAGCCAATTGGATGCACTCTTTAACCATACAATTGAGTCTCTCCACCAACCCATTGGCATGGGGACAGTACAGAGCAGTTTTGAGATGAATTATGTTGAGATGAGACAGGAAGTGGGCCATCGTTGATGATGTTAACCATTATCTGTAACTAATGTGGCAGGGATGACTTCCACTGAAAATTAATCCTTTAAAAACCTAATGAGGCACTCGGTTGTGACTTGATGCGCCATCCTGGTTACCACCCAACGAGAATGGTAATCGACAAAGGCAAAGCATTTCACCACCCCAATCGATTAACCGGACCAATTATGTTCAGAGACAGTTTCTCCCAGGGTTTGTCCAGAATGACCACTGGAGAAGTTGGAGCTTTGTGGACAATTTTAGATTTGTCGCTATTGGCACAAATAGAGCAATCTTTTACTTTGGCTTCAACCATAGAATCCATGTTGGGGAACCAAAAACGTTCCCTAACACGAGACTTGGTGAGGCTTCTACCCAAATGACCTTCATGGGCAAGGTCAATAACCTGATTTCTCATCTTCATGGGAGGTCTGATATTATAATTTCTGAGGATAAAGCTATTATTTTCATTAATTTCATGCCTCACCTGCCAATAGTTCTTTACATCATCATCCACTTCACTTCTGCTTTTAGGCCACCCTAGATGAGGATATGACTTATGTTTGGTTAAAACTTCATCGTCTGAACTTGTTGCACCCCAATCTTTCTTGGTGAGAGCAGGAAAATTGATCACCAAAACTGGATATTCACAGGTATCAAACTCTTCCTTAACGTCTAGAGGAGCTCTTGACAAGAAATACGCAGCAGTATTTTCATTGCCCGGAACATATTCTAGCCTGTAGCAAAAGCTTTCCAAACCCAGAACCCATCTGGCAATCCTGGGGGTACTGTTGTAAGACCCTTTGGTAGAAAACATGACAATGAGGGGTTTGTGATCAGTGCGAATATCAAACTGCATTCCCCGAAGTAAAATTTGAAGTGTTTAACAGCCCAAAAGCACACCAGGGTCTCTCTCTCCACTATAGAGTAATTGGACTCTGACTTGTTTAGGGTCCGAGATGCGAAAGCCACTATTCTCTCTTTTCTATCATGGATTTGGGAAAGCGTAGCACCAAGACCTTTTTCAAAGGATAGTTGATGATCCTCAGACCATATGCAGCGAACATGGTTCTTCAACTGATCTCTAAGGCAGTGAGTAAAGTCGGCAAAATCTTTAACATATTTTGCAATTAAATTCAGCTACACCCAAAAAAGATTTTAGTTCGTCCTTATTGTTTGGGGCGACTGCTTTCTGGACGGTCTCCAATAAGCAAATCTTGGGCTTAACTCCATCTTTAGATATGGAATGACCTAGGCACTCACACCAATCTGGCATTTCTCTTTCTTCAGCGTGAGCCCAGCTTTACTAAGCTTGTTCAGGACAACTCTTAAATATTTGTCATGCTCTTTCACCGTGGCCCCATATATCAAGACATCATCCTTGAAACAGAGAGTTTTAGGAACCCCTTCTAATATTGGCTGCATCATTTTCTGGAAAACGGCAACAACAGACGCTAGCCCAAATGTCATCCTGCAAAACATAAAAGATCCCATGGGAGTGGTGAAAGCTGTCAACCATCTGGATTCCTGATGAAGTTCCACCTGATAGTAAGCATTAGAGAGATCCAGGACTCATAAGCAAACACCTTGTCCCATTGTGCTTAGCATCTCATGAATGTGCGGAAGAAGGTGTCTATCTATCCGGATGTTCCTATTGAGGTCTCGAAGGTCCACACATAACCTAATATCGTTGCCATGGTTTTTCTTGGCTATGACAATGGGTGTCAACCAATCCAAGCTCTCAATAGGTTGAATGATACCCAGCATTTTCAATCTGTTGAGCTCCTTCTCAAAAGGTTCTTTCATGAGATGGGGTATACGTCTGATCTTATGTATAGCAGGTTTAGAGTCAGACTTTAGCTTAATTCTGTGTTGAAAATCTTTTAATAAGCTCAATTGTCATTGAAAACCTCAGAGAATTCCTCCCTGTTATAGACTGGCTAACGACCAAGACTTGCTCTGGATCATTAGGATCTAATTTTATTCCCAGCTCCTTCTGATGCTGCCAACCCAGCAATTTGGACCCCTCTTGAACTACATACACCTCGCCCACCGTGGTGTGATTTCTGAAGGATATGATTGATTTAAACATGCCCTTGAGGGGAATCGGATCTCTATTTTACCCAGTGGGAGTAATGTCCGGAACCAGTAGGCCTGCCTCACTTGCACCTTAAATTTTATTAAATTCAGAAAAATTTAAGTATAAGGAGAGCATGAATCTGCAAAAACTTTGACCAGGTTGCCATCTATGTTAATATTGCATTCAGGATAATTAACAGAATGAATCACGTCAAGTTCCTTTACTTGTAAAATTATTTTCTTGACAGCCTGTGTATTCAAGAAAATATTCTGTATTCTCATCAGGGACGTTTTTATCACTGCGCTTGTCATTATTAGAAAGATCCCTACACACCCTCGCAAAATGACCTTTCCTATTACACTTCCTACAGGTAGCAGTTTTGGCCTGACAGAAAGGAGAATTGGCTAGATGATTATTACTACCATAGCGAATGAATTTAAACCTATTGTTCTCACCCTCAAACCTAGACTGTGTTATACTCATATTTCTTATTTTAAACACCTCCTCTTCAGATTTTTCACCCCCTATCTCCAAAACTGAGGAAGTGGATCTGATTTCTTTTAGGCATACAGCCGTATGTTCAATGGATTTTGCAATTTCCACAGCTTCTTAAATTGGGTTGTTTCTGTAATAACTTCTCCTGAATCCTGATATTATTCATGCAGCGTACCATCTGATCTCTAATAAGAGAGTAATTCAATTCCTCAAAGTCACATAAACTGCTCAACCCTCTGAGAGCAGCAACATAGTTCAAAACACTTTCTTGCTTACCCTGCGTGTGGCAGACAAATGTGTGTCGTTCCAATAAAATATTAATTTTATTGCCAATTACTTTGAGATAAGTAATTTTGTATACATCTAGTTCTTCCTCGTCATCAACCTTCACTATTACTGGTTCAGGAAGGGATTCATAAACTTTCCTCCCATGAGTGCCTAAATTGTGGAGAAGAATATGTTGTTTTCTAACTGGACTAAACTTTTCACCCCCAATGGCTATTAAGTAGGATTCAAAAATGTTTACCCATTCTTTCCACAGAATATTTGCCTCCCCAAACTCATTTAAAAAAGGGACAGGCTGAGACATCCCTGCCGCTGCCATCACAACACAGAAATAAATCCCTTAACCAGAAGGAAGGAAGTAGTAAGGATTAAAATCCAAAATAGGATGACAATAAGAGTGTAAAAGTGTTAAGAACAGACAGCATAGCAAACTGTTATGAATCCATTCTAACATAAATAGGTAAGGCTGTATAAATATGTATGCATGCAAGATTAAAGAACCAATATCACAAGAAAACCAGCAAGGAAAAATGACTCCTGTAAAAATAACACACAAGAAAGAATACCATAAGCAATACAGACACAGGTAGGATATACTTCACAGAAACAGCAAACTACAGTGCCTGTGAGTGTGTAAAGATCATTAACATAAATGGTAAAGCTGGACACACTGGTAAGAACAACCTCCACAGGAAAAGATTCCCACAATATTCCACTTTTGCACAGGAATCGAGGGTGAACACGTTAGAAGTTGAAAAGTGGTAAGCATCACTGTGGTGATAGAAGGTTGATGCACAACGTAAAGAAGTGTGCACACCACCGAAACCAGCGAGGCTAGAGCCAGCTTTTTCTTTTCCCTTACTTTTTTTCCCTTGTGACTAGACGAAACCGCCCCCAAGAGGAGGAGCAACAGCACAGGAAGCAAATCCCCACACAACTACCAAGCTGTGCCTGTCACCGCAGCCAGATCACACAGCAGGCAACCATAAATCAGCTGTGCCCGTCAGCATGAAGAAACCCCATGCAGAGAAGAGGGTCGCCTGAGGTGAACAGAAGAGCCAGTGCATTGGAGAGACGGCAGCACAGCAGGGCATAGACTGCTGTACAACCTCCGAGCTGTGCCTGTCAGCATAATCCAACTACACAACAGGCAACCCAAATCAGCTGTGCCCGTCAGCGTGAGGAGAGCTGGAGCGAGAACTGAAGAGCTTCCTGACGGGTGGCAGCATAGCACGGCGGCAACACCGTAGGGAATTGACACAGCCTCGTTCTCCACCTAACCATAAAGCAACAGCTGCTTCAAACAAGACTGAAGGAAGCAGCGGCGCAAATGCCAATAAACAGCCAAAGAATGGACAGAACTGAGGGAGAATACAAACAGCTCCCGGCCAGCTGATGCCCCCAAAGGAGTGTCACAACCCTCAGCAGGAAGAAGCTCCTTAAAACAGCGCAGAACGAGAAGAAATGAGCCAGTAACTCCAGGCCAGGTAGGGAAACTGCTAAAGAATGAGCACTACCACCGCTCTTCTAAAATAAAAATAAAGTACAGTACATTTCGCTGAAAAACTTCCTAACACATGAAGAACCACCATCTCACATCACCAGCGTAAAGTGGAGAATAGAAAAGGGGAGGAGACGGTAGATGCCCCCTTCCTCAAACTAAATCTTCGCCAGTGTTATATTCAAG
Source organism: Calotriton arnoldi (assembly GCA_963921515.1). NCBI lineage: Eukaryota > Metazoa > Chordata > Amphibia > Caudata > Salamandridae > Calotriton > Calotriton arnoldi. The sequence continues at coordinate 855,736 of CAWUFW010007361.1, read as the reverse complement.
TACCACAGACAATGGGTAGAAGAAGGCTCCATGCAGGTTCCAGGAGTTAAAGCAATATTGGTCGTCTCCACTACTCCACCACACAACAGCTGTCTTGCCTCAGATGAACCAACATTCTAAGGCAAGCTCACAATCCTAACTGTAGAAAGTTCTGGCGGCTGGTCACATTTGAAAGTGGTGAGGCATAAAGGTTTGTGATGAGTGCTTAGTGGCGAGCGAGCGCAGCGAGCGAACTCGACTGTCATAAGGAGGGTTCGGGGGGTTCTCCCCCGTGAAAATTTTGAAAAAAGAGTTGGCAAATTATGCATTTTCAAGCATATTTGCGAAAGCCAGAAGGTCAATAGACCAATTGTGAAAGTGTAGTTAAGACATCAATGAAGAGATTTTATATGATAATGACGTAGGGAGCTGCTTATTCAGTATAACCACAGAACTTTATAAGAGACTTAGATATAACAATGCTGAGTACCTCACAGATTTTTGTATTTATTGATATACCTTTACAAATGAAATCTGTTTAGCAAATACAAGTTATTGTCAGACTGGACACATTGAGACAGCAAGGAATAAACATTAAAAAGCAGTATGGCAGCCAACAAGGCACTGTACGTCTCATTCAGGGTATGAAGAAATATGATCACTTCACCCACATCCTTGTTCAGAGTTCCACTACAGTCATATCGCCATGACTATCACGGCCCAGGTCTGTGTAGCTTTGTTGCAATCGATATCACCATCAACCCTACTTATTTTTGTATTGTATTGTAGCTGCATTTATATAGCACTTCCTACCCTGGGAGGTGCCAAAGTACTCGAGGATGGATAGAACAGTACTGTAGGGGCACCATGGATGGAAAGGTGTGTGTCTAAAATGGCTTATAAGGGTAGTGCACTTGCCTCGGTGAACAGATGTGTATCCATGCTCCATTTATGCATGTTCTTGAAGCGAAAGGAGTGAGGGACTGCTGGTGTCAGTGTGGGACGCTTTTTTGGGCAGGGTGGGGGTCGATTTGGGCTATGCCTGTGCTGTTCAGATCAGCTGCGGCCAGCATCCCAGTGGGAGCCTGAGCAGCCTTACGGGAGGCAGATGGGCCTCTATTACCTCCCTTTGACCAACGAGGCGGAGGTATTATTATTAGTCTCTTGCTGGGCTGGCCCATTAAAGTATGCAGATTGAGAGCCAGGGGCCTACACTAGTCAGTAAAGGCATGCCCAAATGTGGGAAAGTACTATTCTCTATCTTATGAAGGAACTCTCTTCCTGGAGAATGCCCAGAGGCCAAGGCTCTCTGCTGGCAAAAATACTAATCAGTGCTTTTTGTACAAATACAATACAAAACACATTATTGTTGTTTGTGTTGCACAAAGGTGCTGTATTTTGGAATGTGCCAAGTAGCAGAGCACTATAAAGATTGTCTCTGGTGCTACGGCTTCATAATGCTCATCAACTTTATAATTGACAGGCATTATCCATGTCATTTACATTTGAGCAACATAAACAGATGGACAGAGACAAAAAAATCACAAAGGCAAACAGATACTAAAACACAAACACTTAGAAATACTCATACAAATATCTCAGAAGACAACACAGGGAATGTCATCACCAGTCCATTAGAATGTCTGTGACGGAAACAGACAGGCAGAATGTTAACACACTTAAACATAACGTTCAACAAGCAAAAATAGCACACTCAAACCTCAAAGGAATTCACAACACCCCACTGTGACTATGCTCTTAAATCGCCGCGCCAAAGACAAAAGGCAACGTTTTACAGAATCTAGCAAACTGCTGCATTAGAATGATATTCAGGCTCAGAAACAGCTCCAGAAATGAATGTACTCAGCAGTACATGCACATATTTGTAAGTGCTGCTGAAAAAACATTTCTACAGGCAGCAACGAAGAAATCTCGAACTTTTGGCAACATCTGTTCATTGTGCCAAATCTGCAGTTCTGGCATCTTTGGTGCCTTTGATTGAACTCATCGATCCTGTGGATATATTATATAATTCAAGTGACTCTCTATTTAAATGAAAGTGCTAGCTGTTTACTTTGCATGCCATGCATTAGAGGTGTGCCCCAGCAAAATTTCAAAGATCGACAGAGGCAGAATTCGTTTGTAAAGCAAGCAGGCTGAATGCCGGTCTGCAGTGAAGAGTGCCAAACATCTACATTAGAGCTCCAAAGCCTTTGCGATCCACTTCAACAAAGTATCCTTTCACTTGGTCCAGCAAACAGGAACCACCAGCTGTGACATGTTCCAAGGAGCATGGGAATAACGCTCCAACAGGCACGTGGAGCTGTAGCAGGAAGGAGCAAATCAAGTCACAGAAATTCTCTATTAAACAGCGAGGATGGAGAGTGGCTAATATTAACAAGGGTAAAAACAGGACCCCCAGCTCGAGCCCTCAGGTGATGATAAGAGGACAGAAATGTCACGTCATTTGGAGCAAGTCAATTACAGCAGGCATCAAGCTGCAGGCTCATGTCCAGCAATCTAGGACACTGTTCCGAAGATGAAATTAAGTTTGAAGTTAGGACACAAGTCTACTGACTACAATTCACAAAATAAAGTTTAAGTGCATATTTAATGCACAAGACCCACCCCAATGCTTCTTACCTAGTGTTGCACTTAGGCCTTCTTTCTGAGTCGTTACATCGTCTAAAAACAAAATAGAAATGCAGATGTTGATCATTAAACAAAAATCTGCATACCTAGCAGGTCAGGGACAGCTATACTCTATTGTTGTGAAATACACTATGCCTACAGAAATGCAATGCTATGTTCTATGAAATATCTACAAAAACAATTGTTGCCAAAGCCAATAGGTTTGGTGTTGGCTTCACGCCTTTTGGAATTGTCATTGCTTTTTTTGTTTACGTATAGTCTTTGAAAATTAGCCAATAGCTGAAGTGGGCTGACACATTGACCAAGCTGTATGCTGTAGTGGCTGAAAGTACAATGTGAATGCTACAACAACAGGCCAATGAATGAAAAGGGCTGGCTGAGAGCCTCTTTAGGCACATTACTTATATAGAATTTTAGTAAAATGATTAGAGCACATGGTATCCTTTTATTTATGTATGTATAGCAATGTGGATGATCCTTGTGTGAAGTTTGCAATATTGTAAATTCATATAAGGATACATCAGGATGCCTGTGGTTCAGGGAAACCAATATGATGGGCAATCATGTATTCTAACATATACATTAATCAATACACATGTTCCACTCTGTATCTGTTGAAGAGAAAATAAATCTATATCTTTAGTCTCTTCTGTATTCTCTGATGAGTATTGCAATATTCATAATGAAATCATGAAGCACTTATTTTATGACATGATTGCCAGGGGAATGTTCTGAGGGTGTTATGTAGGTTGCATCTATGTATCCAACTTAAAAGGCACTCATGTAAGAAAATGCCTCTTTTTGCATAATCACATTTGTTTTTATAACTGATTCTGTTGATTTTGGACTTTGTACACCGGGACCCTACTAATCAGGCCCCAGTGCATGTGCTATTACCTCTAAAACGTGTCAAGGTGTTTAAAAACCTTAACTTGCACATTTAACTGACCAATAAAACCCTGGTATATGGTACCCTGTGTACCCAGGGCCCATACGTTAAATGTCAACAGTGAACTGCACCACTTGTTGTGCCACGACAAAAGTGACCTTGCAAAGCATGACTCAAAACCTGCCAGAGCAGCCTAGCTGCGCAGTTTTAAAACTGGCAATTCAACCTGGCAAATACAGGACCTATTCTGTTACAGCCTTTCTTTGCTAAATAGTTATGTTAAATATATGTCAACAACAATTGTGTTTGAGGCACATGAGTGCTTCATTTTGTGCGATTTTTGGTTTTGAAAAAACATATGGTTAATTTGAGTAAGTCCTAGACCTCTTTCACAGATATTTTAATCTATGTTAACACACTCTTTTTCTCCTTGTTAAGAACTTGCATGTGGGTTGTGGCAGTTGACAATTGTAATGGTTACAAAGTGCTAGTAATCACTTGTCCAGTGGACAAGGGCCACCATGAGAACTCTTCTCTATCCATTCCATTCCATAAACTTTATTTCGGCCACAAGAGACCATAAAAGTACATATGACAATAAAACATTAAAACGCTTGAAAAATATTTACAATAGCACATTCGATATTACCGAGTTCATTATCATTAAATTCACAGCAGTTTTACAAAGATACACATAAAAAAGGGAAGTCGGCCGTACTAGTGGTAATATTTTTTTATTTTTTTTAAATATCATAGAAAAGATTTAAAAAGGATACAATAAGAATAGAGATAAAAGTTATTCAAAGTTAGGAATGGATACAGTCTAGATCCAGGGGGGACGCATAGGTGAAGGAAAACAATCCTATGCGTGATCAACTATTTCTCTCCTCCCGGAATCAACTGCATTAAAAAAGGCCGCCTAATGAACCACATTGAATTTTAAAAGCGTGAGACAGCAAACACTATTGGCGGGTGAGTTACATATTTTAAAACCCTCAATGCCTCCACGCAACGCACAAAGCCGATATTCTTGCACAGTTGGATTAACCAACGCTTGCGCAGCGTAAGATAGGCTGGGCAAAAAAAGAAAATATGGGTAATCGACTCTTCCCTGTACTTACAGGCGGGACACTCGCTATTGCTTTCTTTAGCCCATTTACTGGTAAAAGAGCAAAGTGGAAGGGACCCTATCCTGAACTGAACATAAAGTTTCCTGGCTAAAGGGGGTTCAATAGTATCCAGAAAGGATTCTCTGTTATACACGTCTTTGACTTGGAGAAACTCCATAGTCAAACGACCGTGAGAAGAACTTTCCTGGGTGGCCGCTAGTTTATAAGTTCTATAGCGCCCAACTAGAGCCACCCTGGGGGTCATTGGGCATGTTATCTCAGGTGACCTCCATAAGTCTGGCATACCTAACTTGAAACGTGGTCTCTTATATGGTTTAACCAGGAAATTTTCTTAAGAGTACAGGGGACTAAAAACTCCTTAAGCTCAGCCCTAAAAATGGACAGTTCCGGGGTCGCCCATAGACGGCGCCAAAATGTGATGGGTCTAAGGGCGATCTCCTCATCTATAGGCCTAATACTCAAGTCCATGCGAATAGGCAGCAGGGGAGTACTACGAGGAAGGCCTAGGAGCTGCCGCAGGAAGCTGTTCTCCACCTTACTCAAATCAGAAGAGGGGCGGTGCCCCCACAGTTCTGCCCCATATAGAGTAGCACCCTGTGCTTGTGCATTGTAAACTTCCACCACGGGACCCACCGGTTTGAATGCAGAAGGGCTATATAGTTTCATAATCCCACCGTCTGCGTAAGCCTGAGCCTTGCCTTTGTCATCTGTGGCCCCCATTCAAAGTGTTCGGACAAAGTTACACCCAAATAATCAAACATCTTAACTCTTTCCAGGGGAATTCCATAGAGAGATGGGTTAGGGCGAGTAGTTTTAGGGGGGTTGAAGACCATGTACTTTGTTTTTGAAATATTGATCTCCAATAATTGAAATTGGCAAACCCGTCGAGAATACGCTGACTACCCATTGGTGTTTTAGCAAGTAGGAGGGTGTCGTCCGCGAACATCAGCGCCGGCACCCTCCCAGAGGCTAACTTTGGGGCATCGTTGTCTTTAATTCTATTGAGATGATCAATGAGCCTGTTGACAAAGAGGCAGAATAAAGTGGGGGCTAAGACACAGCCCTGGCAAACCCCTTTCCTAACAGGAAAGCGCGGGGTAAGCTCCCCGTGTTTTCCACATCTCACTTGGGCAAAGTTGTCTTGATGGAGTCTTACAATGACATTGAGGAGATAAGATGGAATTCCCAGGTCTCTGAGCACTTCCCAGAGTCGTTCTCTGGGTACAAGATCAAAAGCTGACTTCAGATCAACAAAGATTAAGTAGAGGCTGCCACCCTCTACTGTCACCGTTTTCCAGAAAAGAAGTTGGAGTCTGAAAATCTGGTCCACGGTTGACATGTTTGATCTGAAGCCAGCTTGATACGGGGTCAAGATCTCCTTTTCCTCCATCCAGCCCTGAAGTCGATCTAAAAGGACCCGGCCGAACAGTTTTTGGGTAATATCGATTAAACTGATCGGCCTGTAATTTATTGGGAGAAGAGGGCAGCCTTTTTTGTATATGGGAACAATCTCTGCCCCACACCAAGTGTCCGGGGGCTTCATGCCCTTCATAACGGCATTGAATAAAACCCACAGGTAGGGTACCCAGATTTTGGGTTCCTCTTTAAAAAGGTCACCTGGTAGTTTGTCTAAGCCTGGCGCTTTATTGCTGTGGAGTCTGTTGATAGCGTTACCCACTTCGGTCATGGTAATCTCAGTGATCCCCTCACTGTCAGGTTCTAATATTACAGCGGGGTTGCCGGTACAGTCGGAACTGTCTTCCCTAATCGAGTACAACGACTCGAAGTGGGACTCCCATACTTCGGGAGCTATGTTTGGCTCTATCGACGAGCTTCCTTCTCTATCGCCAGAGCTTACTATTGCCCAAAAGGTTTTCAAATCCTTGTTGTCTAGGTCAATCCTAAGAGATTCCCATCTGTCACTTTCCCACTTCTTCTTTTCCTGTTTGGTTATCTCTTTATAACCGGCCTGGGTGGATTTAATTGAGGGCTTGTCCTTCGCTTTCAGTGCCTCTAATAGGGCTAACTTGGCCATACAACACTTGTTATTGAACCAGGGACATTTGGAACGTTTGGGTTCCCTCCTACGCACTAGGGGATGGAATACTTCCACCAACTTCTCCAGTAGCTCTTGGTGCGTAAGGCCTGCCTTATCCAGCTCCAGTAGGGGGCCCCCCGCCTGCACTACCTCCCACATTTTGGTCATTGACGGGATGCCTGCCTGATAGACTTTGGCCAGCTTAGGGGGTGAGTGTTGTATGTAGCCCCATCTAACATTTCTTCTGTTGTTTGTCAATGTTAGTGCTCGGGCGGACTATCTACTGGGCCAGCAGAGTTAAAAACACCAAGGTCCTCTGCTTTCAGGCTCAAGATTAAGGCGTTATGGTCACTATCATGTCTAATAGTAATTCGAAAGTCAAGGACCCATCCCCAAGATCTTGTTTCCACTAGAATATAGTCAAGTAAGGATGCTTGACCTACTCGATTAAATGTAAGTTGTCCAGGGCGGTCCGATTTGGTACGCCCATTGCATGCCCTTAATGACAGAGCCAGCGAAAGTGAGTTGATTTGTATTGCCAGTGGTGACCAGATCCTGATGGGACTGATCTGTGGATCAGGGACTGACCATAGAATATCCTCCTCGCTGAGCATGAAGTGATCCTGATCAGTAAGGGGTTCATATTGGCAATTACAATCGCCCCCTACAATGAGCCGGATAGCTGGGTCCAGAGTTGGAATAAAAAGCCATAGCTGATCGATGGTAACAGATTCCTGGCTGTTACTAACAGGTCTGGAATACACGTTAATTAGGGCAATTTTTATCAAGGAGGGAAAAGTGAGCAGAACACACTGAATGTCTTTTGAGGGGTTACCAACTGTTCGGCTCTACAACCCAAATGGGTGCCCACCCAGATAGACAAACCACCTGAGGGTCTCCCCCTACCCCCAAAGGTGGCAAAGGAACAGAAAGAGGCAAAACCCACCTGCTGAAGCTCTTCCCTCGCCCATGTCTCCTGAAAAAGACAGATGTCCTGCTCTGCCACAAAAAGCCCCCATTCTGGACAGGATAATTTATTTTTAAGGCCCGCCAGATTCCATGATAAAACCCTAATACTGTTGTCTAGACCTCTTTTCCTTCTCAAGACATCAGCAGCGCTGTCATTAGGGGCCGCGCTATCACCTTGTTGTACTAAATGGGGATTATCTAGAGCAGAATGGGACTTACTGTCTTTCCTTAGCTCACTATCTGGGGCGTTGGAGATGGTAACGAGGGGCCCCCTGAGGTGGATGGTTTCACAAGGAGAGTTTATTAACTGGGGGGAGTATGAACTCCTATCCCTAAGTGGTCACCTCAAACAATTCCTAGCATTACACTTCAGGTCCTGACTGTGTGGTCCTCGATTCCCTTCCATAATTGTCCCTTCCCTCAGTCAATCTACCGCCTCCAAGCTATCATATCTGTTGTTAACCGGGATGTTAAAGAGAAATCATGGATGAGAAACATCCCTGCATCCTTCGATTAGGGGTCTGGGACCCCCAGTCAAGGTGGAATTAATGACACGGCTCCTGTGGATTGCCTGATGAGAAGAGTAAAGAAATTGCAGAAGACGGAGATTCATTCTAGTTGGAGCATTAGGATAGTAAGGAGGGGATCTGAGTAGGTTAGTGACAGTGATTGGCTTTTTAAAATTGATAACTGCACAATCCCCAGGATTTATTTTTTCACCAATTTCCTGTGCTCTGGCCTGCAGCTGCCACCACCCAGACACGCATCTGATCTCCAGCCAGGCAGTGTGAACACTCCCCGGAGTCAGAAGCAAAGACCTGGCCATGAAGGAGGTGACACTTCCCTCCGTGACAGGATGGCTAGTGAAGTGGCACATCAAGGCAGTGAACTTCAAAGCATGCACTGCCTCTGATATGCACGCAGACTCACTCCCAAAGAAAGAAGAGATCCTCCCTTTGCCCCCAGGCACATTTGAACCCGGGCAAGCGGGAAGATTAGTTAGTCAGAAGGCGTACACCCCTGAGAAGGCTAGCCACACCCGTAGGGTGAGCTACCTGGTCTGTACAGCCATGGAAGGTTTCTGCCAATTTTAGAAGTGGCAGACATAGGATTCCGCATAGCAAAGGTGACACACCCTCGGATGTGGCAACGCCAGGGGCGGATTTACCGCTGGGGCAAGTAGTCCATTGGCCTCTTACACCCACGCCCCTGATGCCCCTAAATCTAGGATTTAAGGGATACCCTTGACACCAGAACCTCTGATCTGTGAAGAAAGCAAAAAGGACAAAGAAGAGACCAGAGTCTGTGACAACAGGAGCTGCATAAACCAAAGGTGGGACACACTGTTCCAGTGAGAACGTTCCTGGAACGGCTTGATTGAGACTCGTCCTGGACTGAAGATTGACTTCCCCAGACTGAGGAACCCCTTTAAAAGCAAAAGGCAACTCCAGACTCTCCTGGACTAGTGGCACTAGTCCCCTGCAACGCAGGTACAAACAATGTCCCAGAACTAAAGAATCGCTGGCCTCAGGCCCTCTGAGGGATCGCCCAAAAGTAGATAATCCAGTACATTGTGGGTAATGTAGTCCTCACTGCCTGCAAGTTTTAGGCAGCTACCGTTTTTGCAAGACCTCCAGATGTTGAAGTACCATCATGCTGACCTTACCGCTACGAAGGCTTGTTGATGACCAGTCCGGTTACCACCCCTTTACTTTACACTGCAACAAGAGGGAACCCCGCAACACCTTCAACCGACCATGGCAATGGCCCTGTTGTCGACTTTTTGCATCTATGTTCTCCCCAGCACCATCTAAGCTGTAAACCCAGCTCTCCCGTGGCTCCGGCTTCAGAACCAAGGACATCCAGGACAACTCTGCACCCAGGCCCTTCGGGTCAGGTTAAATTGAACAGACGGTTGTGGCTTTGCCCTGAGACACTCATCACTTTAAGTTCTTCAGACCTTTTCCTTCAGAGAACCAGCGGATACTGAGGAAGACGCAGAAGCTGTAGCCGACGATGTTGATCCGTCAGTGACATTCAACTTGTGGCTTCCTCCTCTGAAATGATTTCTACATTCTACAAGACCTTCCTGAGTACAGTTTCTGGACTTCATTGAATTGAAGCTTTCTCACTGTCAAGCTCTCTTAAGTTCCACCAAAGTCCCGGACTTCACTAGGCCGCCACTGTCATCGAACCCACTTTCAGATCCAGCCGGCACCCCGAACCCGCTGATGACCCATCGGTGCGGACTTTCTCCAGAAAATCACAAGGTAAACCTTCCACCGGGACCACCCTGGTCCCTGCATCTGACTAGCAAGAGCTTGCGGTCTGCCTTAACTTTTGGCTTGGTCCCAGTCTAGCTCTACCATATAACCGCGATTGGAGCTTTGCTCTTTTAGGTGCAATTTTGACTCAAAATGTCTAAAAAATCATATCTCCAGTCCCTACATCCCATTTTTGTTGTTTTGATGTCAATTTCTTGATTACATTACTCTACTTTTATAAATTGGAGTTGGATTTGTATGGTGTTGTTTACACATTTGTCTTAAGTTAAGCCTGTCTGCTCTAAGCTACAGCTAACAAGGTTTGAGATCACATTTAAATTACTGATAAGGAACTGTGAGATTATTATTTTGTAAGGACTCACATCATGTAATACCTATTTTATGATATGTTTGCCAGGTGGTGAAATATTAAATGCTGCTCTGAGGGCATTATGTAGGATATATCAACTGTATCCAACTTAAAAGGTGCTGCATTCACCTGAAGACTGTCCGATGTGTTGCAAATGAATTATTTACCAGAATGCTGATAGACTCCTTGATAAATTAATTCATGCCAAATCATTTTGCTTGCTTGAGAGGTCAGAAGTCACTTAATAATCAGAATAATTGGTATGCTTACCTAAAAATATCTGCGAGTGACTAAGCAGATTTTTAAATGCTCGGCTGTCTCATTAATTTCTTTATTTCTCATCCTTTGTTTGAGGCCCTGATTACTACTAATGCCATTGACCTGCCAATGGTCAAACCCCATGATCAGAACTCCTAGGGCCTCATCTCTGGCAGACTTTAAGAGAAATGTGTCTACTAACCATTATGTCTGGGGCTATTAAGGGCTCATTGGTTATGTGGCTGATTGACAGGACACACTTTTTCTCTATGGTGGATCATTTTATGGCTGATCCAACCCTGGACTTGAGAGTAAACTATGGGACCAATTTAAAGTTCAAAGTTGGGACCAATTCAAAGTTTGGCAGACAGGGTACTCAATTGCAACGGTGACCAAGTAAACTGTCCATCAAACTCTTAGTCTGCCCACCAAATTTTGAGTCTCGCCGACTGCCAGGCTTATGCTGATGGTGAAAATGTACTCCGCCAGCTTAAACTTTCTCCAATGGCCAGAAGGAGTATGAGGCATCTGAGGTAAGCCATCCGACTATCTACGACTTTTGTTTTTACTGTCTGTCACCACCATGAATATCCTGCTGAGAGGGACACTAAAAATAAATAAAATGACTCCACCCTCCCCCCACACCATAGGGGAAAGCTCTAATGGTGTTGGGGCCATCCGTTTTACTTTTCCAAAAATAAACTCCTGCTTTCGGAAATTGTTTTTTGAAAAGTAAAATCTTTTAAAAGTTTGGTGTAAGTGTTCGTCACCAATGATGGACAAGCACCAAACTTTTAAATGGCTTTTTGTAAATCGCAGTGACAGTGGTATGCCATAGGGGCATATTCTCAAGAACGTGCGATAATCATCGCCAAAATAGGTTAACGCAATTTCTCATATCGCCGTCCATCGCGGGAAAATAACTCTGTGTGAACGTCTCATTCTCAACACGGCGGTAACATGCGATAGTTTCCCGATAACGCGTCAAATGTCCGCGATACAACTACCGCGACGGCGATAAAAAAGGAAACCCGAACGTGAAAAAAGTTGCGATGGGCCCAACCGCAATAGAAAAATTGGCGACAAGCAGCGCCAGGCTTGCAATTCCCACGTCAGGCGGGAAAAATCACCATAAAAGCTGCAAATAAAAAAATTAAAAAAAACATAACAACTGCGAAGCACAATGGAGGTAGCCGGAGTAAGTACAGAGGACAACCCGAACCCCACAAGCCCCACGGAGGACCAGCCTGGGACCTCGGGGTCAGGGAAGGGCAAGGAGAAGAAGAAGAGGAAGACGCGGTTCAGTCCGCAGGAAAACAGGATCCTGATTGCGGAGGTGATAGAACACCATCAACAACTGTTCGTCACCTCCACTGTGTCATTGGCAACAAAAAATACTATATGGCAGTCCATCCTGGACAAGGTGAATGCAGTCGGAGTGCTGAGGAGGACAATGGAAGAGGTCAAGAGGTGCTGGAATGATGTGAAGCGCAAAACCAAGCTGAAACTCGCAAACAACCGCAAAGCAGCAATGCAGACTGGAGTTGGGAGTCCATCGCCCCAGGAGGAGCTGGATGAGATGGAGGAAATGGTGTTCACAGTCATCAGTGGGGAGACGGTGGCAGGAGTCGGGGGACCGGACACTGCTCAACATGACCTGACACAACAGCAACAGGGTGAGTAACCACCAGGGACTGGGGGGACGGGGGAGATGGGCACAATGGCACACATGCACAATGAAGTATAGCACAATGCACAACCACAATGACTCTGGATCATGTCCCTGATCTCCTTGCCATACTGCAGCACACATAGAAACAGCAAGTAGTCCCCGGTCCACAATGTGCACAGTAGGGGCCCTCCCCACACATCACCAATCTCACAACAAACCCATGCACATGTGCTGAACCCAGCAAAGCTGCAGATCCGTGAGCCCCACTGACAATGCAAGTGACACTGCATGACAATTAGCATGGCTGCAGGCCACTCATCAATACATGTTGAACCCCACGACAGCGAGGTGGCTGAGTGTGGTTCACATCAGGAAAGGAGCAGGTCACACACTGACACATCCACGTGCACAAACAACCCCTGACGGCAACAAGACATCTGCGGACAAACCATGCCCAAGAGCCCCAACTCCCACCAAGAGCCCAATTTACCCAAGTATGCAACATCACAGCACTGCATAAGCACAGAAGTCAAAGGCACACCGCCTGAAAGGGAGAAGGCCAAGCAAAGTCTGAGCTGCAGGGGTGACTCTCCCACAATGCAGCACACACACAAGAATCAGAGCACATCAACATTAACAACAATGTGGTACAAACTGCAACACATTCACAACAGAACAGAGGACACAACTGCTGCCGCTTGTGTGTAGAAACTGGCCAATCACATTTGGCATAGCAGGAAACTGTGACATGATAATGGACAAGTACAACCCCACATCCCTGATGGTGCACAAATTTACACTTTCCCGCTTCAAATAGGCAGCTCCTCCTAAACAGTCACAATGTACATTGTCATGCAGTCTGTCTGGAAACTTGGCCAATGCCTGAACATACATGGAACACACTGTTAAACTGCATCTCCCCTTTACATTGCAGAGGGCGAATCAACACCTCCTGCAGAGCAGACCCAACATCTCTTCACTGATGACGAAGAGGTCCTCCACACCTTCGACACCGACGCCCTCCAAGAGCTCATGGACACCCTCAGCACCCCACCCCCCAGGAGCAGGGCAGGCCAGCTGCATCGAGGAGACCCCACGCCCTCAACAGACCACACAGCATGAAGCACCCACCACCCCGGCTGTCTCCCAGGATCCCCATGACTAACACATGGCTTTTCAACGCCGTGTGCTGGAGGGCCAGAAGGAGATGGCTGAGCAGGTGCGGGTGGGGTTCGACCTCATGGCAGCCAAACTAGATGCCATCCATGGGTGTCTACGTCCCATCAGGGACCACTTACAGTCCCTAATGGACACCCACAGTCGGCTCCATGGTCTCCAACGAGCCATGGCTGACATCGCTGGAGTCATGACTCGGAGACAAGAACACCTGTGTAGTCAGAGTGGCTCCAGCGATCTCAGCCGGGAGTTGGGACACATGGGGAGGCTCATGGAGGACATGGTGCGGATGGATGCGGAAAGGATGGCTGCCACGGCTGCACATCAGTGACATGTAGCTTGGATCTTCCATGCCCTGCAGATCCTCATCATGGCATTGCTGCCACAAGGCCTGGCGCAGATGAATGCTGCTGCTCCTACACTATCCACATCTCCGCCCCCTGATGTGTCAGTGCCTCACAGTGCGGCAGACATTCCACCTCCGGCACCTGATGTGTCACTGCCACACAGTGCGGACGACAATCCACCTCCGGCCCCTGATGTGTCAGTGCCCCACAGTGCTGCAGCCGAAACACCACCACCCACAGGTGAGGCACATCACACATCAGAGGACGATGATGTGGATGAGACTGCTGTTGTGGTAATGAGGAAGCGGTAGCATTCATCTCCGCCATATAGCCTGTTTCAGGTTGGTTCGGCCCTTTGCATCATCACCTTCCACTGTCCCCCGATACACTCTGCGGCACTCACCTTGGACCTCGACATGGACTGCCATATTCTGTTTGGTTACCAATGACACAGCAATCAGACTGTGGACTGAACTCTTCCTCTTCCGATGAATCTGTCCTTCCCTAATGGACTCTGGCTGGCCCTTCACGGGGCAACAATGTAAAGTGGGGTTTGCATGGCCCTGTACTGCTCCAGCTGCAACACTCCACTGAATGTGAATAAAACATTCAAATTCACACAGATGTGTCATGTCTATGATCCTTCAAGTATGACAGTATGGATGAATGTAGGGTCACTGATTCCCCCTCACATCCAATTAGCACATGTTGTGGGGCTTGGGTCACAGGGTGCAACATTGCCGATTGCGTTCCGGGTGGCGCAGACACTACAACGGAGACACACGCATTGGTTAATTCCTTGTCCAGGCCAGAACTGAACCACGCCCAGAGCCCCAGGCTCATTGTTCACACCCCTATGCTGGACTGGCATACGCCAGCCCAGCCCACTCCGCTTACGCTCACAGGGGGTGACGACACAGCTACATATCCCAGGTCTTCCCTGTAGTGATCTGCTGGTCACTGGTCTAGTCGTCAGCATGCCACAGCCACTCCCTGAGGGCTGGTTTACACCCACACCACACCCATCCAGCACAGGCGTCACGGGACATGTGACCCTGCCAATAAAAGGGGCCCACCACAGCACATCCCCCACTGCTGGAGGTGACATGATGGCGTCCGCCTCCACGGAACACAATCATAAAGGGTCCGTGACTTGCGTTGCCCTGAGTTGGTGGCACCCGATGGCCTGGGTCCCGCACGGGTCTACCGCCACCTGGTGATGACTTGCGTTGCACTGAGTTGGTGGCACCCGATGGCCTGGTCCGGCACGGGCCTACCGCCACATGACGATGACTTGCGTTGCACTGAGGTAGGCCCACCTGAAGAGCTGAGCTGGTGTGCAGCCTGCGATGATGCGTTGGCCTCGATACGGCGTCCAGCATATCAGGACTCGATTTGATTTGTGAGCCCTGCTGGACCGCAGTGTACGAGCAGGCAGCAGTCAGCACACACAGGACTCCGCGGTGTGGTGCCGCAGGGTGCGCTAGGGGCCTGTGGTGCGGAATCCAGCCATCGGCTGAGGAGGTTGCACCGGCACGTGGAGGGCCCTCTTGGAGACACGCCGGTGGCGGCAGGTGAGCATTGAGGCCAGGGTGCGCAGGGGCAGGCAGTCATCGCTGGGCGGCGGACCAGTCTGGGGACCAGGGATGGGGTGCAGCAGGCGCACAGGATCGCGCAGGCACCACCGGTCACAGCGGCGGCCTCGTGGCTGGGTGGGGGGCGCTGCCCTGGCAGACACGGCCCTGCATGCGCTGACGAGATGTGCGCGGGTTGGCTTGGGACGTAGTCCCCTGGTCTCCAGTGTGAATGCGGCCATTGATTGTGGTCGGGCACGTGTGTGTAGGCCTATGGTCACGATATGGCAGACACAGAGACACACGCAGTAGTTACTGTGGTGGCCATCCCGGAACTGGACCACGCCCAGGGCCCCGGGGTATTCATTTGCGACATACGCCTGCCAAGGCCGCTCCACTCAGGCTTACAGGGGGGACCACATGGCTACATGTCCAAGGGCTTCCACACTGCCTGGGCTAACCTGTTTGCGTCCACTGTCCACTACACTGCAAACACCAGCAGTAGATGTCCACATGGACATGTCTGTGCTCTGCATACTGCAGTCTGTCCAGCACATCTCCGCAACACTTGGCATTGTGTCCTTTCTATGTGCTGGGTCACTTGCCTCCTTCGCACATTCTTGGTTCCCACCTCTCCCCACATTCTGCAATTGTGTGGCAGGGGGCTCTGCCTTTGTGGATGGTTTGTCTACATGTCTGGCCCCTGTTACCACGGTTACTTGTGTTGTCGTGTCCGGTAGTTGGGCATGTTGGTTGGCATGTTGTGTGTGATTTTGTTACCTGTGCTCTCCCACAGTTGTGAGTTGTGTGATTGTGGAGTTGACGTGTGTGGTGTGCTCAGTTAGTACTTACCAATGAGCAGTGCATTGCCTTGGGTGCCATCCTGGAAGCGCTGGTTGATGATGGACTGTTGGAAGATGTATGTATCATGCACACTGCCTGTGAAGTTGGCGACGACATTGGTGAACTGTCCCCGGTGGTCCACTATCGCCTGCACATTGATGGAATGCGTGTGATTTCTGTAGCGGTAATTGTGTGCAGGGTCGGCAGGGGGCACAAGTGGTACATGTGTACAGTCAATTGCCACCGACACGTGCGGTAAGGCAGCTATGGCGTGATTCCCTTGCATGGTCTCCAGCTGTTCATACACAACGTGGGGGAAGTGAAGGTGCAGGGGTATCAAGATGATACATACCGTGATGTTTACAGGTATGATGAATCCTGCATGATGAGACCGTAACAGATGTTTATGTGGTCGTAACCTTCCTTTTCTTTCCTGCGGAGGTTACAGGCACACGGACTTCTGTTACAGTATGTTTGGACTGGATTCAATATACCTGTATGCATTCCGGTTTGTCTAAGTGCAATACAGTGTACCAGATTACGTTTGTGACTATGAGGACGCTTGACCATTGTCACCATTTCTCCAACAGGTTTCTGACTACTGATTTCGGGATATGGAATGGTATTGGGGAGTTCCCGCAGCATTTGCAGTTTATTCGATCCACACGTTGCCTTGGTGAAGTTCCACATTGGGAATGGAACGCGTTGGCTGTGCTTTTCGTCTTGTTGTTTATGTATTTGTAATAAAGTTCTGTTTTTCCACTACCGTTGACTACTGGACTTCATGGCCTGGGGGGGGGGGGTTGCGGTGGGTGTTGTGACCCTCTTGGGTCTCCAGGCTGCATGATCATTGTCTCCATGGCATCTGTTGGTCTTCAGATGTGACTCTGGGCTGGGCTCCCTTTCATACTACAGGTTGTCGTCCTGCTTAACACCAGTAAGAGGCAGGTGTTGAATCCCTGCTGCTAACGCGCATTATCGCCTGTTTTCGGATCGCATCGCTGATCTGGCTGCTCGTTGGGAATATCGTGAAGTGGTGTTTTCGTGTGTTTTTGCACGGGAACGCCTACTCTGCATATCATTATCGTTAGTTGTCGCTCTCATCCGTGGCGATGTGTTTTGCGGCAGCTATCGCTGGAAAACTGGTGATGTCGGCAGTTTGCACCAGCTTGTGAATGGGGCGATAAGTCTATCGCCACTTTTGCGGCGCTAAAGTGCCGATAAATCGGCGATGGCTCCTTGAGAATATGCCCCATAGAGTTAATTGTTGGTCCAGAGGTGAACACTAAATTTGAGAGGCGGAGTAAAGGCAAGGTGGAAAATTCAAAGTCATCCGCCACCATGACTGCCTTGACTCTGTCCGCCAAATTATAAATTGGGCACTATATCTCTCCTGTGGCAATCCACCTGTGAGAATGAAGCTCCCTTCAGGAGGGCACAACTCCTATAGCTGCAACAAGTGCAAAGCAGAGTATAGGAAGGCTTGCACAATAATGAAGGCTGTGAAGTCGGATGCCCGAGGAGGCTGCTAAATCAGATGCCCGCAACCGTGTACACCACTGACTCGCAGCCATCCAACAAAGCTACTTGTCCAACCCAGATACAGGGGAGAAGCATAATGACTTCACATGTCAGCTGCAATGTTGTGTGCTGCTCAAATTGACTGAACAAGAAGCTGGTCAGGTTACACAACAGATCACGCTCTCTGCAGTAGTTCTAGACAGCCTCACATTACATTAAAGAATTGGACACAGTCCACAATTATCTACAATTTTATGATGTGATAAAACCATTTAATATAATGAACCTTTAATTGAAACCATTTAAATGTAAATTATTCTTTTACAGTTTTTTATGAGATCCTATTAAAAATTGAACTTTTTGTTTGCAGAATGTATCTCTTCACTTGTAAAACACACTGACACTAAATTGATCTTGTTCGCACTACAGAAATCTGAAAAATAAATACTTCCTTACTGTGTGTATTACCTCACAATGGGTTTTATTATCTTTGTCAGTACTGTTCAAAACTGATGCAGTACAGAAAACATTACATTAGTTTTGATGTTTTTGGTTGCCCAATAATATACTCTTTGATGGCTCATAAATGTAAACAAATGTGTAGACAATCAATTAGACAAAGGATAGAAGCATGGTGAATATTGTTAGTTAGGTAGTTTTTGGTATAAAGTAACAAACATGTTTCCTCAATTGATAAAGAGAATTCAGGAATGATTAGAACTGTGAAAGTTATGTTTCTGCCCCATAACACACATATCTACAGCACAGGGCCTGAAGGAATATGATCACACCCCTCCCCCATCCTGATGGAACTCCATTGGCTCCTCTTACTGACCCGCATCATCTTCAAAAACACCTGCCTCACTCACAAAGCCATAATGACCAGCACCCCTCATCAACTTTGGTGGCTCTCAACACACAGACACAAGGACCCGATCAAACGGCAAACTAAAAAGTGTAGGAAAATATAGAAAACATGACAACATGCCTTTTCAAATCTATACACCCAGGATCTGAAACAACATTTCTGTATCCCTCAGGACGACGTAAATTCTGCTCTAATTCAGAAAAGAGTTGACCAATCACCTCTTGAAAAAAAACACTGCAACACAATACAATACATTAACTGTCCATAACCCAACTATTACTCCTATCACTCTTTGACCTCATGCTTGCCTTTGATTCTCTACAGTGCACTGCCATTTGAGTAGGTTTGCACTATAAAAATACCTCGTACATATCCATATATAGTTGGAAGCATTTATAGTGTTGTGTGGTTTTCAGTTTATTTTGTATGACAGTGTGTGTAATAGTGTTCAATAGAGTAAACAAGTACCAGTATAAAACAATGGTTCTTCTTAAGTTAGTCAACTTCCTTCTTCTGTGGAAATAACCTGCAGCCCTATTTTACTGCTCCTTCCCACTAAATTTCAAATGCCATAAAATCTGCAACTCACTTCTGACTCCATGCGTTTTGCTGGGGGTAGCTTACCGTAGACCTTGGCTAACTGTGTCAAGCACTGATTGAAGCAATTACACAAACCTTTCTACCTTTTGTGACGAGCAAAGTAAGATCCTGGTTAGAAAGTGAACAAGCAAGATCTAACCTGCAAATATTTATGTAGTGGTCACTTGGAGGAAGGGAGCTATAAGGAGTCAAGCCACTTTTAAAGAAACCCAACCTTGACCGCCTTTGCTTGATTAACTACAGGCCAATCTCCTTGCTACCTGGAGCCTCCAAACTTTTTAAAAAACATGTCAACCAAAATCTTACCACCTTCTTCGAATATAAGGAAGTTCTCCACCCCACCCAAATGGGTTTTCAATTGCAACACAGCACTGAAACAGTTTTGCTGGTGGTGGTCGAGGACCTTAGACATCTTCTGGAGCAAGGAGGATCTGCAGCAGTCATCCTTCTATACCTCAGTGCTGCCTGCAATAACGTAGACCATCTTACTCTTATTCAGAGAATCTCAAAGGTCGATATCGAGGGCAGAGCACTAGAATGTCTGTCTTCCTACTTGGAGAATAGAACATTCCAGGTCTTGAATCAGTCTTGTTACTCATATAGCCTACCCCCTCAGCTGTGGGGTTCCTAAGCGCTCCTCCCTGAGCCCCACTATTTTTAATCTTTACATGCTTCCCTTGCCAATATTGTGCGCTCATTTGGGTTCTCACTTGTTTCTTATGCCGATGACACCCAGTTGGTCATGCCAATTTCTCCCAACCCCAGCTCTAGTCATTTATCTTTGACTCAATGTCTTTAAGAAGTAGCCAGTTGGATGGCTAGTTTAGACTGAAACTCAATGAGGACAAAACGGAAGTTATGCTGCTGGGCAACAGTTTCTGCAGGAGGGCTCTCAGAGACTTCCACTGACTTCCGGTGGAACAATGAGTTCAGTTCAAGATCCTATGCATTATGCACAGGGCAATCAATAAAAAAGGCCCCTCAATGTTAAGACCGTTAGCCCCTCATATCTGCCTGGGTGACCTCTTAGATCTTTTTCAGCTCATCTATTTAATGTCCTTAAGATCCATAGAACTTGAGGGGGTGGCCATTCCACTTCTTTTTTGGTGCCTAAACTTTGGAATACCCTACCTCTGGAACTGCGCCTATTCGAGCACGAACTTCCCTTCCGCAAAGCCTTGAAGAGCTGGCTGTTCAGCAACTGATTCCCTCACAGCTACTGATGACTTGCGGTATCTTTTGCTGTGCTGCAAGCCCTTTGGGCAGCCACTCTATATAGAAACTCCAGACTAGACTAGAACTGGCCCAAGAAGCATCTGTTACACCAGAGATCACTAACTTGTAGAGCTGCATTCCAGGACACTAGTGAGGTCATCCAGCATCATCTCAACTTGTCATGTACCATGCTAGGCTGTGATTTCATTTGGTGCACGGGCTTCAATGAGTGCCTCGCCAACAAAATATAATGACCATGTCTCTCCAATTTTAAAACACACAAGGAATTCACACTAGCCTATTGTGCCCCCAGATAACCTGGGACCAGTGCAGTGAGGCATGACATTCCAGACACTTCTGTGGCAGGAAAACTCCAGAAGTTTCTTCCACTTCAAAGTAGGTTCCAGGTATAAAAAGATGACCCTCAGACCCACTCTTCAGTACACTCCCTGACCTGTGGATACTACAGAAGGACTGCCCTGCTGCTAGATGACTACCCTGTTGCTTCACGCCTGCCCTGCTGCCTGAGAAGGAAGACTGGACCTGCACTCTTCATCTCAGGCTGACTTGACTCCAAGGATCAGCTGACCGACCTCCTGTTCTGAGCTAAGGGGACACAGCAAGCTCCTGATGCCTCACTACAACTGCCCAGATGACCTGCTGCACTGGACTTGTCTGGACCTGCAACTGGACCTGCCGGAACTCTGCTGGCCTCTGTTGGAGTGAGTTCCTGATCCCCAAGAGGGGCTTTTCAGATCCTCGATTATGTAATCACCTGGGATAGGCCTTATAAGGGTAGTGTGCACAAATAGGGAAAGTCAGTGTACTTTACTGTTTTGCCTGTAGTGGCACTACATTATACACATAATGACGGAACTGCCTTAGAGTGTAGTTTTACTTCCCCTAGGCCTACAGAGACCATTGACGTCTTGAATTGGAGTGTAACCTGTGCGCAAAAACAAAATATGTAGCTCCCACAATGATATCTGTACACCTTATGGATCATCCAGTTTTTTCATCATTACCTGGCGCAGCTCAGGATCAGAGCCCAGGCCTCATGTCACTTTTATGTTCCCGGTTAATTACAATTTCTCCAGCAGCAGGAAAAAGTCTGCCCTACACAAAAGCATCAATTAACAGTACTTCTGCCAGCCCCTGAGGAGGAAAGGGGTGGGGCGGATTGATCTATATCAATCACCCAGCTATCACACTATACCAGGGATGGGCCTGCCCATGCCTACTGAACAAAGGAGAGTGCCCAGATAACTGGAGCCAACCCACTGGGAGGCTCCCTTTGAAATTCCAGTGTGCAAGCCCCTGGCAGTTGTAAGCAATGGGTGGAGCTGAGACCCCAGGAGCTGATGTGACCAGTGACTCCTGCATGACGCCGTTTTGGATTGTCCTAAAATGCTGTGCAGGAGGGTTGGGACTGGGGTGGAGAGGTGATGTGGCACCTCTGGATTGACCAGGGGTGTCTGTTTTCTCTAACCTTCCTCTCCCCTTTAAAAACTCTGGCACAAGGGAGAGACTCTCTCTCTTGCCTGCAAATTTCTACACACTTGCGGCCAGATATTGGGACTTCCATGTAGAACTGAAGGAGGAACCTCCTGACCCCCACTCAGGACCAAAGACTCTGCACAGTTGAACCCAGGACCTGTGGGTCTCTCTAAGGCCAGTGAGGCTGGCCCCCTTAAACCAACTGAGGACCAGTTGGGGGAAAGTCCTGGATTTTTCTGCACCCAGAAACAAAGATCAAGAGGAGTGCTGGCGCATGGAGCCAGGAGGACCAGATACTTTGAGGCCTGCACTGCTTTGGAGGTGAAGAGGGTTGCTGCAATATTGGTGGATAGACCTCACCACCAGGAGTAAAATGAGCCCAGGATCGTCCAAATCGGCCTAACGGGGCCAGAGTTATGGCATTTTAAATTTTGATGACCTTTGTCCTACTTTCCTGCCTCGGAGCATGTGGGGACCCGCTGCCGGGCTGATCATTACTCCCAGGGTGAACCCCGGGCCCATGGGATGGTGCAAAGAAACTGTTTGGCTATTTGCCGGAGGAGAGCGTGCGTGGGACCCCCCTCATTCGTCCATTTCATCCGGGACCCCATCCCCTTTGCGGATTCATTCTCAAGGTGGCTGGGTCCCCATCTCCGGACCCCTGAGTGATTCTTGATGCAGGGAAGTGCCTTCGTGCTTCCCCAAAGTTCTGAAGATGCAGGGGAGCACCGTTGCGCTCCCTCTGCAGGAGGCGGGAGGGGCCCCGAACTTACATGGAGTATGAGGTGAGTGCCGCTGCACCCCCTCACTTGGTCCATGCTCTCAGCTCCCCATTTCTGTGTAAGGGGGAGTGGGAGGTGGCCACCCACAGAGAACGTCTGCCCACAGGAGCAGGCAGACACAAATGGGGCTGCCGGCTCCCGCAGCAACACGTGATCATGCTGCCAGCACAGGTAGACAGCGAGGGCAGCCGGGGATGGGATTCCCGAGCTGCTTTCCAACGAGGCCGGCAAATGGGGCACCTGGGTGGGACCGGGTGCCCCGATCCACACTAGAAACGTGGTGCAATGCCACTTTTAAACCAAAAACAAAGGAATGAAACTGATGTGGCTCTCTTCAGCACAGAGGGATAGCCGCTGCTCTGATATTCACTGCTTCAAGGAAAATGGCCCCATAATGCCTTGCAGGGCCTTGTGATTTCAAATGCTCTTTGGCCCAGATCACTGCTTGTGGTGGTCCCAGGTCGATGGGACCACTACCTATCAATTCAGCACAAAGCAGTCTTTCATCTAAAGGTACTTGCAGAGTCCTCAGCCTAAGTTGTGGGGGACTCCAAAATTATCACCACCTCTGGATTTCTGGTACTCTTTTGAAGCACTCCCATGGTGGAAGAAATTGCTCTTCAGCCAGTAGTGTTTCGTTTCCTGGAGGGCATCTCAATGACACTGGGTCTGGAAGATAGGAAGGGCCTGAACAAGCTCTTCACCCTGGAAGAGCTGCACTTGGCCACTACGTCCTCCATGAGAGGCAAGATGCCTGGAAATGATGATCTCCAAGTGGAACCTTATGTCGAACTGTGGGACCTGATTGGGCTGGACTTGCTGGACCTCTATGAGGAAATGGTGGGCAAAGGCAGTATGCCGCAATCCCTGTGGGAGGGCATGATAACGCTTTTGTACAAACAGAAGGAAGAGAGAGAAGACCTTAAGAACTGGAGGGTAATCTTGCTTCTCAATGTGGACTACAAAATCCTAGTGAATGTAATGGTCAACGACCTAAAGAAAGTGATAGCGAAGTAGTTTCCCCTGACCAGTCCTGTGGGATCCCGGGTTCCAAATCGCGGACAGTCTGGCCCTGGTCCGAGACAAAAAACGACTATGTCAAGAGCCACAAGTTTCCGACGGCTTTGGTCAGACTGGATCAGGAAAAGGCGCTCGTCCACATTTCACATGAGTTCATGGGCCGGGCACTGAGAGCACTGGGACTGGGGGACATCTTCTGCGATGTGGTGACCACAATGTATAGAGGCATCTCTAAATGGTGTTGGTTAATGGATGGAAAACTGACCCCTTCCCATCCTGTTAGGCAGGGCTGACCACTCTCTCCTCTTCTGTTCATCTGCGTGAAAGAGCTCCTCGCCGAACGCATCAGACAGAACCGGAACATCTGAAGAGTGACAGTACTGAGAAGTAACGGGAAGGGCAAAGTGAAGTGCTCCCTCTACATGGACGATGTCTCGGTCTTCTGCACGGACGGGCAGTCTGTGAAAGAGCTGGAAAGGACTTGTATCCAGTTTGGAAAGGTGTCAGGAGCAAAGATTAACAGCGCCAATTCGGAAACCCTACTCTTCGGCCACTGGACCTCCACCCGAGATCCACTGCCATTCCCCATCAAGCAGGATTTCCTGAGGATCCTTGGAGTCTGGTTCAGTGGAAAAGGTGCGGCGGAGAAGACATGGGAAGAGCGACTGGCAAAGACGAAGCAGAATCTGGGACTCTGGAGTCTCTGGAAGCTGATGATCGTAGAGAAGTCTTTGGTCCTATGGAACGAGACCCTGCCAGTGCTCCAGTACATCGCTCAAGTGTGGACAGTGTAGGGCCGAATGGCCAAGGCCATCACAAGAATGAGCTTCCACTTCATCTGGAGCTCCAAGATGGACAGAGTGAAGAGGGAGTTGATTTTCAAGACCCACGATAAGGGAGGCACGGAAATGCCAGACATCTCCACCATCCTGAGGGGAATCTCTGTGTGTCACAGCGTGAGGCCCACCCTGAGGACCAAATATGAAATAGGCCTGGGCGGTGAACTTCGCTCCATTCGCGGAGTTTGCAGAGTTGTCTGCACTCCGCGGAGCTTGCGGAGTGCAGAAAACTCCGCTTCGCGATGTGCAGTGGAGTTTTTTCCCCGCTCGCGATCGCGAACGGTAAGTTCGCGAGCGCGAGCTGCCGCTCTGGTAGAATTTCTACCCAAGCGGCAGGAATACCAGCACAAACTGCAGTTCACACTGCACTCTGCCACTCGCGGAACTTCGCGGAGGTTTTTTGTAACTTCGCGGAGTTCCGCGTGGCAAAACTCCGCGGACTACGCCCAGGCCTGATATGAAAGCCATGCCGGCTTTCTGATGGCACACTTCTGCTTGTTGCCAATGTTGATAGGCAGAATGGGTGAGCGCCGTCCCGTACAACTGGGACACCCCGTGGCCCTACAAGAAAGTGGAAAAGTTTGTCAAGGAGTTTGGGCTGGAGGCTGCTGCGCCAGCCACATGGGCTCCGAAGATTGTCCAACGTCAGATACGTATGAGGGACATCAGTGAACCGATCTGTACCCTCCCCTCCGCCACAGCGGACCACGTGTGGGAGAACGTCGCCTCCAAGCACCTGACCAGCCACCACAAGGACATCGCCTGGATGGCCATCCAAGGAGGTCTGCCAGTGATAGCCTTCATGTACTCAAGAGGGCTCAACCAATGCAAGTCCTGCCTGAGAGAGTGCACTGCAGACGAGGCGTCCTACCATCTCTTTTAGGAGTGTGCGTATGCACAGGACCTGCTGAAGGCCCTAGGCACGGAGGTTAGGGCCTGCATACCAACATCACGCATCACAGCGGACTCGGTGATCTACGGTCTGTTCCCAGGGACACACATGCTGAGCGACCTCCAGGACTGCCTGAGACTCCTGTTTTAAAGATGTTCTTCTGTTTTCTAGAAACTGCCTGGTAGGAGGGAAGAAGGAGACATCGACTCTAGCCCGCCGGAAGATGATCCACAGTCAGTAAGGACGAATCCTGAGGACTCTGAGGGGTCTCCTTGTACCCTCACACAGGGGGCCCTTGGAAGGCTCAGGCAATGAAGAATATGATGACACTTGAGGACCCAAACTGGTCTCCCTGCTCTTATCTGGGGGGGAGGCCCTGAAGGGGCCACTAACCTCTTTGTCCTTTTTCTCTTTAACCTAGGAACCGGATGACGACAGGTGAGAGGAGGATGTGAATGAAGATAGATACAGTAATTGTAAAGTGATTTACTGTAATGTATTTGACTAACGTGACCTTTTTTCTTAAAAGGTAAAAGGTTAATGGTATAGCTTGTGCACTTGTTGTCAAGTTTATTACCAATGACTTATGAACAATAGGGCTTTGTGGAAGGTGACGATTGACGTATCTGAACCAAACACGAGGTCCTGAAAAAAAAAAAAAAAAAAACTAGTGTTTCACCCTCTAGGGGCCATGTGTATGGTAACATTCAGTCCGACCTAGAAGGCCTGAAAATAAACGGAATGTTGATGTTGTTACACCCTCTACGGGCTGACTGTATGGTTGCAATGCTTTTCCAATGTAATGCCCTCTAGGGACTGTTTTTTTACAATCACAGTTCAATGCCAAATAAATGAAAGAATGAACAAACACAAGAGGCCTTATTTATGAGACACCACGTAAAGTGGTACATGAGTGGCCTCATAAATCTTGAGTAAGGCAACGTAGCGCAAATCGCTGCGTCACTTTAATCTGCGCCAGGGAGGCCTTCCATGGGCGTTGCAGTGGGTTTTCCCATGTAACACACATGGAAATTAACGCTGCCCCAGATTTAAAAAATCATGTAAACCTAGGGAAGCCCCAAATCCTTACGCCTCCCGAGGTGAGGCGTAATGAATATCTTTATTTCTCCTTGTTTTTCCTCTTTCTATGTGTGCTGCAATCTGAAGCACACATAGAAATAGGAAAACGCCTCTTAGGATTGTTTTTGTGCAGGAAGTTGTTCCTTCCTGCACAATAACAATCCTGCATGAAATGGAGGCACCCTTGCACCATGGTGAAAGAGTGGCTACATTGGTGCTAGGCTGCCGAAATGGCACCAGCGTAGGGGGGAAGAAAAGGAATGCACCATATTGGATAAATATTGGATAAATTCCTGCCCTTTCACTTTGGCATAGGGGAGTGCAGCAAGGTGCCTTGCTGCCCTGCCCAATGTAAAAATCCTGTAAATAAGCCCCAAAGGTTTATTCCTGATAAATGTTTTATTTGGTTATCATAATGATTGCACATGGTTTATTAGTTCACCCTTCAGCAATAATGACAATGACTCATGCAAAAGTAATGTGCTTATTACAAAACAACTGTTTAAACTCAGTTGTTACCCAATGCCATCTACTGTATGTTCCATCTGCCAATGTATATATTTGTAAATTATGGCATAGTATTTTGTAGTGTGTGTAATAAATGTATTTCTCCAAAGAAAAATAACTGACTGGACAATCATTTCTTGGGTGTTAGTATGCTTGCCAGTGATTGGTGATTACTAGCCCACACCGCCTCCCCTGAGTAGGCCTTGGACTGCTCCACTTCACTACCCTGTGAGAGTCAAGCACTACAATTGTGTGTTTGATTCCCAGTGAGGACAATTAGAGACCTATTACTTGTGATGGTCACAAACCTAATATCCCAATTTTCAACATGGGTACTCAGCAGCGGGAAGCATAGTATCCAAGTTCCAGTACGCATTAATATAATTTGATAAGTCCAGTTTTGCCACATATTATCTATGCATTAATGAACAAATGTCAGACCGCAAGGCTCTGAGAAGGGTTCAAAGGTTTGGTTTGTTGAACTCTAGATGTGGGAGGGAAAAGCCTCCGCACACATATGCCATGTAAATGCATTGATTGCTGATAAATGTATTGACTATGTTAGTTAAGGCCAGCTTGCATTTTTGAAATGATGTGATGTTGCGGTAGGCTTTCACACACAGTGTTTCCACTACAGTAGTACAGACTATAGAGTGTTCTTTGAACCCCTGCACTACACACTGGGCTCGTATGAGGTGGATCCTTCTCTATAGGTTTAGGGGCCACCTCAGGTACCTACACCATAGATCTGGGTGTAGGGTTGGATCCTGCTTTTGGGGGTGGAGGAGGTGATTGGGGGCTCCAGGAAATTCACACGCTTGCCCTAGGCAGTGCAGATTTCCCATGAGGGAGCCCACCATGAGTCATTACAGCCTTTTACCCACCATTGGCACAGGCCAGAAACCACTGTGTGGGGCGAGAGGGTACCCAGGAGTAGTGACCCCCCTAGGTGCTCCCGTCAGGAGGGTGAGAGGTTCCAGAGAAATGTTCCCA
Organism: Calotriton arnoldi; assembly: GCA_963921515.1. Classification (NCBI taxonomy): domain Eukaryota; kingdom Metazoa; phylum Chordata; class Amphibia; order Caudata; family Salamandridae; genus Calotriton; species Calotriton arnoldi. The sequence goes on along the minus strand of CAWUFW010007361.1, from coordinate 827,761 downwards.
TGGTGTGGGGGCGTGCGAGAAAGTTGTGGTTCCCATGGTCCCCTTTGGTTATCTGGTGGGGAGGGGGAACTGGCCCAGGGTGGCCCCTAGAGGTGGGTGGCCCTGAAGAGGGATGATTCCCGGGTTGAAGGTGTAGTGACTGACCCTGAGGAGATAAGAGAGAGGAAGGTAGACCTCCTTAGATTCCTGGGATGGTTTAGTGGTGGACCCTGAGATGTCAGGGTAGGGTAGGCAACTCCCAGAGAGCAGTGTATGATGTTATCCTAGGACTGTTTTTCACTGTACCTGAGGTGGTGGCTAGGACAATATCCAGCCGAAAGGCCAATCAGATAGGTCCTTTGGGGTGAGGTCCCACAACGGAGGGCAAAAGCATTGCAGCTTCAATCAATCAATCAGGGGGTTTATAAAGCGCGCTACTCACCCATGAGGGTCTCAAGGTGCTGGGGGGAGGGGGTGGGGCGCAGCTCCGGTTCAGTCGAAGAGCCAGGTCTTGAGGTTCTTCCTGAAGGTGTGCAGGTTCTGGGAGCATCTGATGTTTGCTGGGAGCCCGCTCCAGGTCTTAGCTGCGATGTAGGAGATGGCTCGTCCACCAGCTCTGTTTCAGCGGATGCGGGGGGGTCTCTGCCAGGGCGAGGTCGGCGGAGCGGAGGTTCCTCTTGGGTACGTGGAAGGAGACTCTCTCGTTGAGGTATTTGGGTCCGATGTTGTGGAGGGATTTGTAGGCATGGGTGAGGAGTTTGAAGGTCACTCTCTTCTCAACGGGGAGCCAGTGGAGGTCTCGTAGGTGTTGGGTCATGTGTTTGTGTCGTGGTGTCCCGAGGACGAGTCTGGCTGCGACGTTCTGGGGGTTATGGCCTCAGCACAATGTGACGGTGCGCAGGAGGTTCTGCCCTAAGCAGTCCTCTGCCTGGTGCATTGCTGGTGTACAGGCCTTGGGGGGAATGCCCTGGTTCACCAGGCAAGGGCTCAGTAGGAGGGTAAAAGCCTTCTTCTGAGATTGGATGGTGGACTTGGCACCTGAGTATGTGGAGAGTTGGGCAGGAGGCTCTGCCTTAAGCAGGCCCCTGTCTACTGGTGCATTACAGTGTACCAGCCTTGGGAGGATGCCCTGGGGCCCCCTGACATCCTGGATTGCCAGGTGTTGAACTTATCGGGTAGAGCAGCCCCCAGCCAGGTGCAGAAGGCGGTTCTTCCCGCAGTGAGCCAACCAAGAGGCCAGGTGGGGCCTTTCTTAAGTGAAGGGACCCTGTGCTTTGGACTGGGGTGGTATAGTCACTTCTGTCTAGGACTGTTACTTTGGGCTGTCAAATGGGAAGCTGTTGAGGACTGAGCCTGGCAGACCTCTGTTGGGTGCACTTTAGAAGTACCGGAGGGGTGAAGGCCCCTGGTGAGGGTGTGCAGGAGGTCCTGATGGAAAAGGCCCCTGCCTGGTGCATTATTGGTGTGCCAGTCTCTGTGTGGATGCCCTGGGCCCCTCAAAGTCCTGGTTCACCAGGCAAGGGCTCAGTAGAAGGGGACAAGCCCTCTACTGAGTGTGGAGAAAGGAGGTAGTGTGGGCCGCAAGGTGAGCAGTTGAATCTTTCATTGGGGGATCTACGTGTTCCCCCGTTGGTCTTCATGGTTGTGGCATGGAGGCTGGAAAATGGCTTCTTTGGGTCCTGAGTCAGGCATGACCCACTAAGTGTCTTGTGGCACCTCTGTTGATCCAGTGGGGATGGAGGCAGATAACAGGTGAGGGATTCCTGTGGTGGGAATTGCTTGGGTGTGAATCTTATCTAGGAGCACTCCGTCATTGGGCTGGAGTCCCCTTAGGGGACACAGTCATCCTGAAAGGGTGATGGCAGCATAGAGTCCAGAGTAACAACAGAGAGTGAGGGTCAGCGGCTGGTTCAAGGGGCTTGTGTGACTCAGTTGAGTGAGGGTACTGGATTGTGTGTTCTCCACAGTGGGGTCCAACCAGTAAACGAGGGGACAGGTTTAGACCTGTCAGTTGTGTTGACATCAGTGCAGAGGTACTGGACCCTTGCCAGGAACGGCTGCAGCGTTGCGGGACCACGGGCAAGGGTGAACTTGGACCTGCTGAGTCCACATAGGTGGTTAGTGTCCTGGATGCTTCTGATCTAGAACCAGAGGGGTTCTTAGTGCAGTCTGGGTTCCCTGTAGGGATCTGCAGACACGTGGTTGAGTTACGTGGGTGGTCTTAGCACAGGAGAACCAGTGGAAGTTCTTAGTGGTAGCGGACTACTGGCGAATGGTGTGTCTGATCAGAACCCATTGCCAATTGTTACCGCTGAGTAGATAAGAGTACCCATGAATGATGGTTATCCCATCCTTACTTTCAGCTGGCAGCGGCACGTGTTGCAAATTGGGTTCTGCCCCTTCAGTATGACCAGATATTTTGCTTTGATCACCCAGTTTCTGACTTTTTACTGTGGGTGAGTCTCACTAATGTCTCACCCACGGTAATCACATGCGCGTGTTTACAGCCAGTGTCCACCCTTTTAGATAAGGCCACTGCGACACAACAAAGTTAAGGGGAATTTGGCTTGTTACACGTGAACACATTTCCACAAGTGTGCGGGCTGCGCGTGGGAGGCTAATCTCCTGCACAGCTCTGTAACAGTGCACAGGAAGCCTGATGCAATGGGGACTTTGCAGGATTAGGTATTTACCTGGGATAGGCCTTATAATGGTAGTGTACACTAATAGGGAAATTCAGTGTGCTTTACTGTTTTGCCTGTAGTGGCACTCTATTATACACATAGGGGAAGAACTGCCTTAGAGTGTAGTTCCACTCTCCCTTGGCCTACAGAGGCCATTGATGTCTTGAATTTGAGTGTAACCTGTGCAAGAAAACCAAATATGTAACTCCCAACATGATATCTGTACACTTTGTGGGTCATCCAGAGTTTTCATATTTACCTGGCTCAGTGCAGGATCAGAGCCCAGGCCTTGTCACCCTGTTGTGCCCAGTTAATTACATTTTCTCCAGCAGCAAGAACAAAGGCCATCCCACCCAAAAGGAGCCATTAGCAGTACTTCTCCCAACTCCTGAGAAATAAAGGAGTGGGGCGGAATGATCTGTATCAACCACCCAGCTGCCACATTGTACCAGGATTGGGCCTGCCCAAAACCACTGAACAAAGGAGAGTGCCCAGACAATTGGAGCCAACCCAAAGGGGGCTCTCTTTGAAATTCTAGTGTGCAAACCCCTGGCAGTGATGTCAGTGATGGGTGGAGCTGAGACTCCAGGAGATCCAGTGGGTCCTGGAGGACGCCATTTTGGATTGTCCCAACATACTGTGCGGGAGGCATTTTAAACAGAAGGGGGATGGGATCACACTCCCTTGAGCCATTGAGTGAATGAGCTTTTGGAGATGCACCAGTGTGTCTGTGAGAGGTACTGAGACCTGAGAATACTGTGACAGTATTCTCAGCAACTCCTGATAAAATTCGTTTTTGATCTCTACCGATGGAGGATAAATTCCAGAAACACATATGTCTAGAGATGAACAGCACTGCCTGCACAAACTTTGGTGAAATATTGCTACTGATATTGAAGTAAACACTAATTGTGAACTGCATTCACCATAATGCAAAGGGGCGAACTGTGCTGGGATGTAAGGCAGTGTGCTGCCATCCCCCTTCTGTGATAAAATTCATTTTTGATCTCTACTGATGAAAGACAAAACCCAGAATCACGTGTCTAGAGATGAACAGAACTACCTGCACCAACTTTGGTGAAATACTACTACTACCATTCAAGTAAGCAATAATTTTGAACTGCATTCAACGTAATGCAAACGGGCGAACTATGCTGGGATGTGAAGCAGGGTGCTTCCATCCCTCTTCTGTTTAAAAAGTCTTCCTTGAGCCAGTGAGCTGACGAGCTTTTGGGGATGCACCTGTGCACCTGTGAGGTACTGAGTCCTGAGAGGACTGTGACAGCATTCCCAGTAACCCCAGATAAAATTTGCTTTTTCTACTGATAAAAATCCAGAAACACATGTCTAGATAGGAACAGCACTACCTGCACCAACTTTGGTGAAATACTACTACTAATATTTAAGTTAGCGCTAACTGTGAACTGCATTCACCATAATGCAAAAGGGGGAAATGTCCGGGTATGTGAGGCAGTGTGCTCCCATCCCCCTTCTGTTTAAAAAGGCTCCTCTGAGCCAATGAGCTAACAAGCTTTTGGAGATGCACCTGAGCTCCTGTGAGAGGTACTGAGACCTGAGAGGACTGTAGAAGCATTCTCAGCAAACCCTGATAACATTCATTTTTGATCTCTACTGATCAAGGAAAAAGTCCAGAAACACGTGTCTAGAGATGAACAGCACTACCTACACAAACTGTGGTGAAATATTACTACTAATATTCAAGTAAGCGCTAATTGTAAACTGCATTCACCACTGTAGAGGTGATGTGGCACTCCAGGATTGGCCAAGGGTGCCTGTCTTCTGGAACTTTCCTCACCCCTTTAAAAAACTGTTACATGAAGTTCTACACACTCGCTGCCGGATCCTGGGACTGCCATGGAGAACTAGAAGGAGGAACCACATGACCCACACTCAGGACCACGGACTGCTCAGTTAACCCAGGACCTATGGGTCTCCCCAAAAGCCAGTGAGGCTGGCCCTCTTGTACCCTTGTGGACCAGTTGGGGGAAGTCCTGGACTTGCATGCACCCAGACACAAAGATCAAGAGGAGCGCTGGCGCAGGGAGCCAGGGGGACCAGATTTTTGAGGACTGCACCGCTTTGGAGGTGAGGAGGGTTGCTGGAACTGCCCCTGTTGGATAGAGCTCACTGCCAAGAGTAAAATGTGCCCAGGATCATCCAAATCGGCCCAACTTGTTCGAGTTATGGCATTGTAAAGTTTGCAGAGGGGGGCGTAGCGTTTTCGTCTCTCTCTGCTCCCCACCGAAAGGCCCCGCTGACAGCAGCCTTTAAAGCATGGAAGTCATGCCCCTGCGATGAGCGGAGTGACCCCCAGAGCCAGAGAGATCGTTCCAGCAGCTGTTCTGGCCTTCCCATGCCTGCGGGGAGGCTGAGAGACTGGGCAAGGGCGCGTGGACGGCGGCAGGTGGCGGGAGCCCAGCCGAGGCACTAGAGGCCGGGCGCTCCTAATCGTAAGGCCCGGAGCGCGGGCTTCCTGGAAGGAGACCCTGGGGGGCTGGGTGCGGCCCTGCACCTTACCGCTCACCGGCACGAGATCGAACAAGGCTCCTGGAGGCATTGGGGCACACATGAGAGGATTGCGGGAGGAGCCTGGGGCGGTGCCACATTTGCTGCCTCGCGGAGCACAAGGGACAGAGTATGCTTTGGAGGCCATGGAGCGGAGGACCTACCATTTCCTACCCACAGATTGAGAGGCACACCCCGGGGCCCCTCAGGGACGATAAAGCTATTGGGCCGGTGGCCGGTGGCCCAGTGGAGCAGTGGGCCCAGGAACAGGGAAGGAGGAGGACGAGGCCCTGCTGCCAGAGGGCCGGGCCGAAACGGAGGTGAGGAGGGGGGGCGGCCTTAGCGAAGCCTGTTAAGTGAGCCCGCCCATTCAGCACCCTCCTGATGTAAGCAGGGCACACGAAGGACTTTGCTGGGCGTTCCCCAGAGGCCGCAACACCATTTGGGGCTGTCGGGCTCACCCTGTTGGCAGGGCGGGCCCCGAGGAATCACTGACAGAATATCGAAGGTCAGAATATCGACCTACAAAAATATCGCAGCAAGAATATCGAAGTCAAGAATATCGACATCCTATCTACATTATGGTAAGTACAAAAATATCGAGAAAAAAAATATCGTCAAAAATATCGTTGTTAAAAATATCGGTTTTTTTTTAGTTAAAAAAAGTAATGTAAAATAAAGTAAAGAATACATATAATTAAAATAAACATAGTTAAAATATTTTAAAATGTTTAAAAACTTATAAATTAAATATATATAATGTATAAATACATTTAATATATACATTTAATATATAATATCCAAGAAAGAAGTGACTCAAACAGATAGATTCACCAAAGAACAAAAATATATTTCCACTACAACGTTTCAGCTTCCGCCTTCCTCAGGTAGTACAAGATGGTTTGCTCAGTGGCTGCACAGATGACACAGCTGAATTTTCAAAAAGCATCATGAGTGAAGATTCCATTTGGAATGTGGAATCAATGCAGTCCTGAGAGCTCTTGAGATATGCAGTAATCAGGTTGTATTATCAGTAATGTTCAGTCCATCTGGATGCAATGATTTTAAACGGTACATCCAGAAGTTTTCTCTGGAGTCCAGTAGTTCTTCCTTTGAGACATGTTCCACGGGGAAAATCTTCAAATCTGATAGTAAATGATCCACAAGGTTAAAATGATTGGCTACAGGCTGGTCAATTTTCTAATTAATTATTGCCGATTTGTGGTTCCTGAATCGTGTACGGAGGTCATTCACTGTTTGGCCTACATATTGTTTTTTACAGCTTTGCTGTTGGCACTGAATCACATAAATAATGCATGTTGAGCGACATGTAAGATGCTGTCTTATTCCATAGGTCCTTCTCGTAACAGAACTAGTTACTGATGATGTTTGTAAAGGTATTCACACGTGATGCACCTTTTAGAGTCACAGCAATGAACCCCTGCATTTGTTACAACTTGCTTGAGTTCAGCTCTCACAATAAGAGATCGTAAATTTGGAGCTCTGCGGTAAGCAATGACTGGCGGTTTTGGAAAAACCTTTTGCAATTTTTCACAAGTAGACAGTAAGGGAAATGTTTTTTGCATTATATTTCTGTAGTTGGGAGCTGATGGATGATATCAACCACAAATGGAGTTCTGTCACTTTTGTTTCTGCCGTTGGTATTCCAAATAAGTGCTTCTCTGGGTAACTGCAAAGACTTGTCAATTTGTTGCTGTATGATATGCAGAGGATAGCCTCGCCTTTTAAATAATGTAGCAAGCTCCTGTAGATGGTCTTTACAGGTTTCCTCATTGCTGCAGATGCATCTTATTCTGAGTGCTTGGCTGTAGATGATGCTCAGTTTAGTGTGGTGTGGGTGACATGAAGTCCAGTTTAGATACAAATGAGCATCTGTAGGCTTGTGGTACAGATCAGTTGTAATTTTTTGTAATATAATATAATATATAATATATACACTTACTTAGTAATATGTTTTAATAATTATTTTAATAACATAAATTATTAAGAAAATCTTATAAATTATAAATACATCTATACACATAAAACAATAACATAAATAAAAATTTAATAAATATATGTAACAAATTAAAAAAAAAAAAAATTAAATTAATTATATACTACATTAGGTAAAATAATTTAAAAAATATTAGATAGTGGGGGGAATAAAATTACTATTCCAACTCCAAACATTGCAACAGTAGGGTAAATGTTGGATAGCGTAGGTGTTAAAATTACTATTCCCACTCCAATCAGTGCAACAGTAGAGAAGGTGTTGGATAGCGTAGGGGTAAAAATTACTATTCCCACTCCAGTGAGTGCAACAGTAGGGAAAGTGTGGGATAGCGCAGGGGTAAAAATTACTATTCCCACTCCAGTGAGTGCAACAGTAGGGAAAGTGTGGGATAGCGTAGGGGTAAAATTACTATTCCCACTCCAAAGAGTGCAACAGTAGGGAAAGTGTTGGACAGCGTAGGGGTAAAAATTACTATTCCCACTCCAAAGAGTGCAACAGTAGGGAAAGTGTTGGATAGCGTAGGGGTAAAATTTACTATTCCCACTCCAGAGAGTGCAACAGTAGGGAAAGTGTTGGATAGCATAGGGGTAAAAATTACTATTCCCACTCCAGTGAGTGCAACAGTGAGGAAAGTGTTGGATAGCGTAGGGGTAAAAATTACTATTCCCACTCCAGAGAGTGCAACAGTAGGGAAAGTGTTGGATAACGTAGGGGTAAAAATTACTATTCCCACTCCAGTGAGTGCAACAGTAGGGAAAGTGTTGGATAGCGTAGGGGTAAAAATTACTATTCCCACTCCAGAGAGTGCAACAGTAGGGAAAGTGTTGGATAGCATAGGGGTAAAAAATTACTATTCCCACTCCAGTGAGTGCAACAGTGGGGAAAGTGTTGGATAGCGTAGGGGTAAAAATTACTATTCCCACTCCAGTGAGTGCAACAGTAGGGAAAGTGTTGGATAGCGTAGGGGTTAAAATTAACATACTTAGAATTAAATTATTTTTCATAAATAAATAAAGATTTAATTATTAAATAACAATAAATTAATTATCAATACCAATAAATAATTAATAAAAAATAATTACCAATTAATAACAAAAAATTAATGATAAATACCAATAAATAATAATTAATAAAAAGTAATGGCCAATTAATAATTATTAAACAATAAATTAATTTACAATACCAAAAAATAATATTGATTTAAAATTAATTACCAAATAATAATTTATTAACAATAATTTAATTATCAATACCCAAAAATAAAATTAATAATTACTTAATTAGAATTAAATTACTTCCCACCCTATTTCACTATAAACTCACAGCCCGCTCCAATAATAAATTAATACACTTAATATAATTATCAATTAATCAATTAATGAAAATTAATTACCAATGAATAAAAATTAATTACCAATTAATAATTAATTAACAATAAATTAATTAACAATACCAATAAATAAAAATAAATAATTACTTAATTACAATTAAAATACATAATAAAATACATAACACTAATATAAATATCGATATTAGTAACATCGATTTTTTTGCTATCGATATTACTAACTTCGATATTAACAAAAACGATATTACTTACCTTCAGGTCGATATTCTGGTCGTCGATATTCTTGATTTCGATATTCTGTCCCTACGATATTTGGAACTCGATATTACTGAGGGTCGATATTCTAAACTCGATAGTTAGACTGTGCACCGGCCCCGAGGACACCATTGCGCCACAACACTCATACGGCCTGACCCATACTGGAGGGAGCACCTCGAGGACTCTGTCCTTTCGCACCCGCTGGATTTGCTGCCTGGCCTAGGCCTTTGTCTCTGTTGCTTGTCCTCGATGGTGGCGCAGTCCCCTGCACTCCCAGCTCATGGCCGCTGTGGCTATCGCTGCCCTCCCCCCACAGGGTAAACTTGTCTGGGCCCAGCATTAATTTTGAACACACTTGGACCCTGCCGCAAACAGACCGTCGCTCACATGTGCCCCTGGGATCGCCCCAGCTGCGGACTCCTGCCGGGGGGGGGGGGTTGGACTTTCTGGCCCCTGCCATGGCTTCGGGGAAGAACAAAAGGGATAGGAATGTGAAAGAAATGCTCCTTAAACAGACAGGGGCCCCCTCTGGGGACACAGCCTCAACTGTGAGCGGGGAGGACTCATCAGAGGCTACGCAGACGTAGGCACCAGTCACCCGTTCATACCTGGAGGCACTCTTCTCATCGTTGCGAGATGACCTCCAACCATTCAAAAAAGAGCTGGCTAGGAAGCTTCAAGAGGTTCGCAGGAACGTGGAGGGCCTGGGAGACAGAGTCTCAACTCTGGGAAACCACGAGCAGGGTCGTGAAGAAGAAATAGAGCACCTCAGAGACCAGCATCTGGAACTCCAAGCCCACACCGAGGACCTAGAGAACATGTCTCGGCGCAATAACATATGCATCCGAGCGTTACTCCTGGGGCAGAGGGATCGGTTATTGTTGCCTTTGTGACAGAGCTGTTCAGATCTATCCTTGAAGCCACTCCCGGGCTAACGATTAGGATCGACTGAGCTCATAGAGTTCACCCCAGAAGATCCCCGGCTGGACCCCCCCCCAGACATACTAACTTGTGTACACAATTTCACCCTCAAGGAGAAAATCGTAAAGGCCGCCAGGGACAAACATCCTATCCAATTTCAGGGTCACTCTCCTCTCCTGTTTCAAGATTTGGCAGCATCCACTCTCCAGAAACATAAAGCCTTTCGACCGGTTACCTCGCATTGTTTTTCACCTGGAAGGGAAGTTGCACCAACTCCATTCACTGTATGAGGCATGCCGCCTACTCAACCTGAAAGACCCTTCCCCAGAGCACCCCCGTGCGAGGAGGCAGGGCCACGAGAGGGGGTAACTTCAAGGCCGGGGGGTTCGCGGTCCTCCCCGCCAGGACTGCGCCTGGATCCCGACACCATAGCCAGGAACAGACAAGCGGTCCTGTTCACCCTGGCAGGAGACTCAGCTGGACTGACGACTCCATAATGTATCAAGCGCCTTTTATTTACATCTGCTCCCCCTAGACTTGTTTTTCTCCCTTCCTCCTTTGGGGACTCGGCGGGGAGCAGAAGGGTGACCACGGAAACTCCTCCTTACCTCTGGTATTTAATGGAGACACCCATCCTGGACAATGTTCTTCCTTTGGACAATAGTTGAGTTTTGTTTATTTGGGCCATTAGGGTCCTTTGTTATGGGGACTTGTTGGACCTGGTGACACGGCGCACTTCCCCACATCTCTTTTGTTGTTATACACATGACCTGATCGCCTGTGCTCTTAGACCAGACAGATTTAGGTCATTAGCGACCTTGATCTCCCAGACATTCAATGGGAATGTGGGGTCCAAACAGGCGGAGATTAAAGGCAGACTCCTAGCATACTCCTTAACCATAGGGTCCAGTAGCATCACAGTGGGCTCAATATACTCCCCCAATGGGGAGGGGGCGTGGCTTGCGCCTGAGGAAGATGACGGCACTACCGTGACTCGCCTGGAGTGACGGGGATTCCGACGGGATTTTTCCGGTGCCATTCGGGTCCTGAAGGTCAGCAGAATACCTGAATTAGGAGCGGAATGTAAGCGCTTCCATATGAAGCCTTTTCCGTCTCCTTTCAAGCTTTAAAGACGATGTTATGTTTGAAGCAGCAGCTGGCAGGATAATTGCCTCAGGGTGACGCGCGCGCTGAGGGAACCATTTCTCTCATGCATTGTCACTTCTTTCTCTGAAAAACAAGATTTATGGCTGACTGTTAATTAAGCCAGCGGAGAGGTAGATTTAACTCGAACTCTGAACAAGCAGATACCTGGCTTTGGTACACAGCGCCCTTTTTATGAACTCTGGCATTTTTTCCATGGCTACTGTGAAAACGATTGTTCTGAGGCAGCTGAATGCTCTGGAGAATGTTGTCAGCACGAAGTGTATTTCTTCATGAGGAGGTAATGACTTTCTTATTTATCGGCTTCAGCTTGCTGGCTCCTGTGGGCATGGGCCTGGAAGTTTGCAGGAAATAATGTTTGTCTTTATTTTCAAATGCAGTCTCCTGGATTTTATACAATTACATGTTTTAAAATACGCACTTGAACACCCTCATTTATATTTATATATATATCAACAGTCAGTCTACTTATATGGAACCATTGGTACTGCTCAGACTTTTCTAAAGGAATGCAGAGTCACAAGTCACACTATGAGGCTTTTTATTCAGAATGGGCTTCTTTGCTGTTTGTGGTGTTAAATTAGGAAAGTTTTACAGCTATCCTGTGAAGGTGTTACATCTGTAATTGGACCTCCTGTGTGCTTGTCGGAGCTTGTTGGGCATAAGGGGATACGTTTTTTGGCATCTTTACGGCACACCTTGAAAGCATTTCTCCGCTTTTCTCCGCTTACGCCTAAGCAGTCGCCATTTTACCAGCGATTACGTTCTGGGAAGATTGGTGAGGGGTGATCTGCTTCAGGTTTGGGCACTCTTTTCCTGGCACTACATCAGGAATTCTTCCCACCTTCTTCTATGGGCAGGCTGAAAATCGATTTTCCTGTGAAACCAAAATCTAAACGCCAGCTTTTGATACGATCCAAAATCCGTGCTTACTCTGCCAAAATGGAACCAATACCAAGTTCATCTCCTAAACCGGCGGTCTCAGCTGTGACGAATGGTTCATCAGCAAATACTAAAGCTACAACAAAACGTTTGAAAATAAACCCTCCATCTCCTCCGAAGCAGTCTTCTTCTGTGTCCATGGATCTTCTATTAGAGGAAATTCGAGCGTTGAGACCATTTGTAGAAGAAACAAATTCTAAAATCCAGGCCCTTACGGATGGCTGGAAAAATTTAGAGGATAGAGTCACCATGGCTGAGCAATCCATTGCGACGCTCAACTCCTCTGTTACCACTACAATGGCTCTCCAATCACAGGTTACAAATCTCCAAAAACAAGTCGAAAATTTGGAAAACAGAAATCGGAGGAACAACCTTTGTATTTATGGTTTGGCAGAAGGTTCAGAAGGGCCGGACTCCATCTCTTTCTTTCGAAAATTTCTGCCATCAGTTCTCAACTTGCCTGACGGTACCATCTTAAATATCCAAAGAGCTCATCGATTGGGTCCAATGCATTCATCAACGTCAAGCATGAAAAAGCCTAGAGGTTGCATATTGTACTTTCTTGAATATACTGATCTTCATCAGGTTCTGCGGGCAGCCAGGCTCATGAAGCGGGTGTTCTTCTCCGGTACCCAGCTCTTCTTTTCACAGGATTATGCTAAACCAACAGCAGATCGACGAAAATAATTTCTTGCTATGAGGCCTGCACTTCGTTCTATTGGAGCTAGATTTGGTCTTCTACATCCATGTTTGTTTAAGGTCACTCATAATAACAGTACCAAGAGTTACGAAGACCCACTCCAGTTACGAAGCTTCCTTAATATTGCCCAGATCAGATGGACACTTCAAATGCTCATTTAAAATGACTTTACCTATGCTTTCCATATTTCTGCATTTCTTTAAATGGATGCATTTGTTCCTAATGCAATACTACAGATTTCTCTGCTTAAGAATTACTTAGATAATTTGTCTTAGTTCAATAATTTAGATTTTACATTGTCATCCTTTATTTCAAGTTTCATTCCGTAGTCGGTTGCAATTTGTGCACCAATACTAATCAACACTTTTCTTATTACAGGTTCTATTTCAATCTATCCATCGATTATGTATACATGTTGTTTACATCCCGGTGTCTCCCCCTTTCCCACTCCGTGGAGGCTGGGAGTGTCATCGTTCCTTGTGGTTCTCCCCCCACATTCTTCAGTGTTCTGACCCTTTTGTAGGTATGTTTTTTTTATTCCTACTGTTTTTTATGGTACTCACCACAGATAATTTGTTATGTTTTCTTATTCCTTTTTCTCGTGTACCAAACTTCCACTCCTTTTTTCTTACCTCGCTTCTTCTTGCATCTCTATTCCTACTTCTTTCTCTTTTTCCGCTCTGTCCTTTTTCCCTCTTTCATCTGGTTTTGATTATTAATATTTTTGTGCTTTGTAAATCTTTTCTATACTTCAGTAGCGATTCTGGTTCTTATATTGCGTACCAAATACTTGTTTATATTCAGTATTGTATTTTTGTTCTGTGTTTTGCTCTACCCTATTTCCTTCCTTGCCTGTCCCTCTCCTTCCCCCTTTTTTCTTCTCTCTTCTATATATCTTACAATAACTTTCTTGTGCTCCACTCCTCCCTCTCTTTAAACCTGAGTTTCTTTCTCAACCTTCTCGTACTTAATCAATTCCCCTTTTTCAGCAATATTTCTAATTCTTATATTGTTTATAGAATAATTGTTCATGCTAAATTTGATTGGTCATTTTCAGAGTTGTAACATGGAATGTTAAAGGAGTAAATAACCCCATAAAAATGCAACGGGTATTAACCCATTTAGCTAGACTAAAGGCTGATATTGCATTAATTCAAGAGTCACACTTATCAGACACCGAAGCATCTAAATTGAAACGGGGTTGGGTAGGCAATGTTTTTTCTTCCCCTGCTCTAGATAAGAAAAATGGAGTCTGTATCTTGTGTCATAAGAAATATCAGATCTCGGTTGTACATCAAGAACTTGATTCAGAAGGGCGTTGGGTAATTGTCAAAATACTTATAAATCAAATACCTATAGTTCTTTTCAATGTGTATGCACCAGTCAATGTCGATAATACCTTTTGGACTCACATATCTGATAAACTTCTCTTGTTCGATGATGAATATATTATTTTTGGTGGTGATTGCAATCAGGTTCTGGATCCCATACTAGATAGAAATTCTTCTGTTAAATTCTTTAACACAAAAATGCACTCACAATTTACTTCCTCCATACGACGCAAATCCTTAGTGGATGCATGGAGACTTTGCAATCCAGACATTCGAGAATATAGCTTTTACTCCCCTCCTCACCACTCACAATCCCGTATAGACTATCTCTTTTTTAGTAAATCACCATCTCAACAAATTTCTCATTCTGAAATTGGCTCAATTTTAATATCAGATCATGCTCCAGTTTTTGTTGACTTTGAATTGATACCTTTTTCCCCTCATGCACGTAGATGGCGCTTTAACAATGTGTTATTATCTGATCCTAACTCTACAAGCCAATTCACCTCCTTTGCTTCTGAATTCTTTTCTTTCAACTCTACCCCAAACTCTTCTTCTGTAATGATTTGGGACTCGTTTAAAGCGACTGCTAGAGGCTTTATTATAAATTTTGTCTCACAAAAGAAGAAAGCTTTTGACGCTAAAAATTCCCAGTTGCTCACCAAGATTAAACACCTTGAATATACTTATTATCATTCGGACTCTGAATCCACGTTAAGGAACCTTATTGAAGCAAAATTCACGTTTAATAAATTATCTACTGAAGCAGCATCCTCTTATCTTTTAAAAAGCAGTGCTCGTTATTATGGGGGCCAAAATAAGATGGGGAAATTGTTAGCGAACTACTTGAAAATAAGACGTGATCGGACTAAAATAGAATCTTTACGGAACAACGCAGGTACATCTTTATTTAAAGATAACGATATTTTGAATGAATTTGTTTCTTTTTACAAAACTTTATACACACCTGAACAATAACCAAATTTTACTGATCTATCTACTTATTTCCAATCCATTGAACCCCCTTCTCATTCTGATATTGACTTCTCCTCTTTAGAAACGGATATTACTCTATCCGAAATCACGAATGCAATTTCAGTATTGAAAAGAGGGAAAGCTCCCGGTCCGGATGGATTTACCATTGAATTTTATGCTCATTTTGCTAATCTCCTACTTCCTCATCTGTTATCACTTTATACTGCCTTTACCACGACTGGTTCATCATCTGGAACCTTTCAAGAGGCCATGATCTGCTTAATACCTAAAGAGAATAAGGATCCATCTCTCTGCAAAAATTATCGGCCAATTTCTTTAGTTAATCTGGACTATAAGATCTTTGCAAAAATCCTAGCTCTTCGCATTGATCCCATCTTACCTAACCTTATTGGCCCGGAACAATCCGGTTTTGTAAAAGGTCGTCTTTCATCTGATAACTCCAGAGTCTTTTTAATATTCTTGGTAAAGCTTCTTCTCTTGATTATCCCATTGCTGCTATTGCATTAGACGCAGAAAAAGCGTTCGATAGGATTGGTTGGGATTTCATGTTTCAGGCACTAAAATGGATAGGGTTTCCTCCTAAACTAATATCCCTTATTTCTCTACTATATTCAGGTCTCAAAGCTTCTATTTTTGTAAATGGCAAAACTTCAGATTATTTTCCACTCTTTAGAGGTGTGCGTCAAGGATGCCCCCTCTCTCCTCTTTTATTTATAATAGCATTAGAACCCTTTTTAACTAAAATTAGATTAGATGCTAAGATTACTGGTTTCCAGCTTGATACCTCTCATGTCAAATTGTCCGTATATGCGGACGATATTCTTTATATTGTTCTAATCCGTCTACTTCCATCCCCTCTTTTTGTCCCAAGTTGACATTTTCTCTCAACTTTCCGGTTATCGTCTCAATTCAGACAAATGTGAGGTTCTTCCCTTAAATATACATTGTCTTAAACAAGACTTCATACATACAGGCTTTTCTTGGCAAACTTCTAAGATAAAATATCTAGGCTTGTGGTTCTCTTCAAATATTCCGGAAACATTAAAGATAAATTTTGATCATATTACTAAGACTCTATCCGATTCTATTGACATGTGGCACCCACTCTTTCTATCTTGGTGGGGACGATTAGATTCCATCAAGATGATGCTTTCTCCTTTGATCCTTTATCTTCTCTCTATGATTCCGGTACATATCCCTGCAGTCTACTTTAAGAAAATTGACTCTCTTTTAACTAAATTCCTTTGGAAAAACAAACCTCCTCGAATAGCCCTATCAGCTCTAAAGGCTGACAAGGCCTCTGGAGGCCTCCGATTTCCTGACTTTAAATCATATCATTATGCCTTTTCTTTAAATTAAAACAATCTTCTCGTTGGCTCTCTCTTGATCACTGTATTCATCCTCCTCTCTGGTTGAATGTAGAAGAATGTTCTATATCCCCTTTAACTTTCAAGAATCTCTTGCCTTCACTAATAATATTTCTCTTTTCGTTCTCCTGTTATTTCTCATACACGTAAAATCCTTACTCCTCTTCTTCCCTCCGCCTATCCTTCGTCTTCCTTGCTAGATCGACAGCCCATCTGGCATAATAATCTACTTCGTATTAAAAATCGTATTATTTATTGGAAAACTTGGAGACTCAAAGGACTGCTCTGGATCTCTCAGCTAGTACTCAATAATGTTCCTATATCCTTTTTAGATTTGCAGTCAAAATTTTCTCTACCATCTTCTTGTAAGGCTCAATATGATCTACTTCATGCCTCTCTGTCCCAGTATTTGCTTTCCTTACCACCTACCTCCATTCCCTCTTCCAGATGCTCCACTCTTTTTCCATTAATTTCGGCCTCATCTTCGGCCTCTTCTTTATATAAATGCTTATTTCTATCCTCTAATAGAGACAAAAGGAAGGCTGAATTGGCTTGGGAAAAGACTTAGCTGAATGTTGGCCTATCCCTTTTGGGATAAGTTGTGGCTCAGGATTCATAAGACTTCTAGAGCTGCAAACACTTCCCAAACCCTATATTTCATTTACCAACGCATTTTATTCACTCCCGTAAAACTAGCTTCTTTTTCTCCAAACTCTTCTTCTGCATGCTGGTCTTGTCCTTGTTCACATGCTGATTTAAAGCACATGCTTTTTGATTGTCCCCCCATCTCTCGTTTTTGGCAATTTGTTTGGTCCCAGATTAACAAAATATTTAAAACCCAAATCTCATTTTCACCTACTAACATTTTCCTAGGCACTTTATCATCCTCTTGGCCTCATACATCATCCAACCCCAAACTAATTGATTTATTATTAGCAATAGCCCTCCACTTAATAACTTCCAATTGGAAGCAAGCAGACAAAGTCACATTCAGGGCATGGTGGAATGCTGTTTGTTTTCATCACAGACTAGACACTAGCTATGTTGCTCCCTTATCTCTATCCATTAAAAGAGATCTTTTATGGCTCCCTCTATCCACTTATTTAACTTGCATTGCCTCAACTAAAGATGTACAGGTTAACTCTTCTGATGAAGTCCGGAAACCTCCTTGATGTACGTGTTGTCTTTATATTTCACTTGCATATACTCTTATGGTTACTCCTTTAATTGTATTGCTTATTACAGTTATTTTGTATATTTTAAATACCTTCTTTATGATTATAGAGATCGAGTTCAGGTGTTACTTCATCCTTTAATGTCATAATATCATATTGTATATTCCTTCCCTTGTTCTTCCTTTCTTCCTGATCCCCTCACCCTTCTTTCCTTTCCCTTTTTCCCTCAACTATAAATTGTTTTTTGTTAACGATTATCATCTTACTATGTTTGTATTACGTTATCTATGAAGTTTTCTTGTGTTTATTCAGTTTTCCTTAATAAACTTAAACTTAAAAAAAAAAAATATATATATATATATATATGTACTCCCCCAATGAGGGACAGGAACCCTTCTCAGCAAAGCGGTGACAGAGATCATGGACACACGGGATAGGCTGGTGCTGATGTCGGGAGACCTGAATTTGGTATTCAATACAGATCGGCACAATGCCATGGGCAGGTAGGGACCCTCTCTCTATTGGGACGGACTTGGTTTGGGGGACATGGGCCTCGTAGACCTCTGGAGAACTTCACACCCCAACTCCTGAGACTTCACCTATTACTCCCATGCCCACAAAACATACGCCAGACTTGATTATTTCCTGGGCACTCCGGTAGTGTGGGAGGGGAGTGATTTGCAAATGATGAATATGTACAGTAATACTAAACAGGAGAGGTTAAGGGAATTTTAAGGACGGATATTGGAACAAAAGAGTAAGACAATTGCTAGTCAAAAGATTTACACCTAACTCCTCTACATTAGTACTTCTGACAAAATAGGCTCAAATCTAATCCAGCTAAGCTTGGAGTAGGCTACGCTACACATATGGCCAGTCACTGGTACTCTGAACATGGTCTCATACAAATAAATGGAGGCTGGGATAACACTAACATCAAATAGGGAAACATAGGAAAATAAATGGAAACAGATTTGATTTTCGTATGTATAAAAATATTTTTCTTTATATTACAGTAAACTGTTAAAATCGTTCTCAGCACACATGGCAGCTCAAAGGCAGTAGAGAATCAGGAAGAAAGAGTTTCGGGTGAAGGGGCTCCTTGCTACAAGCCCAGCCAATCTATGCTCACATCTGTTATGAGACATGCTACTCACGCATAAAGTGTCACAGAACTATAAAAGAGAATGAAAAGAAGACTATGTGGTTTATTTAAGAGAGCCCTGCGTTACTTTTGCAGTACATGTGGGACGCAGGGCTCTGAATTAGATTTATGAAGCCACGCAAAGCCACCCTGCGTGGCTTTGAGTAGCATCATAAATCTTGAGCAAGGCAATGTAGCACAAATCTCTGAGTCGCCTTACTCTGCGTTCGGGAGGCATTCCATGGGCATTGCGTGGTTGTTTCCATGCAATACACATGGATTTTAACACTGCCCAGGATTTACAAAATCATGTAAACCTGCAGAAGCGCAGTTACGCTTTCCGAGGTGAAGTGTAACAAGGAGAAATATGTTCATTTCTTCTGGTTTTTTCCTCTTTCTTACGTGTGCGCCATTGTGCAGCACAGATAGAAAGAGGAAAACGCTTCTTAGGATTGTTTATGTGCAGGAAATCCCTCTTCCACACAAAAACAATCCTGCATGCAATGGAGGCATCCTTGCACCATGTTGCAAAGGTGCCTATGTTGGCTCTAGGCTGCCAAAACGGTGCAGGGAGAAAGGACAGGAATGCACGTATTGCATAAATACGGTGCATTACTGCCCTTTCACTTTGGTGTAGGACAGCTCAGCTAGATGATTTGCTGTGCTGCCCTTCACCAAAATTCTGTAAATTAAGGCCTAAGGGTCTGATATAGAGATTAGTTGATGCAGGACATACTGCAAAAAGCAGCAGATGGCCCATGTTCTCTATTTAGAGTGTATTTGTATCTACAAGGCAGAGGGGATATCCAACACTAACCCTAACTAAAACAAAAACTGACTGATATGGTTATGAGAGTATCACAATGGAAAGCTAATGCAGCTAATTCGGCACATAATAGGAGCTATCCATTGTATTTAAGATATAGATTTCCTAGCATATAGCTTTTTTGGCAGTTTGAATTATTTTAAGCTATGATCATTGAACCTTTCCAGATATTATATTTTTGTATCCTTTAGTGTAGACTTGATTCCTTTGCTAAAACCTACATCCTCTGTATTAAGAGCTGTCGCTTTGGTGGTTCTTCATGACAGTGTAAACCATGTTGCCTATTTACTCATCGAGGGAAGGGGACTCAGTTGTTCGAATATAAACACCAAAGATTACTTTCCTTATTTATGGTTTGTGTCAAATATGAGCCTGCTGTATTTCTTGGCTCTGTGGTGGATATTCAATGCATGTTCCTGAAACAATGTGTATCTTTGGTGTATTGCCATGCCAATAAAGGTCAAATCACTTATAGCTCAGCTCTATTAAGGGGTTGTTTGTAAACGCAGACTTTATTAGAACATTGGAATGTTGGGAGCTCCATTAAAAACAATGGAGTATCTCTGGGCTTATAATGGCTGGTATAAGCCCAGAGCTCCACAATTCCAATGTTTCTTTGTTCACAGCTGTGGCTGTGAACAAAGGCTTCAGGGAGCCTGAGGGGATTTCAATCCCCTCGTGCTCCCTGAAGCCTTTGTTTTATTTGTTGGAACATTCTGCCCTCTAGTGGCAGAATGTTCTAATAGCCTTATTGCCCTTCGTAGCTGGGCTATACCGGCTATTAAAGTCCCGCTCCCTTGTTAAAGGCCATCGCCTTCGACCAGGGCCTTTAACGCTGGAGCAGGCCTTTAAGAGCCGGTATAGCCCGCTACAGAGGGCTATAAGGCTATAGTATATTATAAAACCCATGAAGCTTTCTGAGATTACTTAAACATATTCCTATAGAAGACATTTGGCTAGAGGGACATTTTACCCCTTACGAACAGGGCCTTCTGGTTTTCTTTCTGAATCATTATTTTAATGCCCTAACCTTCCTAATTGCACATAAAGAGGTATTCTTATTCAAAGACAAAGCTCTGACTAGACATTAACTTTCTAGAAAGTAACTCCTTGTTTCAAAAAGTATTTGTGTGATAAATAGCAGGGCTAAGAGACCCAGTACAAAGCCAAGGACCAGACTGGCAATGTGAGCTCTTGAAATGTTCTCAGTCATTTGAGTTACGAACCCTCTATCACTTTCTGGGGTAGGCCTTTTCTCCATGACTACTGTTGGAAATGGCCCTTTTTGTAGGGTTATCCCAAAACTTTTTGCTTCTTCCTCCTTTATTTTTCCTGACCTGTGGTTGTTGGCTATAGAACTCTGGGCACTTTCCCACTGCTGATCAGTGCTAAAGTGCATATGCTCTCTCTGTAAATTGTTATTATGATTGGTTATCCATGATTGGTATATTTGCTTTACCACTAAGTCCCTAGTAAAGTGCACTAAGTGTGCCAGGGCTGGTAATTCAAATGCTACTAGTGGGCTTGCAGCACTAATTGTGCCACCCACATGAGTTGCCCTAAAATGGTGTCTCAGGCCTGCCACTGCAGTGCCTGCGCGCAGTTGTGAACTGCCATGTTGTCCTGGCCAGTGTACACACTTGCCAGGCCTAACCCTTCCCTTTTCTTACACATTGCACACCACTATGGTAGGACCAAGGTACCCCCCTGGGCAGGGTGCAGTGTATGTGAAAGGTAGGACATGTACTAGTGTGGGTGACATGTCCTGATAGTGAAATACTGCCAATTTCGTTTTTCACTATTGGAAGGCTATCTTGCCCATAGGTTAACATGGGGAATGCTGTGTAACATGTTTACCTGCATATCTTCCCATAACGGCAAGATAGAAATTTGAAGTCTGGTATCCCTGAACTCAGAATTTAATAACGCATCTTTTAGGAAAGATGGTTTTTAAATTCAGTGTTTGAAAATAGCACTTTTAGAAAGTGACTATTTTCTTGTTCAACCTTTCTGTGTGCCTCTGCCTGTTTGTGTATTGACTGTCTGGCTTGTGAGTGACAGGGGCTGGGGGTGGCTCCAGGAGAGGGGGTGAGTCAGCACTAGGCTGAATAGACCTATCTGCACATTGAGTGGTGGGAGGAGTTGCACCTGGGTCTGAATAGAGCTGGGCCTGCCTTCCACAATGCTGGCTCCACCTCCTGCGGTGTGTCTGATGGCCCTGGCCTCCCCTCACAAAGAAAGAAGACATGCACTAGCAGAGTGCACCTAGAACTGGTTTGGACTGGGTCCAGGACCCCTCACACATGGAGAACAAAGACTTTTGGGGTATAAAAGTAAGACCTCTAACCCCTGTAAATTAGACTACTTTTTGCCAACAAGAGGAATCCCTGCCAAGGAAGATCAGCTGAAGAGACTGGAAATGAAGACTGCCCTTGCTGTGTGTTCTGGGGCTGACCTACAGTTTGCTGTTACTACTGAGGAAGGGGACAGGGGACTTTGCTGTGTGCTGTGTTCCCCCACCAGCTTGAAGGAAGGACTTTGCTGTGTGCTGTGTCCTAAGAGTCTCCAAGGGCCTGAGAAGAGCTGGCCTCCTGTTAAAACTCAGGAACACAAAAGTTTACCCAAGACTACTTCTGCAATCAAGAGGACTCTCCGCCGAAGAAGGGGCAGCTGAAGAGACTGAGTAAAAGGACTGCCCTTGCTGTGTGATCTGGGGCTGACTTGCAGTTTGCTGTGATCCCTAAGGAAGAGATCTGAGGAACTTTGCTGTGTGCTGTGTTCCCCTCCTGCTTTCAGAAAGAACTTTGCTGTGTGCTGTGTCCTACCACGTCGCCAAGGGCCTGAGATGAGCTGGCCTCCTGTTGCAACTCAGGGACACAAAAGTTGCAGAAGAAACCATCTGGCCAG
The DNA here is from genome assembly GCA_963921515.1 of Calotriton arnoldi. Taxonomy (NCBI): domain Eukaryota; kingdom Metazoa; phylum Chordata; class Amphibia; order Caudata; family Salamandridae; genus Calotriton; species Calotriton arnoldi. The sequence continues at coordinate 805,476 of CAWUFW010007361.1, read as the reverse complement.
CGCTGAGTGCGTGTTGCAGCGCACTGACTGTGGCCTCGTGACCTTTGCCGGCCTGCCCGTGTGTAATTGACTCGGTGTGCTTGTCGGCACACAACGGGGCTCTGCGTGAGGTCTGTCGTGCCTCCAGTGCGAATCCCCTGCAGGACTGTCTCGGCGCTCGTGAGTGCGTGCCAAGGCACTACCCGAGACCGTAAATCAGGGACCAAGATCACCGCCGCCGGCCCGGTACAGGGAAGGAGAAGAAAAGCGCTGTGTGACAAAGAAAAATCACTGCCGCCGGCCCGGGAGCCCCGCAAGCACCGCTTCCCCTCATTGCTGACGTCAGGACCACGCCGCGCTGAGATTGGCCTCAGCCCTGGGCGTCGCCTAGCAACCAAGGGGCTCGACTGGTTGGAGCCGCGCTGGGAGTGGAGGAGGCTCGGGGCGTCTCCTAGCGACGAGGCCTCCGCGCCCCCTGACGCCGACGAATCTGTACCTGAAGCCGGGAGCCCAGCCACGAAGGCAGCTGCTCCGCCAGGGACCGGCACGAATTGCGAAGCCTCCCTCCCCTCTGCATTTGAAAGGTAACTGGCTCCGATCTGTGACTGAAGCCGGCACAGGGGGAAGTGGGTTTAGCAACGCGCTGTTGGCGACCGGCGCGCGCCCGCTCCTGCACGAAGGGGGTGATGTCCACATTACCAGCTGAGTGATTGAAGCGCACTCGCGCATTGGTGACACGGGGGTTCTCGAGCGGGCAGCATCAACGCGCACTCGCGCATTTGTGACACGGGGGGTGAGTTGGTGATTTCCTCATTGTTTACCCCTGAGTCAACCAGCAGCGCACCTCTCGCGCATGGGGGCAAAGAGAGTTTTTGGTCAGCGCTGTGGGGAGCGCACGCTTGCAGTCGAGCGCCATAATTATTACTCCACGTTGAGGCAGTGATTTGCGATCTGTTAAGTGGGCCAGTTTACTCATTCCCCACGCGCTGGCAAGAGAGGCTCACAGCCAGTTGAGCCCAGAAGTAATTTATGAATCACGAAGGAACTGTTTTGTGGGGTGAGGTTTTAACCGCCACTGAACTTTCTTTTACCACTGGAGGCATTACTGTTTTGTTGATAAGAGCACCCTTCTGGTTTTATTATTGCTGAGGTGAACTGAGTGAGCACAAAGAGCATTCCTGAAGTGAACTTTTGACAACAGAAGCCTACAAGTTTATTCTTGCTAAGAAGCTTATCAAGAACCTGCCTAAGAAAAGATTGTCTATGTATTTTGGATATATGTCGTTTTGATCTTGCCTAAATTAGATAAAGATACTTATATTTTTATAACAACCTGTGTGGTGTCCATTTGTGGTGTTTCACTGCGTTACTGTGGGTGTTGGTGCAAATACTTTACACATTGCCTTGGGGATAAGCCTGTCTGCTCGTGCCAAGCTACCAAGGGGGTGAGCAGGGGTTATCAACAGTGTGTAACTCCCTTGTCCTGACTGGAGTGGTGGTTTCTGCCTGGCTTTGGCGCAAGCCTTAGCCAACCAGAAATCCAATTTCTAACATTGGTGGTCAGCGGTGAGGATTTGAACTTGTGTTTGCCCTTGACCCACAGTGATTGGTGAACATCACTAGTTTAGCGCAGATCACTACGCAACCACATACTGAACTTTTTTGTTTTTTGGTTCTATTTTTGCGTAACGCCCAGGAAGCATCATGTCTCAGAAGGGGAGTGCAGCAAATGAGAAGGCAGAATTGGAATTTCATATTGAGGATCTGTATTCTTACAAAAAGGATGAGCTCAAACAATTTTGCAAAGATTTTGGTTGCGCCATGAGAAGCAGCACAGGAAGGAGGAGCTGCAGGAAGCCTTGAAGGCCTGGTGGGAGGCTAAAGAGGCGGAGGAGGCAGATGCTGAAAATGGAGGGGAGAATCCAGGAAGGGAGGGTTTTGGATCACACGATCTACCAATGGGCACACCGGCCTCTAGGGCTGGTAGCCACCATTCCAGTAGGGGATTCTTCCCAGAGAAGTTACAAGAGAACCAAAGGATCAGGGAACATGAGCTTGAAGTCATGAGGCTCAAGGACAAGGCAGAGGAGAGGGCTCGTGCCTTGGAGGAATTGAAATTGACCTTGGCCCATGAATTAAGGATGAGGGAGCCTAATATGGAGCTGGAGAGGCTTGAGGCCATGAGGGTCTCAGCTGAAGAAGAAAAATGTGTAGCTCAAAAAGTGAGCTTTGCTGAGTTGGAGGTGGAGTCCAGCTCAGATGGTGGCAGCATGATTGCGTTATCTAGTGCTGAGGGAGAAGTACAAGCACCCAGAGATGTGGCGCCTGACTTGAGGGAGAGGGTTGACATACACCAGGGGGTGCAGGTTTATGAGATAGCTCCAGTGGTGTGCAGTGTCCCTGAAGTAGATTGGGGAACTAACACAGGGGATCATATTCCTAGTGATGGGAGGGACGCTCTACTGACTCTAGATGAGAGGTGCAGGGTGAGGGGTTCCCCCATGGTAGAGGTCCTGGTGTGTGAATGTGGAGACCGCCCAGAAGAGTGTGGGTTGAGTGACAAAGACAGTCAGGCACTGTCTTGCCAATCTCAGGAGAGTGGTGTGAGGTACTTGTGTGAGGCACTGGATGGTAGGGCAAAGGGTAACTTGGTTAACAGCTGTGGGGGGCTATGTGATTCATTTGTTGGAGAGCATATTTTAAGTCCCTGTTTTCCAGAGCTATGCCAACGCCCGGTGGAGTGTGAGTTCTCTGATTCCAGGGAACTTGCTCAGGAGACAGACCTCTTGGTGGATTCCAGAGAGTCTGAAGAGGCATTTGGGAGTGATCCTAACAGGAGTGGCTCGGGTATCTTCCGGTCCTGTGTGGTGGAAGAGGTTCAGAGTAGCCCAGCTAGGTCCCGGTATAGTGGGAGGGGTGTAGGGGCTCACGTCCTGTCTCAGTGGAGAAGGAGTGAGTGTGGGACTGTGTGTCCCAAGGTGCCCGAAACCCAGTCTCAGGGCCTGGAGGGTTCCCTAAGGGAACACCAGGATGGGGGCCCAGGCTGTACTAGTAGGCCATTTGCAGGAGACCTCCTAGTGTCAGGAGAACCTGGAGCCTCTGTAAACAGAGCTCCAGTGGTTCTGGTGTCTGGCGGTGCCGCTCCAGTTGGGAGGGTTCAGAAGTCCGGATTGAGGGGTGAGAGGGGGATGTGTTCCCCAGTGGGAGAACCAGTGGGTCAGGGGCCAGCCAGAAGGGCTGAGCCTCACAGGAGTGACCATGGTGACACCACTTCTGTCCTGGGGGATCTTCGCGCACTGTCAGGTGGACAGGGGTCGGGAGATCTGCGCCAGGCAGACTGTCTCACGACACATGAGTCATGTGTCACCCTCGAGGGGATACTGTGTGAGTCCCCAGAAGTCCTGGCGTGCCAGGCAAATGCTCAGCCGCAGGGTTCAGCCCCTGGATTGGGATGCCAGGTTCAGGATCTGCCTGACCTGGAGGGAGGGACATCTGTAACCAGTGTCCTGACCGGTTTGGCTTCCAGGGGTACCGCTCCAAGTGGGAGGGTGCAGCACTCTGGAAGGGGGTGCAGAGGGAGGGAGTCCTCACCTCTGACCCCGGTGCAACCTGAGGGTTTGGACCCTAGGTTAGGAGACCAGTTGCAGGGGAGAGGTCCTGAACTGGTGGGAGAGTTGTGTTCTGAGGGTGCCTCTCCTGGGAGGAGAGTGCGGGACCCCAGAAGGAGAGGTAGGGAGAGGAGAGCCTCGCCCGTGACCTCTGGTCAGCCTGAGGGTACAGACCCTGGGCTGGCGGGCCAGTGTCAGGATACCATACCTGACTTGGCAGGAGGGAGAGTGGAGAAAAGGTGCCAGGCACCTGGGGCTACTGCCCCCCACTTTCTGACACCACAGAGGTTAGCGAGGCCTGACAGGCATGCGGCCTGGCTCTCGTCCCTGACCGCTGTCAGTGGCCCCTGTGGCTGGTTGTCTTGGTGGACAGAGTTGCCCCTGGGAGGGGGACAGGAGTCCCACACTGGGGGTGGACTGGGCCACACGACTGTGTTGGCCAGGTGGGTACTGTTTACCAGTGCGGACACATCTGTGAGCGAAGTAAGGTTAGGCGCTGCACAGATGGGGTCCCCAGGTGAGGAGAAGGGTCCCCCATGGTTTAGCCTAGTGGGCCCTGAGAGTATAGATAGAGGGATCCAACTGGGTTCAGGAAGGCGTAGAACAGGAATAGGACCCAGCTGTTCGGGCCAGTTTCCGTTTTCTATCGCCCCAAGCAGGGAATCCCATCGAGGTATCGTTTGGTCTACCCTGGCTTTAGGCTGGAAGGGGGTTGTGTTGGAAATGGCCCTTTTTGTAGGGTTATCCCAAAACTTTTTGCTTCTTCCTCCTTTGTTTTTCCTGACCTGTGGTTGTTGGCTATAGAACTCTGGGCACTTTCCCACTGCTGATCAGTGCTAAAGTGCATATGCTCTCTCTGTAAATTGTTATTATGATTGGTTATCCATGATTGGTATATTTGCTTTACCACTAAGTCCCTAGTAAAGTGCACTAAGTGTGCCAGGGCTGGTAATTCAAATGCTACTAGTGGGCTTGCAGCACTAATTGTGCCACCCACATGAGTAGCCCTAAAATGGTGTCTCAGGTCTGCCACTGCAGTGCCTGCGCGTAGTTGTGAACTGCCATGTTGTCCTGGCCAGTGTACACACTTGCCAGGCCTAACCCTTCCCTTTTCTTACACATTGGACACCCCTATGGTAGGCCCAAGGTACCCCCCTGGGCAGGGTGCAGTGTATGTGAAAGGTAGGACATGTACTAGTGTGGGTGACATGTCCTGATAGTGAAATACTGCCAATTTCGTTTTTCAATATTGGAAGGCTATCTTGCCCATAGGTTAACATGGGGAATGCTGTGTAACATGTTTACCTGCATATCTTCCCATAACGGCAAGATAGAAATTTGAAGTCAGGTATCCCTGAACTCAGAATTTAATAACGCATCTTTTAGGAAAGATGGTTTTTAAATTCAGTGTTTGAAAATAGCACTTTTAGAAAGTGACTATTTTCTTGTTCAACCTTTCTGTGTGCCTCTGCCTGTTTGTGTATTGACTGTCTGGCTTGTGAGTGACATGGGCTGGGGGTGGCTCTAGGAGAGGGGGTGAGTCAGCACTAGGCTGAATAGACCTATCTGCACATTGAGTGGTGGGAGGAGTTGCACCTGGGTCTGAATAGAGCTGGGCCTGCCTTCCACAATGCTGGCTCCACCTCCTGCGGTGCGTCTGATGGCCCTGGCCTCACCTCACAAAGAAAGAAGACATGCACTGGCAGAGTGCACCTAGAACTGGTTTGGACTGGGTCCAGGACCCCTCACACATGGAGAACAAAGACTTTTGGGGTATAAAAGTAAGACCTGAAACCCCTGTAAATTAGACTACTTTTTGTCAACAAGAGGAATCCCTGCCAAGGAAGATAAGCTGAAGAGACTGGAAAGGAAGACTGCCCTTGCTGTGTGTTCTGGGGCTGACCTACAGTTTGCTGTTACTACTGAGGAAGGGGACAGGGGACTTTGCTGTGTGCTGTGTTCCCCCCACCAGCTTGAAGGAAGGACTTTGCTGTGTGCTGTGTCCTAAGAGTCTCCAAGGGCCTGAGAAGAGCTGGCCTCCTGTTAAAACTCAGGAACACAAAAGTTTACCCAAGACTACTTCTGCAATCAAGAGGACTCTCCGCCAAAGAAGGAGCAGCTGAAGAGACTGAGGAAAAGGACTGCCCTTGCTGTGTGATCTGGGGCTGACTTGCAGTTTGCTGTGATCCCTAAGGAAGAGATCTGAGGAACTTTGCTGTGTGCTGTGTTCCCCTCCTGCTTTCAGAAAGGACTTTGCTGTGTGCTGAGTCCTACCACGTCGCCAAGGGCCTGAGATGAGCTGGCCTCCTGTTGCAACTCAGGGACACAAAAGTTGCAGAAGAAACCATCTGGCCAGCGCTGAGTGCGTGTTGCAGTGCACTGACTGTGGCCTCGTGAGCTTTGCCGGCCTGCCCGTGTGTAATTGACTCGGTGTGCTTGTCGGCACACAACGGGGCTCCGCGTGAGGTCTGTCGTGCCTCCAGCGCGAATCCCCTGCAGGACTGTCTCGGCGCTCGTGAGTGCGTGCCAAGGCACTACCCGAGACCGTAAATCAGGGACCAAGATCACCGCCGCCGGCCCGGTACAGGGAAGGAGAAGAAAAGCGCTGTGTGACAAAGAAAAATCACTGCCGCCGGCCCGGGAGCCCCGCAAGTACCGCTTCCCCTCATTGCTGACGTCAGGACCACGCCGCGCTGAGATTGGCCTCAGCCCTGGGCGTCGCCTAGCAACCAAGGGGCTCGACTGGCCGGAGCCGCGCTGGGAGTGGAGGAGGCACGGGGCGTCTCCTAGCGACGAGGCCTCCGCGCCCCCTGACGCCGACGAATCTGTACCTGAAGCCGGGAGCCCAGCCACGAAGGCAGCTGCTCCGCCAGGGACCGGCACGAATTGCGAAGCCTCCCTCCCCTCCGCATTTGAAAGGTAACTGGCTCCGATCTGTGACCGAAGCCGTCACAGGGGGAAGTGGGTTTAGCAACGCGCTGTTTGCGACCGGCGCGCGCCCGCGCCTGCACGAAGGGGGTGATGTCCACATTAGCAGCTGAGTGATTGAAGCGCACTCGCACATTGGTGACACGGGGGTTCTCGAGCGGGCAGCATCAACGCGCACTCGCGCATTTGTGACACGGGGGGTGAGTTGGTGATTTCCTCATTGTTTACCCCTGAGTCAACCAGCAGCGCACCTCTCGCGCATGGGGGCAAAGAGAGTTTTTGGTCAGCGCAGTGGGGAGCGCACGCTTGCAGTCGAGCGCCATAATTATTCCTCCAAGTTGAGCCAGTGATTTGCGATCTGTTAAGTGGGCCAGTTTACTCATTCCCCATGCGCTGGCAAGAGAGGCTCACAGCCAGTTGAGCCCAGAAGTAATTTATGAATCACGAAGGAACTGTTTTGTGGGGTGAGGTTTTAACCGCCACTGAACTTTCTTTTACCACTGGAGGCATTACTGTTTTGTTGATAAGAGCACCCTTCTGGTTTTATTATTGCTGAGTGAGCACAAAGAGCATTCCTGAAGTGAACTTTTGACAACAGAAGCCTACAAGTTTATTCTTGCTAAGAAGCTTATCAAGAACCTGCCTAAGAAAAGATTGTCTATGTATGTTGGATATATGTCGTTTTGATCTTGCCTAAATTAGATAAAGATACTTATATTTTTATAACAACCTGTGTGGTGTCCATTTGTGGTGTTTCACTGCGTTACTGTGGGTGTTGGTGCAAATACTTTACACATTGCCTTGGGGATAAGCCTGTCTGCTCGTGCCAAGCTACCAAGGGGGTGAGCAGGGGTTATCAACAGTGTGTAACTCCCTTGTCCTGACTACAGTGGTGGTTTCTGCCTGGCTTTGGCGCAAGCCTTAGCCAACCAGAAATCCCATTTCTAACAACTACTCTCAAGAGTACAGAGAGAGTAACTTGGTTAGCCAGCTGAGTCCTAGTGAACGAGGTCCATGGGCACGAGTGGTAACAAACAGGGTCAGAGTTCCTGCCTTTGTGAGAATTAAATCCAATGTTAAAGTAGTTGCACGTAAAATGGGTGATCCACTTGTACACAAATATTCGAATAAGGAATAGGGAACTGGATATAAGGGCATTTTGTTTGCACTGATCGGCAGATAGGATGAGATCCATGACTCATTTGCCCTGTTTGGCTGAGGGTATGTGCATTCTAAAAAGTTTAAAACTGGGTTTGATAATTAAAAAATAAAATACTTGTTTTATATATTAATGCCAGATAATGTTACGAAAGAAAAGGAACAAGTTTATGAGTAGCAAAAGAATAGGACCACCCTATTACAGCTTGCCATGTCATTTTCCTATATTTGTTAGTTTTTGATCCTTTTTTAAAATCAAATTTATATACTAACACTCTTGTGATAAAATTGGTTGTAGCTTACTTTCAATGGTTTCCACGTCTTGTGCCAACTAAATGTCAGCTAACAAAACCAGCATTATGTAAAGTATGGTAGTACCTCATATCAGTGTTGCCGTTGCATTTTTATTGCACACTTTTTTGACAAAAAATGCTAATGAGCTTTATCCCACAATTCATAAAATAAGCCTTTTAGATCACAAGCAAAGGTGATCCACCTCAAGACTACTTACCTAATGTAGGACTTGCAGTCTGATTTGGAGCTATTACAGTGCCTGAAAACAGAATGTAAATGAGCATACATGTTATTTTTGTATAATGATTTATTTTCACATAGCACTGCAAGACGCCATCTGGGGGACAGAGAATTGTGCAAGACGATTAAGGTAGCAGCAAGAAAAACACAGAAAGTGCACAATGAGGCAAAACCTGAAAATACACAGTACACACGAAGGCTATTCATGAATGGCATTGAAAACCCGGAGTTTGAAATTGTCAGATATTTGTGTGATGCTACATACACACAGATCCATAGGAAGGTGGGAAAAGAACTGGACTGAGACTGGATGGAGTTTCCTGAAATGTGGAAGTGTGAGCCTGAAAAGAACAGAATTCTTAAAGATCGGCCTGTTCCTTAGCGCCCAAGTGTTTATGAGATGTAAGTGTGAGAGTTTAAGTATATCACTTTGTAGGTGAGAGATGCAGTCTTGTAAAGAGAAGGTAACCCTGAGAAACTAAGCCCGGGTACAGAAAAGAGTTATAAAGGCTTTCTCCTTAATGCTCGCTTCCTCATCAAACATAAGCTGGAGTTTGCCGTCCTCTTAGCAGACCTCGAACCAGACTGGATCCTCATCACTGAAACCTGGGCCAATAACGCTTCAGGACCCGACCTGGTAGATGCAATCCCAACCAACTACTCCATCCAAGAGGGTGGATAGGACGGGACGCATAGGCGGAGGCCTGGCTGTGGTCTTTAAATCGCACTACAAATGTCTGATAGAATCAGGCTTTAATCCACCAACGTGTGAAATCCTCCAATTTAAACTGGTTACCTCACCCACTTGCTCTTTTGGTGGGGTGCTGATCTATAGGCCCCCAGGTCCCAGATCCCCATTTCTTAGGGATCTTAAAATCCTTCTAGAACCACTGTTAGCAGAGAACCGGATGACTATCATGGAGGACTTTAACTTCCACTTAGAGGAGATGGATAATCATGACTCGAACAGCCTCTTAGAAGCTTTCGCCAATCATGGACTATCACAACTGGTCTTCGCCCCCACCCACAAAGCTGGCCACACCGTTGATAGGATTTTTACAAATGACCCCAGATTGGTCTATCAAAGCACAATTCCCATCAGCTGGTCTGATCATAAGGCAGTTGCCTTTAATCTATCATCAATACTAACAGTCAGAATTACAAATACTCCACACACCATGGAAAAACACAGAAACTGGAAAGGGGTCTCTGCTGAGGTACTATCTAGAACCTTAAGTAGTATACCCTGTGTGAACCCAGAGGACTCGGATAGCGGAGCAGAGGCCTTTACCACTTGGCTAGAGAGTGCAGCAGACATATTTGCACCTCTGAAGACAACTGCACATAAAAGGCTCTCTCCATTCGCACCTTGGTACAATGATAGACTCAGGATGCTTAAACAAACATGCCGCCGCCACGAGCGAGCATGGAGGAAAAATCAAGACAAACAAGATAGAATCTCATATAAAATCACCATCAAAGAATGCTGCTGTCAGCGCCGGGACGCCTCTTTGCTGGGGCAGCTGCGCACTATATAACATTTTAGAACATAACATAACATAACAAATGTGCAATATTCGAAGAAAAGTCTAAGTACTGCACCCAGAAAATCGAAAATGCTGCCTCCACAAAAGAGCTTTTTAAGCTAGTTCAACTGCTCTCGGCCTCACACTCCAGAGCGGAACTAGAGGGCTCGCAGGTGTTCTGCAATCAGCTAGCCACCTTCTACTCCAAAATTATGGAAATCCATGCTGGCTTTGGCCCGACTTCCCCTTCTCCAGCCCATCTCTCCGCCTCCCGGGGTCCCCCCCAAGCACTGCAAGACTCAGTATCAGACACAAGCCAAGAGACCAAGGGCCTCTCCGTCTTCTCCATTCTCTCTCCTAAGTTGGTCGAACAATACCTCTTGAGAACCTATGCAGGCTCGCCATCCGAAGCCTGCCCCCCTACAGTTCTCCATATGGCCGCCAGTGAGATAGCTGCCCCACTCTGTGAGCTATTAAATAATGTGATCCTCTCCGGATCATATCCACAGAGTTGGAAGCAGGCTATTATCAGGGCCCTGCTGAAAAAACCGAATCTCGACAGCACGGTCTGTAAAAACTATCGCCCGATTTTGCTGCTTCCCGTACCTGCAAAGGTTCTGGAAATGCATCTCAATATTCAGCTGATGGAGACTGCTGAACAACAACACTGCTTCAATGACTCCCAGTTTGGCTTTAGAGAACATCATGGGACAGAAACAGCATTAATCTCAGCCACGGACAGTATTAGACGCAGAGTGGATGAAGGACAGGGACTGCTGCTCATACTCCTGGATCTGTCTGCAGCGTTCAATACCATCTCTCCTACTCTGCTGCTAGACAGACTCCAAGGGCTGGACATCTCACATCAAGCCTTAGCCCTCCTGTCCTCTTTCCTAGGGGAAAGATCTCAAAAGGTGAAGCTTCAGCGCTTCTACTCTGAAGCCTTCTCCCTGCCCTGTGAAGTTCCACAGGGCTCCTCTTTAAGCCCCACACTTTTTAATCTTTATGTGGCACCCCTAGCGAACATCATTCACTCCTGTGGAATGGAGGTAGTGTCATATGCTGACGACACACAAATCATGGTATCAATTCCCAAGAACACAGGCCCGTTAGCTGAGAACGCTCAATGCTGTATGACTAAGGTGGCAGAATGGATGTCTGGTAATTCCTTAAAAGTGAATGGGGATAAGACGGAGGTGATGGTCTTTGGCCCAGGGGCAATAAGCTGGAATAGCAGTGGTTGGCCTCATTCTCTAGGAACATGTCCTACTCCAGGAAACAAGGCTAAGAACCTTGGAGTTCTGATGGACCCAGACCTCAATTTCAATGCCCAAACTAACCGCACTTTCTCCACCTGCACCTGGATCCTAAGGATGTTGAAGAAAATCTTCCCTCTTATTCTGCACCCCGCACGCAAGCAGCTTGCTCTCGCCCTTGTAATGTCCAGATTAGATTACTGCAATTCACTCTACCTAGATTCGAACAAGAATGTGCAGTATAAACTTCAACTGGTGCAGAATGCCCTTGCGAGACTGGTTCTGGACATTCCCAAAAGACACTCAGCTGCCAAGCATCAGCTTCAAATCTCTTTGTATGGTCCATAAGGCTCTCTATCTCCCCTCCCCAACGAGACTAAATTCCATGTTTATTTGGAACTCCCCTGGCAGTTCTCTTAGCTCATCTTCCAACCTACATCGCCACGTACCCAGACAACAAGGAAGAGATGGGGCGATAGAGCATTCTCGACTGAAGTTTTGAGGTCATTCCTAGATATGATTTCATCTCATAAAAGATTCACAGGATATCCTTGATGTTTTTGACATGGTAGATTTTCTAACTCAAAGTGTTCTACCACCTTGTTGTCAGAAAGTGAATAATTTCAGTTGGGATGCAACCCAGTGCTCCATTTTATTTATTTATTTTATTTATTTATAAAGTTTTATATAGCGCGAACGGCCCGGTGAGGGTATCAGAGCGCTTTACAAGTTTTACATCAAAAGAAATAAAGTGAGAACTAGGCACATAGATATGAGTAGCTAACAGGAGAGAGTAAATGTTGTCCGTACTCGTAGGCCCGGAGGTATTCAGGAGTGAGTTAGCTATTCTCGCACAGAGTTCATCGTGGATCCTGGTTGGTGAGCTGCTTCTGATTGGTACCCAACTCGCACCAGAACTGGGATCAGGGGAGAGATTTAGTCATTAGAAGTAGTTTGACTTCTTTTTTGAAGGGGGTGGTAGAGGGGTTCATTCTGATTGCCGGGGGCAGGGCATTCCAGATCCTAGGTGCTAGGCCGGAGAAGGTGTGCGAGTAGGTTTTCTTTTTCTGAAATTTTTGCGGTTTCAATAGCAAGGTGTTGGTGCTTCTCATAGTTCTGCTACTGCCTGATAATTAAAGTTTATTGGCTAGATACTTTGTTGTGTTGAAATGCAGGGCTTTGTGTGTCATGCAGGCAATTTTTAGCTGTGATCTTGCCTCATACGGGAGCCAGTTCAGTGCATTTAGATCAGGGGTGATATGGTTGTTATTTTTGGAGCCGGTGACGAGTCTTGCAGCCGCGTTGAGTGATGCTCTTAGAGGAGCTAGTTTGGATCTCGGTAAGCCACATAGGGTTGTGTTCCCGTAGTCTATTCTGGGTATCACTAGAGCTTGTACGGCTGTTTTTAGGTCGTCGTCGTTGCGGAAGGGTTTTAGTTTTCTGAGAATGTTCATATGAAAGTTTGCTCCTCTGGGGGCTGTGCTGATGTGTTTCTGCATGGTGAGATTCTTGTCGACTATTATTCCCAGTGAACTTGTGGAGTCAATAATGTGTGGTGTGCAGTTGAAGGCTGTTAAGTGCTTCATCCAGTGTTGTATGTCGCCGTGTCCTTGTGGTGGGGAGATTAGGAGAAAGTCTATTTTGAGTGCATTGAGTTTGAGGTTGTTTTTTGTCAGCCAGTTGTGGGTTTTTTGGAAAGTTGTGTTGAGTGAGCGGATGTCATCCGGAGATGATATCTTTAGGTATAGTTGGGTATCATCCGCATACATGTGGTAATGAACATTGGAGAGTTTCAGAATTTCGTTTAAGGGTTCCATGAATAGATTGAAGAGGGTAGGTGATATGGAGGAACCTTGAGGGACTCCCAGGGTGAAAGGCATGGTCTCATATAGCGATTGGTTAATCTTGATTCTTTGAGTGCTGTTGTCTAAGAAGGAGGCAAACCACTTTAGGACAACCCCTGATAAACGCATTCTGTGTTCATGTAGATCCAGGAAACTGTTATGTTTTGACCGTATCGAAGGCTTACGATAGGTCTAGGAGGATAAGGAGGCAGGATTCGTTTTGCTCTAGTATTCTGAGCGTGTCATCGACAATGTGTGTCAGGGCAGTTTCCGTGCTATGATTCTGCCGGAAGCCTGATTTGTACTGGTCGATGAGGTGGAATTGAGCTATATGGTTGCACAGTTGGGAATGGACGTATTTCTCCAGGAGTTTTGCTAGGGAAGGAATAGTGAATATTGGACAGTAGTTATCTGGGATTGTGTGGTCTGCTGTAGGTTTATTTAGAATGGGGGTTACCTGCTTTTAGGCAGTCTGGAAGGGTTCCTTGTGATAGAGATGCATTCGCTATCTTTGCCATATGGGTATAAGAGAAGTTTTGATCTCGCTGAATATGTTGGCTGGAAGAGGATCGCAGAAGTGATTTGATGGTTTGAGAGTTGTTACTAGCTTGAGGATGTCATTTTCGTTAAAGCTTTTCTATGATCTTCGCAAGAAACACTAGCCCTTTGATAGTTTGGCAATTTGCTAAAAGATCAGGGTCCGTATTACATGCCTTGAGTAGCATCCGGACAATACCCTCTTTATTTATTTTAGAAAGCACCCTTTAAAATTAAGGCATTTGTTATTTTAAGCCAATCTTGCATTAAATTCCCAGCCAATTCGGTAGATAATGAAGGAGGAATAGGGTTGGAAGAATATTAGGAAAGTTTGTTCTTATCAATGGTGGTCCCCCGATCTATGACAGAGATGGCAGGAAGCTAGGCTAATAATATGGACCTTATTACGAGAATGACTCGTGATGGCGGTCCGACCAACGCCACACAGCGGGACCACCCGGAGTATTACAAGTGTGCTGGTCGAATTGCCACAGGACCGCTACGTCCACTGGCGATCCAGGATCCAGCGGCGGTTGCTCAGCGGTCAGGAGCAGGAATATACTGGTGGTGCTGCTGCGGCACCACTGAACATATTCTGACTTCCTGTCCACTGCCCAGTTAATGGCAGTGAGCCCGCCATGGAAAGGGTGACAGAGAGGCAACTAAAGGGGTCCAAACAGGGCCCCGTGCCGCTCCTGGGCCTGGGGCTGCATGCATGGGGGCACATGTTGTGCCCCCTGGAATTGCACCCCTGTCCCTGCATGGTGTGGCATGCATGCCACACTGTGCAGGAACGTGCTGCAGGTGCTGTCACAGCAGCAGACTGAATGTTAGGCTCTCCTATGAGCCTAACAGCCAACCGTGTGAGACCACCGCAGCACAGCCCACTCGCCATTGAATGCAATTGTAATCCGGTTTTTTCGGTCCTCCTGCATACAGCGCCGAGGCAGCGCTGCAGGAGGAGCTCCAAATTCACAGTAAGGCTCCATATCTTTGTAGCTCTCATGATGAAGTATATTAAAGAGCTCTTTCTGCAAGTATGTAAATTCTTTATTGCAGATTAAGAAAAATCATTACAGTGTAATCGGTTTGTTAAAATTTGCAAGGTAAATGTAACCATTTAGTTAAAAGTCCCGTGCTAAGATTAGCTACATTTAAAACAGTTATGGCGAGGGACAGACCTAGAAAACCTGAAAATAAACAGAATGTTGATGTTGTTACACCCTCTAGGGGCTGACTGTATGGAAGGTGGTTCTACCGACAGTGACCCAACCAAGAGGCCAGGTGGGGCCTTTCTTAAGTGAATGGACCCTGTGCTTCGGGCTGGGGTGGTATAGTCACTTCTGTCTAGGACTGTTACTTTGGGCTGTCAAATGGGAAGCTGTGGAGGAATGAGCCTGGCAGACCTCTGTTGGGTGCACTTTAGATGTACCCGAGGGGTGAATGCCCCTGGTGAGGGTGTGCAGGAGGTCCTGATGGAACAGGCCCCTGCCTGGTGCATTATTGGTGTGCCAGCTTCTGGGTGGATGCCCTTTGGCCCCTCGAAGTCCTGGTTCACCAGGCAAGGGCTCATTAGAAGGGGACAAGCCCTCTGCTGAGTGTGGTGAAAGGAGGTAGAGTGGGCCTCAAGGTGAGCAGTTGAACATTTCATTGGGGGATCTACGTTGTCCCCCGTTGGTCTTCATGGTTGTGGCATGGAGGCTGGAAAGTGGCTTCCGTGGGTCCTGAATCAGGCATGACCCACTGGGTGTCCTGCGGCACCTCTGTTGATCCGGTGGGGCTGGAGGGAGACAACGGGTGAAGGACTCCTGTGGTGGGAATTGCTTGGGTGGGAATCTGATCCGTCATTGGGCTGAAGTCCACTCAGGGGACACAGTCATCCTAAAAGGGTGATGGCAGCGTAGAGTCTTGAGTAACAACAGAGGGTGAGGGTCAGCGGCTGGTTCAAGGGGCTTGTGTGACTCAGTTGAGTGAGGGTACTGGATTGTGTGTTCTCCAGAGAGGGGTCCAACCAGTAAATGAGGGGACAGGTTCAGACCTGTCAGTTGTGTTGCCATCAGTGCAGAGGTACTGGACCCGTGCCAGGAATGGTGCGATGCCTGCAGCGTTGTGGGACCAAGGGCAAGGGTGAGCTTGGCCCTGCTCCGTCCACATAAGTGGTTAGTGTCCTCGATGCTTCTGATCTAGAACCAGAGGGGTTCTTAGTGCAGTCTAGGTTCCTTGTAGGGATCTTCTGTCACGTGGTTGAGTTACATGGGTGGTCTTAGCATAGGAGAACCAGTGGAAATTCTCAGTGGTAGCGGACAACTGGTGAATGGTGTGTCTGGTCAGAACCCATTGCCAACTGTTACCGCTGAGTAAGTAAAAGTACCCTGAGTGATGTCTATCCCTTCCCTACTTTCAGCTGGCAGCGGCACGTGTTGCAAATTGGGTTCTGCCCCTTCAGTACGACTGGATATTTTGCTTTTCTGATCACCCAGTTTTGGACATTTTACTGTGGGTGTGTCTCACGACTGTTGTCTCACCCACAGTAATCACATGGCATAGGGAATGCACGTATTTACAGCCTGTGCCCGCCCTTTTAGATAAGGCCACTGCAACACAGCAAGGTTAAGGGGAATTTGGCTGGTTACACATAAACAGATGTGCACAAGTGTGCGGGCTGCGTGTGGGAGATTACTGCCCTGCACAGCCCTGTAAAAGTGCACAGGAAGCCTGATGCAATGGGGACTTTGCAGGATTAGGTATTTACCTGGGATAGGCCTTATAATGGTAGTGTACACTAATAGGGAAATTCAGTGTGCTTTACTGTTTTGCCTGTAGTGGCAATCTATTATACACATATTGGAAGAACTGCCTTAGAGTGTAGTTCCACTCCCCGTTGGCCTACAGAGGTCATTGATGTCTTGAATTGGAGTGTAACCTCTGCAAGAAAACCAAATATGTAACTCCCAACATGATATCTGTACACTTTGTGGCTCATCCAGAGTTTTCATATTTACCTGGCTCAGCGCAGGATTAGAGCCCAGGCCTTGTCACCCTGCTGTGCCCAGTTGATTACATTTTCTCCTGCAGTAAGAACAAAGGCCATCCCACACAAAAGGAGAAAATAGCAGTACTTCTCCCAACTCCTGAGAAATAAAGGAGTGGGGTGGAATGATCTGTATCAACCACCCAGCTGCCACATTGTACCAGGGATGGGCCTGCCCATAACCACTGAACAAAGGAGAGTGTCCAGACAATTGGAGCCAACCCAAAGGGGGCTCGCTTTGAAATTCTAGTGTGCAAACCCCTGGCAGTGATGTCAGCGAGGGGTGGAGCTGAGACCCCAGGAGCTCATTTGACCAATGGGTCCTGCATGACGCCATTTTGCATTGTCCCAACATACTGTGCAGGAGGCCATTTTAAACAGCTGGGGGATGGGAGCACACTCCCTTGAGCCATTGAGTCAACGAGCTTTTGGAGATGCACCTGTGCGTCTGTAAGAGGTACTGAGACCTGATAATACTGTGACAGCATTCTCATCAACTCCTGATAAAATTCGTTTTTGATCTCTACTGAAGAAGGATACATTCCAGAAACACATATGTCTAGAGATGAACAGCACTGCCTGCACAAACTTTGGTGAAATATTGCTACTAATATTGAAGTAACCGCTAATTATGAACTGCATTTACCATAATGCAAAGGGGCGAACTGTGCTGGGATGTGAGGCAGTGTACCATCATTCCCCTTCTGTGATAAAAATAATTTTTGATCTCTAATGATGAAAGACAAAATCCAGAATCATGTGTCTAGAGATGAACAGAACTACCTGCGCCAACTTTGGTGAAATACTACTACTACCATTCAAGTAAGCGATAATTTTGAACTGCATTCAACGTAATGCAAATGGGAGAACTATGCTGGGATGTGAGGCAGTGTGCTTCCATCCCTCTTCTGTTTAAAAATGCTTCCTTGAGCCAGTCAGCTGATCAGCTTTTGGAGATGCACCTGTGTGCCTGTGAGAGGTACTGAGACCTGAGGACCATGGCAGCATTCTAAGCAACCCCTGATTAAATAAATTTTTGATCTCTATTGATGGAAGACAAAATCCAGAATCACATGTCTAGAGATGAACAGCACTACCTGCACCAACTTTGGTAAATACTGCTACTTCTACTAGCAATCAAGTAAGAGAGAATTATGAACTGCATTCTACTTGGTAGGCTACAAGAGATTGGTATCAATGGAACGGCACTACAATGGTTGGCTGATTTTGTTTCAATAAGAACCCAAATTGTCATTCTGGATCCTTAGAAGTCTCGTACCATGACACTGGATAGAGGAGTAAACACAAGGAGATGATGGACGGAGCGCAGAAACTTATCAGACACTCAACCCAGTCACAGATCTGGGTTGAACCCATCTTCGTTCTTTAGCTCACTTCACCACCCCAGTTCAAACCCAGCCATATGCAAATCAGTCTTGACCCTGTGCCTCATAGGAACAGTCCAGACCAAACTGCCAAGCCAGGTCTTCCCTGAACCAGAAACAAGCATCCTGGGACCGGTTTCGGGGTAACACCCCTCATCAGCCAGACTAACTTGAATCCAGTGGCAAAGTGAGCAAGGGACCCACATCTGGGCATACCCTGCCAACTTAGGGTGAACAAAGCAAATACAAGGAGATGATGGACGGAGCGCTGAAACATTTCATTCACTAAACCCCAGTCACAGATCTGGGTTGAATCCATCATCGTTCTTTAGCTCACTTCGCCACCCCAGTTGAGACCCAGCCATATGCAAATCAGTCTTGACCCTGTGCATCATGGGAACAGTCCAGACCGAACTGCCAAGCCAGGTCTTCCCTAGAAAGCAAAAAAGCATCCTGGGACCTGCTTTGGGGTAACACCCCTCTTCAGCCAGGCTAGCTTAAATCCAGTGGCAAAGTGAGCAACGGACCCACAAACCTTTCAGAGCCTTTGATATTATATTATACACGGACGACACCCAGCTACTAATCTCCCTTGATAAAAATTTAGCTAAAACGAAAGAATCTTTTTCTGCGAGGATGAAAGCTAACGCTACCTGGATGTCTGAAAATAGACTCCAGTTAATCGCTTAAAAATGCTGTTTGGGAAGGCACAACAGCTCTGGCCACGGGACTGGTGGCCCTCGGAACTGTGTATGGCCCCCTCACCCAAACTTGTAGTAAAAAATTTGGGAGTCAGGCTGGATCAATCCCTTTCTATGAAAGAACAAATCTCGATCATCACAAGCTCATGCTTTCATATGATGCGATTGCTGGAAGAGCTTTTCCTTTACTACCACTCACCACAAGGAAAACATTAGTCCAGACGTTGGTTATCAGCCACCTGGTCTATGGAAATGCACTCCTGGCCTCTGGCAATGAGAAGTTGCTATCTAAACTTCAGGTGGTACAGAACACCGCTGCACATCTCACTTGCAACCTACCTTCTGGAACGACATCTGCCCCTCTTCTACAGGCTTTACATTGGCTACCAGTGAGAAACAGAATTATCTTCAAGTTCTGCTGTTTAACTCACAAAGCTCTGCGTGGTAAAGTGCCCACCTATCTATCATTAAACCTTACTTGCTATACCCTCCCAGACTCTTAAGATCTTGCAACAAAACTCTGCTTAGGGTCCCGAGGTTCAGAAAGACCCTGTCAGGAGACAGGTCGTTTTCCTTCTTTGCCCCTTGCTATTGGAATAAGTTGCCACTGCAAATATGTATCAGCGAGCACCACCTACATTTCAGGAAATTACTCAAGACTCACCTATTTTAAATGTATCATCCTTTTACCTGCTGTCTTGGTCTCGCGCCGAGATACCCCTCCGGGAGTGATTCATGTGCCTAATAAATTAAAATAACATAACATTCAACGTAATGCAAATAGGTGAACTATGCTGGTATGTGAGGCAGTGTGCTTCCATCACCCTTCTGTTTAAAAAGGCTCCCTTGAGCCAGAGAGCTGAAGAGCTTTTTTTGCAGACGCACCTGTGAGAGGTACTAAGATCTGAGAGGACTGTGGCAGCATTCTCAGCAAACCTTGATAAAATTCATTTTTGATATCTATTGATGAAGGATAAACAGCACTACTTTATCAACTCTGGTAAAATACTACTAATAATATTCAAGCAAGCGCTAATTGTGAACTGCTTTCACCATAATGCAAAGGGGCGAACTGTGCAGGGATGTGACACAGAGTGCTCCCATTCCCCTTCTGTTTAAAAAGTCTCACTTGAGCCAGTGAGGTGACGAGCTTTTGGAGATGCACCTCTGCACCTGTGAGAGGTACTGAGAGGACTGTGGCAGCATTCTCAGCAACCTCTGATAAAATTCATTTTTGATCTCTACTGATGAAAGACAACATCCAGAATTAAATGTCTAGAGATGAATAGCACTACCTGCACCAACCTTGGTGAAATGCTTCTAATCATATTCAAGTAAGAGATAATTGTGAACTGCATTCACCATAATGCAAAGGGGCCTACTTTGCTGGGATGGGACACAGTGTGCTTCCATTCCCCTTCTGTTTAAAAAAGATCCCATGTGCCAGTGAGCTGATGAGCTTTTGGAAACGCACCTGTGCGACTCTGACAGGTACTGAGTCCTGGGAGTACTGTGCCAGCATTCTCAGCAACCACTGATAAAATTAATTTTTGATCTCTACTGATGAAGGATAAAATCCAGAAACACATGTCTAGAGAGGAACAGGACTACCTGTACCAACTTTGGTGAAATACTACTACTAATATTCAAGTTAGCACTAACTGTGAACTGCATTTACCATAATGCAAAGGGGAGAACTGTGCTGGTATGTGAGGCAGTGTGCTCTCATCCCCCTTCTGTTTAAAATGGATCCTCTGAGCCAGTGAGCTAACAAGCTTTTGGAGATGCACCTGAGCTCCTGTGAGAGGTACTGAGACCGGAGAGGACTGTGGCAGCATTCTCAGCAAACCCTGATAACATTAATTTTTGATCTCTACTGATGAAGGAAAAAGTCCAGAAACACGTGCCTAGAGATGAACAGCACTACCTGCACAAAATGTGGTGAAATATTACTACTAATATTCAAGTAAGCGCTAATTGTGAACTGCATTCACTACTGGAGAGGTGATGTGGCACTCCAGGATTGGCCAAGGGTGGCTGTCTTCTGGAACTTTCCTCTCCGCTTTAAAAAATTGTTACACGCATTTCTACACACTCGCTGCCGGATCTTGGGACTGCCATGGAGAACTGGAAGGAGTAACCACCTGACCCACACTCAGGACCACGGACTCTGCCCAGTTGACCCCAGGACCAATGGGTCTCCCAAGGGCCAGTGAGGCTGTTCCCCTTGCGCCCCTGTGGACCAGTTGGAGGAAGGCCTGGACTTTTATGCACCCAGAAATAAAGATCAAGAGGAGCGCTGGCGCAGGAAACCAGGGGGGCCAGCTTTTTGAGGACTGCACTGCTTTGGAGGTGAGGAGGGTTGCTGCAACTGCCCCTGTTGGATAGAGCTCACTACCAAGAGTAAAATGTGCCCAGGATCATCCAGATCGCCCCAACTTGCCAACGTTATGGCATTCTAAAGTGTACCGAGGGGGGCGTGGCCAAGATGGCAGATGGGTGAGATGCGTTTTTGTCTCTCTCCACTCCCCGCCGAAAGGCCCTGCTGACAGCAGCCTTTAAAGCATGGAAGTCATGCCCCTGCGGTGAGCGGAGTGACCCCCAGAGCCGGGGAGATCATTCCGGCAGCTGTTCTGGCCTTCCTACACCTGCGGGGAGGCCGAGAGACTGGGCACGGCCGATTGGACGGCGGCGGAGCCCGGCCGGGGCACTAGAGGCCGCATGCTCCTAATCTTAAGGCCTGGAGAGCTATCCCCCTGGAAGGAGACCCTGGGGGGCTGAGTGCGGCCCTTCACCTTACCGCTCACCGGCACGAGATCGGACGAGGCTCACGGAGGTCCTGGGACACACGTAAGAGGATTGTGGGAGGAGCCTGAGACAGCGCTGCATTTACTGCCTCACCATGCTCTATGGACAGAGTACACTTTGGAGGGAGCGGAGGACCTACCATCTCCTACCCACAGATCAAGAGGCACACCCCAGGGCCCCTCAGGGCCAATAAAGCTAATGGGCCTGCAGGGCCGGCAGCCCGGTGGAGCAGAGGGCCCAGTTAAAGGGAAGAAGGAGGATGAGGCCTTGCTGCCGGGGTGGCAGGGCGGGCCCCGAGGACACCATTGCGCCACGACCCTCATACGGCCCGATCCATACTGGAGGGAACACCTCGAGGACTCTGTCCTTTCGCACCTGCATGATTTGCTGCCTGGCCTAGGCCTTTGACTCTGTCGCTTGTCCTCGGCGGCAGACCCGGAGGCCTGCACTCCCAGCTCCTGGCCGCTGTGGGGGCGTGCTACCCCTCGCTGGTCTATCACTGCCCTTCCTCCACGGGGTGAACTTGCCTGGGCCCAGCATTGATTTTGAACACCTTTGGACCCCGCCGCAAACAGACCATTCCACGCCTGTGCCCTGGGATCGCTCCGGGCTGCGGACTCCCGCCGTGGGGAAGGGAGAGGACTTTCTGTCCCCTGTGATAGCTTCGGGGAAGAACGAAAGGGATAGGACTGTGAAAGAAATGCTCCTTAAACAGACAGGGGCCACTCTGGGGACACAGCCTCAACTGTGAGCGTGGAGGACTCGTTAGACGCTACGCAGACGGAGGCACCAGTCACCCATTCATACCTGGAGGCACTCTTCGCATCGTTGCAAGACAACCTCCAATCATTCAAAAAAGCGCTGGCTGGGGAGCTTCAAGAAGTTCGCAGGGACGTGGAGGGCCTGGGAGACACAGTCTCAACTCTGGAAAACCACGATCAGGGTCGTGAAGAAGAAATACAGCAACTCTAGAAACAGATCCTATGCCTCAGAGACCAGCATCTGGACCTCCAAGCCCACGCCGAGGACCTATAGAAGAGGTCTCAGTGCAATAACATACGCATCTGAGGCATTGCTGCTGAGGCAGAGGGATCGAACATTGTCGCCTTTGTGTCAGAGCTGTTCAGATCTATCCTTGATGCCTCTCCCGATCTAGCGATTAAGATCGACCGAGATCATAGAGTTTGCCCCAGAAGACCCCCGGCTGGACCACCTCTCCCCGGACATACTAACTTGTGTACACGATTTCACCCGCAAGGAAAAAAATCCTAAAGGCCGCCAGGGACAAAACATCCTATCCAATTTCAGGGTCACTCTCCTCTCCTGTTTCAAGATTTGGTAGCATCCACCCTCCAGAAACGTAAGGCCTTTCGACCGGTTACCTCACATCTTCGAGAGATGGGGGTGCCCTACTCATGGGGGCATCCCTTTCACATTGTTTTTCGCCTGGAAGGGAATTTGCACCAACTCCGTTCACTGGTTGAGGCATGCCGCCTTCTCAACCTGAAAGACCCTTCCCCAGAGCGCCCCCGTGCGAGGAGGCAGGGACCCTTTCTCTAATGAGATGGACTTGGTTGGGGGGCATGGGCCTCGTAGACCTCTGGAGAACTTCATACCCCAACTCCCAAGACTTCACATATTACTCCCATGCCCACAAAACATACGCCAGACTTGATTATTTCCTGGGCATCCGGAAGTGGCCTTGGCGGTCCATTCGATGGAGATTGAACCACGCTCCCTATCAGATCACACTGCAGTGACAGTGACCCTCACAGTTCCGTCTTCTGGCCCTTCCCCTAGAACCTGAAGACTTAGGGACACCTTACTCCACCGCCCCGATATTATAGCCCAGATCACTAAGACAATCAAGGACTATTTGGAGATAAATGACACCCCTGAGGTTTCGGTCTCTAGGCTGTGGGATGCCCTAAAAGCAGTAGTCATGAGGGAATTTATAGTCATAGCTGCCGCCGACAAC
The DNA here is from genome assembly GCA_963921515.1 of Calotriton arnoldi. Lineage (NCBI taxonomy): Eukaryota > Metazoa > Chordata > Amphibia > Caudata > Salamandridae > Calotriton > Calotriton arnoldi. Next base: position 782,203 of record CAWUFW010007361.1, on the reverse strand, counting down.
AGACTCCCCCGGGATCAGAGGGAGAGACTATCCCGCCAAGTGGCAGAACTGGAGCACACAAATAAGAGAACAGCGGCTCCTAGGATTTGGACACAGCTAGAAGCAGCCCGTGCCCAATTGGCGGGCCTAGACATTGACAGGGCCGAATACACCGCACTTCGGCTCCGACATCGGTTTTATGTGGGAGGCGACCGTTCTGGTCGCTTTCTGGCTAATAGACTCCGGGCCCAATGTCAGGAGACAGGAGTACGAAAGGTACTGGACAGAGAGAGACAGGGGTGGACAGATGCACAATTGTGGAGTCCTTCTGTGAATATTATCGGACCCTCTACACAGCACAGGACCTCCACCCAGACGCAATCCCTGCATAGCTTAATGAGGCCACTACTGCCTCTCTGACACCCGTGCAAGCAACTGATCTGGATCAACCGATTCAGATTGAAGAAGTTATTTCTAGTATTTCCCGCCAAAAGTCTTGTAAGTCTCCAGGTTCGGATGGCTTTCCAGCCACCTTTTACAAGGCCTTCTGTCAGAGCCTCGCCCCTCTTCTCACTAGGCTCTTTAATGCAATCGGGGACGTAGCCCCGCTCCCCTCTTCTATGCTACGAACAGCAATAGTAGTAATTCCCAAGCCAGGGAAGGATAAGACCCACTGTTTCTCATATCAACCTATCTCCGTTTTGAACACGGACCTCAAGCTCTTCACAAGCATTCTCGCTGCTCGACTCAATCCCCTCCTCCCGGGTTTCATAGATCCCGATCAGGCTGGCTTCATGCCCCAAAGGCAGTGCAGTGACAACACGAGGTGGATCCTGCACATTATTGACAAATCTCAGAGGTATGCCCAAGAAAGAATGCTCTTCGCAGTCGATGTCGAGAAGGCATTCGATAGGGTACATTGGCCCTATCTGGCAGCAACCCTGGCACACTTCGGCCTAGGGGAACGCTTTCGGAAGTGGATTCTCAGCAGCTACACCCAAACCACAGCTGTGGTCCACGTCAACGGATGCTCCTCTGTCCCGTTCCATATAAACAGGGGAACTAGGCAGGGGTGCCTGCTGTCGCCCCTCCTGTTCGCCCTGTATATAGAACCCATGGCCCAAAAAATTTGGTCCAACTCACAGATAAAGGGTGTCCAATTTGAAGGGGAACCGCACACCATTGGCCTTTACGCGGATGATGTTATAGCATCCTTGGAGGAGCCGTCCATCTTATTACCTGGTTTCCTAGCTGAGCTAGGGCATTTGGCCTGGCTTCAGGCTTTAAGATAAATATTCATAAATCCCAGGCCCTTAACCTCACTCTCAGGCCACAAACCCTTGACACTCTGCGACAGGCCCAGCCCAACAATGGACCTTGACATCCATCTCATACCTCGGCCTCCAGATATTCTCCACCATCACGCACACCGTTGCCTTCAATTACCAAAAGTTAACTCACCATACCAAATCCGAACTATGCCGATGGCGATCCTACTCACTATCCTGGTTAGGACGAATATCTGCAATTAAAATGACAATTCTTCCCAGGATCCTGTTTCTCTTCCAAGTACTCCCGGCCACACCCCCTCCTGGGACACTGCCTTCCCTTCAACAAGAGATTAATAGATTTGTGTGGGCAGAGGAGCGCCCCCGTATTCGTAGGGATCTCAGCTACAGACCCGGATGAGGGCGGCCTAGGAATTCCCGACCTCTCCCGCTACTATCAGGCCACCCTACTGAGGGTCTTCGTGGAATGGTCGCGTGCAGAATCTGAAAAGAACTGGTTATTTATGGTCCGCGTGCTGGTGGGCCAGGCTCTCTGGCGTATTCCCTTCCTCTCTAAACAACCGCAGCCCAAATCGCTGCATCTTTCTCCCATCACTAAGGTGTCACTGGCAGTCTGGGACGGATTAGCGACACAGAGGGACCTTATGTCCTTCTCCTCACCGCTTACCCCCATAGTCAAGAATCAAGATTTCCACCTGGGCTTCTAGGATCCCACATTTCAGATATGGGCACAGGTGCGCTGCAGGTCTGTGGTTCATCTATTTGATCTAGAGGGTCCTCTCTCTTTTGAGTCCCTTTGTACAGGGTATACGCTCCCAGAAACGGAGCGCTGGCAATACACCCAGATCAATCAATCAATCGCGCGTTTGCTAAGCGCTACTACTCACCCGTGAGGGTCTCAATGCACTGGGGGAGGGGCGTTTCGCAGGTTCCAGTCCATCAAGGAGGGGGTCTGTCGAAGAGCCAGGTTTTGAGGTTTCTTGTGAAGATGGAGAGAGATGTTGTCTGTCTGAGGTGGAGAGGGAGGGCGTTCCAGGCTCTGGCCGCGAGGAAGGAGAAGGAGCGGCCGCCTGACCTGGTCTTTCTTGTGCAGGGGACCACAGCATAGGAGAGCTGGGCTGATCGTAGGGTCCTTTGGGGTGCGTGGAATTTGAGTCGGCTGTTCAGGTATGCTGGTCCGGTGTCGTGGAGGGCCTTGTGAGCGTGGGTGAGCATCTTGAAGGTGACTCTAGCTTCGATGGGGAGCCAGTGGAGTCTGCGCAGGTGCTGGTAGATGTGCCAGTGTCTTGGCAGGTTGAGGACCAGTCTTGCGGCGGCGTTCTGGATGTTCTGTAGCTTGCGTGTGAGGTTTTTGTTTATTCTGGCGTCGAGTGCGTTGCCGTAGTCGAGTCTGCTGGTGACCAGGGCATAAGTGACGGTCTTTCTGTGTTCGAGGGGGATCCATTTGAAGGTCTTGCGTAGGAGGCGGAGGGTGTGGAAGCAGGAGGACGAGACGGCGTTGATCTGGCGGTCTATTTTGAGTTCGGAGTCCAGGATGATTCCCAGGTTGCATGCGTGGTCCGTGGGGGTGGGCGGACTTCCGAGGGCAGGGGGCCACCAGGTGTCGTTCCAGGCATCGGGGTGTGGGCCCATGATGAGTACTTCTGTTTTGTTGGTGTTTAGTTGAAGGCAGCTGTTTTTCATCCATTTTGCGACGGCTTCCATGCCTTCTCGAAAATTGTCTGGTGGTGTTGGGTTCGTTGGATAGGGAGAGGATGAGTTGGGTGTCGTCTGCGTATGACACAATGTTGAGTCCGTAGATTCTGACGATGGGGGCGAACGGAGCCATGTAGACATTGAAGAGCATAGGGCTGAGGGATGACCCCTGGGGGACTCCGCAGGTGGTTGGTGTAGGGTCCGAAAGGAAAGGGGGGAGTCTGACCCGCTGCGTTCTGCCGGAGAGGAAGGAGCGGATCCAGTCGAGGCCCTTGTCTTGAATCCCTGCGTCGTGGAGTCTGCGTATTAGGGTGCGGTGAGAGACTGTGTCGAACGCCGCTGAGAGGTCGAGGAGGATGAGGGCTGCTGTTTCTCCTTTGTCCAGTAGGGTGCGGATGTCGTCTGTTGCGGCGAGGAGGGCAGTTTCCGTGCTGTGGTTTTTTCTGAAGCCAGATTGGGAGGAGTCGAGGATGTTGTGCTCTTCGATGAATGTGACGAGTTGGCTGTTGATGGCTTTCTCGATGACTTTCGCTGGGAAGGGGAGCAGGGAGATGGGTCTGTAGTTTTTGAGGTCGGTGGGGTCCGCCGAGGGTTTCTTGAGGAGGGGGTTGATCTCGGACTGTTTCCAGTCGTCGGGGAATGATGCGGTTGCCAGGGAGCGGTTGATGGTGTGGCGGAGCATGGGTGCGATGGTGTCGGCGGCTCTGTTGAAAATGTGGTGGGGGCAGGGGTCCGTGGGGGCCCCAGAGTGGATTGAGTTCATCGTCTTCAGTGTGTCTTCGGTGGTGAGGGCTGTCCAGTTGTCGATCGTTGGCTTCATATTGTCGGGGGTGGTTGGTGAGGGTTCAGTGTGTTGGTTGTCTTCATCGAAGTTGTCGTAGATGCTCTTGATTTTGTGGTGGATAAAAGTGCTGAGTTTGTCGCAGAGTTCTTGTGAGGGTGGGATGTCGGTGGAGTCGCTGGTAGGTTGGGCGAACTCCTTGATGATGTTGAAGAGTTCTTTGCTGTTGTGTGCGTGGGTGGAGATTCTGTCTTCGATCGCTTTTTTCCTTATTTTTCTGATGAGTTGGTGGTGGACTTTGGTGGCGAGTCTGAAGTTGTTGTGGGCTTCTGTGGATTTGGTGTTTCTCCAGTCCTTTTCGAGGTGGCGGCAAGTGCGTCTGGACCCTCGAAGTTCGGTGGTAAACCATCTAGCTTTCTTGGCATGGGTGTTGTTGTTTTTCTTGAGGGGGGCTAAGGTGTTGGCGCTGTCGGAGATCCATCTGTGCAGGGTTCGGGCTGCTGCGTTGGGGTCATCATTTTCTGCGACGGTCGGGGTGGAGTTGCTGAGTGATGAGGTTAGCTGTTCATCGGGGATTCTGGTCCAATTTCTTCGTGGGAGCAGGTGCTGGTGTCTGTGGTGGTGGGTGTTCTGGAGGTGAAGTGGACACATTGATGGTCGGTCCATGGGAGTTCTGTGATGTGGCTGAAGGTGATGGAGTTTCCTATTGTGAAGAGGGGGTCGAGGGTGTGTACTGCTGAGTGCGTGGGTTCGGTCACGATCTGGCGGAGTCCAATGTTGTGGAGGTTGTCCAGGAGGGATGTGGTGTTGGGGTCCCGTTGGTTGTCGAGGTGGAAGTTGAGGTCTCCCAGCAGGGTGTAGTTGGTGGATGTGATGGCCTGCGGAGAGATGATGTCCGTGATGGATTCGGCAAAAGGTCCGCGGGGTCCAGGGGGTCGGTAGATGAGAGTTCCTCAGAGGGTGGTGGTGGGGCTGGCCAGTATCTTGAAGTGAAGGTGTTCCATCAGGTCTGTGGGCTCGTCGGGGAGTGTGATCAGGCGGAGAGTGGATTTGTGGACGATGGTGATTCCTCCTCCCGGGCGGTTGGGGCGGTCCTTCCTGGAGATCTTGTATCCTTGGGGGATGGCGATGTCCGGTCCCGAGGAGGTGTTGGTCCATGTTTCGGTGAGGAACGCTACGTCCGGGGTGGTGCTGTCGAGGAGGTCCCAGATTTCGGTGGTGTGTTTGTGGAGGGATCGGACGTTGAGGAGGATGCATTGCAGGGTCTTCAGTTCGGGTGTGTTCTTGCGGGTGGGTTGCGCTGGGTCCGTGGTCTTGGCGGTGCTGCAGATGTGCCGGCAGCTGTGACAGCTGAAGGGTCCGTGGGTGTCGGCCGGTGACGCTAGCTTGCAGTTGTTGTTGCTGCCTGGGTTGAGGGCGTGGAGTGCCGCCGGGTCGTAGCGTTGGTGGTGCGGAGATCCAGGGTTCCTGGCGCTGGTCCCGGTCAGGTCATGGACGCGCGCAGACGGGCCGCCATTAAGTAGGGGTCGGGGAGGGCTGGACAGCTGGGAGGCGGGAGCGGGGAGGGGAGCAGGATTGGTCGCGCTGGTCGTGCTGGGGGGGAGGGGCCGCGGGGGCAGCATCGGCGGGGAAAAACGGGCGGGAAAGGAGAAATAAGAGGGGAAAAAAGGAGAAAAAGAGTGAAATAAGGCAGAGAGCAGGGAAAGCACAGAAAGCAGAAAAGTGCAGAAACAATTTGAAAAACGAGTGAAAAACGGACCGGACAGCGGAGCGAGACAAAGGAGAACAGAGGTCCACTGGACCACCAGGGAGGCTAAGGGAATAAGGAAATAAGTGGAAAAATGAGAGAAGGCAGAAAAAGTGCAGAACTGAAAAAGACAGAGGGAGAAGCAAAAACGAGTGAAAAAAACGGAAAGGAGAGCGGAGCGAGGCAAAGGAGAACAGGGGCCCACTGGACCACCAGGGATGAGGCTCAGGTGATCCTGCGGGTGGAGGAGGGCCTCGAACACCAGCACACATGAGAGTGCAAGTGCAGGGGCAGGCCTCACTTAATGGTGGTGCTGCGAGGGAGGGGGAGCAATTTCACTGACAATGAGTCAGTGGTCTTGCTCGCCTGTCCCCGCAGCGGCCGCCATTAAGTAGGGGTCGGGGAGGGCTGGACAGCTGGGAGGCGGGAGCGGGGAGGGGAGCAGAATTGGTCGCGCTTGTCGTGCTGGGGGGAGGGGCCGCTGGGGCAGCAGCGGCGGGGAAAAACGGACAGGAAAGGAGGAATAAGAGGGGAAAAAAGGAGAAAAAGAGTGAAATAAGGCAGAGAGCAGGGAAAGCACAGAAAGCAGAAAAGTGCAGAAACGATTTAAAAAAGGGTGAAAAACGAGTGAAAAACGGACCGGACAGCGGAGCGAGACAAAGGAGAACAGAGGTCCACTGGACCACCAGGGAGGCTAAGGAAATAAGTGGAAAAATGAGAGAAGGCAGAAAAAGTGCAGAACAGAAAAAAACAGAGGGAGAAGCAAAAACGAGTGAAAAAAACGGAAAGGAGAGCGGAGCGAGGCAAAGGAGAACAGGGGTCCACTGGATCACCAGGGATGAGGCGCTAGTGATCCTGCGGGTGGAAGAGGGCCTCGAACACCAGCACACACGAGAGTGCAAGTGCAGGGGCAGGCCTCACTTAATGGTGGTGCTGCAAGGGAGGGGGAGCAATTTCACTGACAATGAGTCAGTGGTCTTGCCACTGGGTGCTGTATCCTTCTATTCGCCCTGTTGCAGAGCGGCAACTTACTCCCTTTGGAAGCTGGTTTCTGTCTAGGACATCTAACAAATGCCTGATCTCGGACCTGTACCGTCTGATAGGCCCACCCATAGAGGTCCCCAAATCAAAAATCCAAACCCGATGGGAATCAGAACTAGGCAGGGAACTCACGACTAAAGAATGGGGTGACATTTATTACAGGGCAGGGCACACTGCGCATAACATCGCCAGTATCGAGACAGCTACGAAAATCGCCACCTACTGGTACTATACACCCCACCGGCTTCATAAATATACCAGTCCAAATCCCCGGAATGCTGGCGTCAATGTTGATCCCCAGGTAGGCTTTTACACATCTTATGGGATTGCCCGAAACTCAAGACCTACTGGTCGCAGGTGCTCACAGATACTTACACTCACCTAGACACAGAGCTTCCCATATTTCCCTCTTACATAATATTAGGCCTCCTGAATCCTCTCACCTTCCCCCTCAAGTTCCGATGGGATAAGCAGATCAGCCTCGCCTTGGATGCGGCCTTACAAAACATTCTTTCCCACTGGGATACAGGGCAGATCCCTATGCATCTAGGCTGGCTACACCGCCTGTGGTATATACTAGGGATGGAACGCATCAATCTCTCCTTGTCCAATCAGGGAACGGCATTTCCTAAACTATGGAGACCATGTCTGACCCTATTGACGTCAGAATTTTGGGAACTTACTTGCCCTAACTACCTTCGACTGTTGCAACTGTCCGAGGCCCATTCTGCTTCCACTTAAGGGTCAACACGGTTGATCACCCTTTAAAGCAGAGGTCTTCAAACTTTTTTACTCTGAGCCCCCCATAAGCAAAATGTTTTGAGGTCGGGCCCCCCTCCAAAACTTTATGACAAGGATTGGGAGGGACATGGTTGCGTGCAGGGAGCGGGGCTTATGAGATGATTTCAGGAATACTTTTTCTATAGCTTATGAACCGCACTAAATATGAGACTTATAAAACAGCAAATGCATCAAACAAAAACAGATATTATCCCAAACAAACTGCTCCCCATAACTGGGGTGTTGTGAGCCCCTCAAACTCTTAAACCCCAATCCAACTATACCTGCTGCACTAATGATAACTGCAGTCCTGAGTAGCAGGCTATCTCCTCTACATCTTTTACCTCTTTGCCACCATGACGGATCATCACCTCGGTCCTAATGCTTGAAAGGAAAATATGCTCCGATGCCCCTTTTTTAAAGTTAGACAGTCATAATTGTGATGTAGTGGGCCCCTCAAATCCCTGGGCACCAGTCCTGCTGCATCTGCTTCCTTAATGATAACCAGCAGTGGCCACTTACACACTTAGTAGCAGTACCAGCTTCACTAATGAATGTCCCTTTAAAAATACTAAAAAAACGTATATTGTCCCCTTCTTTGTGGTATCTCTCTGAAGAAGCTATCTCTGGCCATATGTAAACAAAAAAATGAGTCTGCTTACAGTGCTCCCTATTCTGGGCCTTCTCTTTGACAATATCTATGAATCTCGCTCCTTTCCTCAGTCTTCTGGACCATTACTGTGAGACCCCCTGGGATCGAGAGGATTAGGGCTCTGCATCTGAATGCAACCCTGCTGGCCTTCTACCTGCCACTCCATGGACTCAGCTTTCACAAAAAAACTGCCCCGGAATGGTTAATACTGACTTTGAGGTGCCTCTGCCTGAAAGCAAAGGGTGTGGTGGTAGTGCAGAAAGTTAAAAAAGAAACCAACTTTCTTACCAGCCATTAATTGATTGAGTCACTTAAAAACAGGGCCACTGGAATTATGAGTTTCTGTAGCAGCAGTGTTTTCCACATAATTATCAGTTTACTGCATTTGCTACATAATCTGCAGATTTCAACAAAAAAAAACTTGATTCTAGATCAAACGGAACAAAAGTTACTTAAAGCGTGACAAAGTGTTCGGGAGCACTGGAAGGCCCTTTGCAAAGATTGACTGGTAATCTTGTAGTTGCCTCCTGCTGTATTTGGGTGTTAAACTGGTACTAATGAGGTGAAATATTTCCCCGGACAGCGTTACCTTGAGTTAAAATGACAAAATAATGAAGTAATGCTAACCACAAAATGTAGCGCATTGTGCCGCATAATTTAGTCAATACTGCCGCATAATGTGGTCCTCTTCTGCTGAATAATTCCAGTGGCTGTGCTTGAAGCTTCATGTGGCAAAGATCTATTCTTTTTGAGATGTAATGTAAGGGTGTTATCAGCTGAGATCTGGAATAGTAGAGACACTTACAAAAATGTCTGCCTTAGATACAGTTTGATTACTTATTACTAAAAAGTGTATTTTGTAAGAACTTGTTTTATCTCAATCACTGCATCATTTTGCAGCAGCCTAGCTTAGAGTATGTAAATACTGTTTTAAAATAATGACTTACATATTCACAGTGCTTTCTGCCACAGGCTGGGACCTCATAGCACTATAAACAGGGCCATTGGAATTATGCGGCAGGAGAAGGCCAAATTATGCAGCATGGTTGACTAAATTCTGCAGCAAGCAAAGGCGAATTATGCTGCATAATGCTGCATATTTTGTGATAGCATTACTGCATTATTTTGCTATTATAACACTGTCTTGACCTTTATTGCCCCTCATAAATACCACATTAACACCCACATATAGCAATAAGCAACAGAAAGGTGACCAGTCAACCTTTAGAAAGGGCCTTCCACTGCGAGGTAACATGTGTTGCTGCATTTTTAGTAACTTTTGAACGTTTGAGCTAGAAACAAGTTTTTTTTTAATCTACAAATTATGCAGCAGATGATGGATTATGTGGCAAATGCGGGAAATCCATAACTATGCGCTGTGAGTGCAGGGTGAGCGTGAAAGTGAAGGGTAATAATGAGGAGTGAGTTGTCTGAATGCAGGGTGCATTCCCAGACACTTGAAGTAAATCAGCATGTTATTGACGGGGGCGTAGGGTTTCAGATATAAGTTAAACTATTGCTATTATGGCATTAATCAGGGATCGAGGGTGAAGGAAATAAATAATGTGCTGATCCTGCAACAAACTTCCAGTCTTATGATTATGATCGCCAGCTCATTATTTTGATGTTGCAGACGGTACAAAAAGAAAGTTACCTAAAGCCCTATTTTCAGCACTTATCTGTGCGTACTTCAAACAGAAAATATAAATAGGAAGCACTTTTAATTGTGTTCTAGGGTGGCCTGAATGATTCATGACTGATAATTAAAGGGAACAGACAGAAAAGTCATTACAAATGAATACATACTTTTATTTATAACCCTATTTAGCGTCAAGACAAGGTCTTTGCAGGCTCTTTAAACATACATGGCTTGGATTTTTTCTACTGGCAACCCTACTTTATATTCCTTTTCATGAAATGCATTTTCACACTACAGTAGTAAATTTAAAATACTAATGTAAGGAATAGGCAGAGTGGGGGCCCAGGGGGTACTGGGAACAGAAAAAAAACTAAGCCTCTGTAACCAGTTCACAAAGGTATGCAAATATGCAAATGGTCTTTAAAGACCTGTGAAAAACTCGGGCGTGCCGGAGATAAGACTCCAGACACTGCCCAGCCGAGCCCACAGCAGCTCACTCACTGACCTCCGGCCCCACGTAAATGAAGACAGCCTGGAAATGCAGCAAATAAACATTGCCGCACTTCCAGGCCATCTTCATTTACATGTACATGCAAAGGCCTTTGCGCCCCCCTGGGAACCCATCCACGCCCCCCCCCCCAGGGGGGCTCGCCCCACAGTTTGAAGACCTCTGCTTTAAAGGGATAACCTAGCTACTATGTTTCTTCCTCTTTCCTTCTCCTTTGGTCACCAGGTCCAGGGGTAAGGGGGTGTGGGGGAGTTTTGGGTTGTTATGTCAGGCTGCATGGAGCCCTGTATCAACAGGCCCCGAAACGCTGATGCAAGTTTACCGTTATTTTTGTTCTTTTAAAAATGCCAATAAAGAAATTTAATCCATAAAGTTTGCCGACCTTTGTCCTACTTTCCTGCCTCGGAGTACTTGGGGCTCCACTGCCGGTCTGATCATTTCCCCCTGGGTGGACCAGGCCCAGGTGAGGCGCAAAGAAGCTCTTTTGTTCTTTGCTGGGGGAGAGGACATGCGTGGGGCCCAGTGGCAGCTGCCTCGAAAATGGGATGGTGGGGCGTGGATAAATAAAAAAATTACCTTCGCCGCGCCGCCGCACGCCTCTCCCACCGTCGCATGCCTCTCCTCTGTCCTCGGTCTGCTGCGAGCACTGGAAGCACCCAGGCTTCCGGACTCTCCCAGCCAATCACGATGCTGCAGGAGCAGTGTCGTGATTGATCTGAGCGTCCTGTTTGGGCGCTCTGGCAGTGCCTGGGAGCCTGGGCCTGTTCTCCACGGGGCTATGCAACACAGCCCAATGGAGAACATGCTAAGGGCGCATGACGGTGTGGCCTACCCTAGAGGACCGGCCAAACCGTCATGTGCACTTAGAGGAGTGTAAACCACTCCTCCCCTGCCCTGGTGTCACAGAGCCCAGCCCCGCCCGACTCCTGAATAGAAAAATACAATGATAATAACGTCCTGTTATCATTTTATTTTTATTTTTTGCCCTGCTGGAATAGCAGTGGGGCGATGCTCCTCCACTTTAGCGGAGTAGCCGCCGCTGGTGGGCCCCCTCCCGGTACGTCCATATCACCCAGTGACCACATCCCCTGGGTGGATTCATGCTTAAGGGGGCCGGGACCCCTGCCCCGGAACCCTGAGTGCTCCCGATGCGGGGAAGCACCATTGTGCTTCCCCGAAGTTCTGCAGCGGCAGGGGAGTGCTGTCTCACTCACCCCAAAGGAGGTGGGAGGGGCCCAAGACCACATCCCTGGACTCCAAACTTACATGGAGGATGGGGAGAGTGCCATTGCATCCCTTCACGTGGTACGCTCTCTTCGCTTCTTGTGTTCTTGTATGTGGAGAGCGGGAGATGGCCACACACAGTGCACATCTGCCCTTAGGAGTGGGCAGACACAAATGGAGGCTGCCAGCTCCCACAGCAGAACGCGATCATGCTGCCGGTGCAGGGAGCTGGAGAGAGCAAGCACTTGAAGGAACAACATGGGAGTTTAACACCCCAAGGGAATTTATCCTACAGTGCGCCACCCTTGCCCTCAAAGAAAACTACTTTGAGTTTGAGGGAGACTTTTACCTCCAAACGAACAGGACTTCAATGGGCAGCACGTTTGCCCCCAGTGTGGCAGGATTGTACGTGTACCATTTTGAGACAACACACATCCTGCCCTCCCACAATCCCTTTAGTACTAACATAAAGTTCTGGCGTTGTTACATCAACGCTATTCTGATGATCTGGACAGGGAAGGAGGACTCACTAGCCGCCTTTATGACCTGGCTGAACAACCGGGACCCTTTTCTGAGGTTTACAAGCTCAGCAAACACCACGAAACTGGCTTTTCTGGATCTCACGATTGAAGCAAGAGAAGGATCCCTACAGACCCTACCTTCTACAAACCCACGGCCAGAAACTCCCTAATAAATTTCGAAAGCTTTCACCCTCGCCCGCTCAGGGAAAATCTACCTTATGGCCAGTTCCTCTGCATCAGAAGGAACTGCAGCATGACTCAAGATTTTCATAGACAATCTACTGACTTGGCCGCAAAACTCAACCTAAGAGGTTACCCCGAGAAAATCATCCGTACCACTAAAAAGAGAGCGCGGAACCAAAACAGGGAGGCCCTCCTTGAGGACAACCACAAAGAAAACGAGACCATCCCCCTAACATGTGTGACCACGTATAACTCAGGATCTAATAGAGTGGCCAAAATTATCCGGAAGAATTGGCGTATTCTCAACACAGGAACACTCAAATGGGAACAACCACTATTCTCATACAGAAGAGCAGGCAGCCTGAAGGACCGCCTGGTATCCACTCGACCCAAAAAGCCACACACCACGAAGGACAACACTGTCCTCAATACATGGGGTTTACCCAGCGTAGTGGGCCATTATCCATGCGGTAATTGCTGCGTCTGCCACCTTACCCGAACCACGAAAACACTTGAACTGGAAGACGGCAAAACATGGCACCTCAGGAGGCACACCAATTGTAACTCGACACACGTGGTCTACCTTATAGAGTGTCCCTGCGACCTTCGCTACATCGGGATGACCAGCAGAAAGATCAGGACAAGGATCGGGGACACCGCAGCAACATACGATGCAGGAGGAACACCACGAGGATGACGGATCATTACATCCAGAGTGGACATGCACCTAATGACCTCAAATGGGTCGTGATTGGGCAGATTGACATTTCAAACACAGGAGATGAAAACCTCCTATTCCAGAAAGAGCAACGCTGGATCTACCGTCTGTCTACCCAGAAAACGGGGCTTGATGACAACATTCCTTGGAATGCTTTGAGTAATCGCTAACCATATCAACCCCTACACCGTAGGACTAAAAGACCATGGGGCAGATGTATCATTGTAGCAGTTTGCGAGTCCCTAATAGCGATTTTTAGCGAATCGCTATTAAGGACTCGCAAAATGCTATGTAGGTAGAAATCACAATAATAATTGCAATTCCTACATATTCCTTAATTTCGAATCGCAAATAGCATTTTGCAATTAAGGAATCCCTTCCCATTCATTTCTATGGGCCAAGAGGCCCATAGGAATGATTGGGAATTGCATGCGCAATTTGCGAGTACCCAATTGGTACTCACAAATTGCGCATGCAATTCCACGGGTGCAAGGGTTCCAAAAGGACACCCTGTTGCGCCCCTGAAATGTGCATGTGTGCACATGTGGGGCACATACATGCCCTAAGGGCATGTATGTGTGCCACATGGCACTTTGAAAAAAGCAAAAAAGTGCTTTTTCGGGAAATGTAAATTACCACCAACTAGAGGTTGGTGGTAATTTCTGATTCCTACAGCAATATCGCAATTTGCGATGGCTACTAGAATAGCATTTAGGGACTCGCAAATTGCGAGTCTCTAAATGCATGCGCAAAATAGGGAATTGCAAATTTTGCGATTCCTTATTTTGCGAGTAGGTTTTGCTTTCTTACATTGCACTCAGCTAAATTGCGATCGCAAACGCTGAAATTCTGCGAATTTCAGCATTTGCGATCGCAATTTAGATTGATACATCTGGCCCCATATCCCCATTACCTTGGCGTGATCCCTATGGCCACCCATGCTTCTGTCTCCCTACCCCACTCAATAGGGGGCCATTAGAGCATAATAGATCATATCAACATACAAGCCGGCAAGGTAGCATGATGGTGTTAGTTGGTTCACCACCAGTATTTGCATCCAAATACCACACATTGAAAAGTATGTTTTTGAGAAACATTGGGGTGTTCAAACTATTGAACCATTGGGTTGTTCTAACTACTGGACCCCTTTTCACTTAGCACCCTAATGGGCTGTAACCATTGTCCAATCCTACACACGGGCTGCCCAACTATTCAGTGACCACCTCCGAGTGGCTCCTTTAATGCAAAATGCCAATCCAGGCCCTTTACCACATAACTAGCTCCCATTCAGACATGAATAACGGGCCTAGGCTGAGTCCCGTATATTACTTCCTTTTGCGGACTAACTAGTGTGTTTTTTCTCACATTTTTTATATTTATTTGAACACATAGTTAACACACCCAGGGAATTCCAGCATTCACACCTGACTGGAATCCCATAGTCTTTCGTCTGTTTCCAGCCCTCCATTACGGATGACGTCATGACGATCGGCGTCATGACACGCACACTGCCAATTACGGACGGCTGCTGGCGGGAGACAACGGATATTTAAACCGGCCCCTCCACACTTGCCTGCACCGACGGAATCCCGGTTAGAAGGCCGAAGCAGGTATGACGAGCGGGCCAGTGACCTTGAAGAAGTATGTAGGGTATAAGGGCTTCGCATCCTGAACGTGGACGGAGGTCCCCCCATCTTGACAGGGAACTCCCACGTTAATGGTTTTCGTTTCCTTTTTCCTCCACACAAATAGTGTGTGACTACAGGTCCGAACCCCTCGCGGGATTCATGCTGCTCGCAATGAAACTTTCATCGTAAGCATTTGTCATTCATTAACCAATTGCTTGATGCTACGAATAGTGTCACTGTAGCGCATATGAGTCGGCATTTAATATGAGCCACCTTTTCACTCAAGCCACTTTCAGTCTCACTACCGTAATTTTCCGCATAGTGACCAGACAAGGCGTTCATCAAGTCACATAAATTTCAGTGCAAATACGAGAAGCTTTTTAAACTAAATGTTTATGTTCATTGCCTTGTTTGTCATTTTTTCTTTTCTTCACAGGCTGTGAGCATTTTACTGAGGATACACCCTCCCGCTATTATCGCGCCTTAGTGAGTGCGACATCACTGCTGGTCATATAAATCACATCTGACCACCACTTATTCACATCACACATAGGTCCTGAAGAAAGCCAGCCAACGTAGCTGCCTGGCTGAAACATGTAGACCTGACCTTTTATAAACAGGATATAGGAGACATACTTACATCTCCTCACATATACGCCTTGCTGTTTTTAATACTGCCAAGGGCCCTCTATTAAAATTCTGTAGTCATAAGGGACGCATTGGATAGTTTTTAATTTTCACTGTATCACACCACTTCACACTCACCACACAAATCCAGCTCCGCTGTAATCAGGCGTTGTAGCACACCCGAGGTGCACTCAGCACCTTGGGTGGAACCCGATGATGAAGCATGCCACCAACAAGGTTGGTGGGTGAGGGTTTTCATTAAAACCAATTGGTTTTTCCTGACATGGATATCTAGCTTCTATACACGCAAACTAGTTCTCATTGATACTCATTATATTTTCAGGGGAAGTGAACTAGCCTACGCTTTTCCTCTCTCTCTCATTTGATTAAAGTAAAAAGCTGGCGAGGGCAGCCAGGAGTTGGGCTCCCAAAGCTGCACTCCAACTGTTATGTTTCATATAGGTACCCTAATATAGGCCCGGGTAACATCATACCCCTTCACCTACATTACCTCCCCTACACTACACTGTAACGAGCCTTTTAGGATTGAACCTTTACCTAGTTCTAGTCCTGGGTGCAGAAGGAGGGTTTCTCCTGAACAATAGAGTCCTATAACTCCATCAATAGACTCACAAAGTATGAATGAATATTCATAAGGGTTCTCAGAAACCAGGCTGGGGCTACACCACCTTCCTCCCCAAATCTACGTACACGGTTCATCCCATACGTCATCCTCAAATCCAACAATGACTAATACAAGCAACAAGGGACAAAGGAGCCCTAGATACTTTCTGTATAAATATAGCACCTCTTGCTAATGTTAGTCAGAGGGAACCGAGACTTCCAGGCCGACACACTGACCAGAGACGCTGAGGCTCCTGCATGCAGACGCTCCAGGTGACAGTGGTCTGAACATCCCTTGCGGGGTGTCCAACTCGAGACCAAGAAGGGCTCCTACATTCTCACACTTCAGGTAATGGGGTTCGACTAATTCCTAGAGGGATTCTTGGCTTTACACCTACTCACATACTAGGTACACTTAGGTACATCTAGATAGGCATCGTAGGAGTATGCGCTTTCTTTTATCAATGCATTCTATATTCATGTATTAATTCATGCTTATTGCAAGATGGTAGAACTGTACTATCCTTTTATATTCACTGTACTGCTAATCATATATCCCTGCTACTGTCTAATTGTTATTACAACTCATATATTCTACACAAGAATAACAACTGTTCAATAAACCCTTATTAAAATGCCCAGGCTGTTTATTCTGTGTATCTCTGAGATAAGATAAATAAGCACGAGTGACTGAGCGAAAAGTAGTACATTGTTTCCACGATCTTGAGGGATCAGGGTTGTCATGTTCTGAGGTTGCCAGAAACTAATCTCTCCCCGATAAGAGGAGACACTAGTGGCACTGTGAGCTAGCTTATGCAAACAGGCTAACATTTCTCGGTGGGGGTGCTCAGAATCAGTCTGCCACCAAGCCCACAGTTTATGTTATCGGAACACGCAGGTCCTGTATGGGCAATATAGGAACTACACGACACAACGAGGACAGCAAATGGGGTGCCCAGGTAGGACGTGGAAGAAACGTGGAACGAAAACAAAGGAATGAAACTGACGCAGCTCTCCCTAGCACAGAGGGAGAGCTGCTGCTCCAATATTCACTGCTTTAAGGAAAATTAGCCCACAATGCCTTGCAGAGCATTGTGATTTCCAATGCTTTTTGGCCCATATCTCTGCTTGCGGTGGTCCCAGGGCAACGGGACTCGGCACAGCACAGCCATTTTTCTAAAGTTACTTTCAGAGTCCTCAGCCTAAGTTATGAAACTCATAAGTAATCACCAACCCTGGATTTCTGGTACACTTTTCAAACACTCCCATGGCTGGAAATTTTGCTCTTCAGCCAGAAGTGTTTTGCTCTCTAGGGGCCATGTGTATGGTAACATTCAGTCAGCCCTGGAAGGCCTGAAAATACACAGATGTAACGTTGATGTTGTTATGCTCTCTAGGGGCTGACTGTATGGTTACAATGCTTTTCCAATGTAATGCCAAATACATGAGAGAATGCACAAAACAAGGTTGATTCCTTTGAAAAATGTCCTATACTTCACATGCTAGTATGGGTACCCAAAATTTTGGAGATGCTTGTGGTGGTCCCAGGGCGACGGGACTCAGCACAGCACAGCCTTTCTTCAAAAGGTACTTTCAGCATACTCAGCCTAAGTTGTGGAAATCGTAAGTAATCACCACCCCTGGATTTCTGGTACACTTTTCAAACACTCCCATGGTTGGAGCATTTGCTCTTCAGCCAGAAGTGTTTTGCACTCTAGGGGCCATGTGCATGGTAACGTTCAGTCATGAAAATACACAGATGTAAAGTTGATGTTGTTACGCTCTCTAGGGGCTGACTGTATGCTTACAATGCTTTTCCAATGTGATGGCAAATACATGAAAGAATGCACAAAATAAAGTTTATTCCTGATAAGTGTTTTATTAGGTGATCATAATGATTGCACATGGTTTATTGGTTCAACCTTAAGCAATAATGACGATGATTCATGGAAAAGTAATTTGCTTATTACAAAACACCTGTTTAAACTCACTTGATATGTTTGGACGACCCCTCTAGGGGGTCGCCATCTATGTTCCATCTGCCAATGTACATATTTGTAAATTACTGCATAGTATTTAGCAGTGTATGCGTAATAACAGTATTTCTCCTTTTTCTAAAGAAAAAGTACTAACTGGACAACTATTTATTGGGTGTTATTATTTTGCAACCGCGATTGGTGATTACTAGCCCACAGGCCTTAACTGCTCCGCTTCTCTACCCTGTGAGAGTCAAGCGCTACAATGGGGTGTTTGGTTCCCAGTGAGGACAACTGTGGACCTATTACTTGTGATGCCACACAACTAATGGCCCACTTTTTAACAATGCATCTTTGTAGTAAATGTGGAAGGGGAGTGATTTGCAAATGATGAATATGTACAGTAATACTAAACAGGAGAGGTTGAGGGAATTTTAAGGACGGATATTGGAACAAAAGAGTAAGACAATAGCTAGTCACAAGATTTGCACCTTACTCCTCTACATTAGTACTTCTGACAAAATAGGCTCAAATCTAATCCAGCTAAGCTTGGAGTAGGCTACGCTACACATTTGGCCAGTTACTGGTACTCTGAACATGGTCTCATAGAAATCAATGGAGGCTGGAATAACACTAACATCAATTAGGGAAACATAGGAAAATAAATGGAAACATATTTGATTTTCGCATGTATAAAAATATTTTTCTTTAAATTACAGTACACTGTTAAAATTGTTCTCAGCACACATGGCAGCTCAAAGGCACTAGAGAATCAGGAAGAAAGAGTTTCTGGTGAAGGGGCTCCTTGCTACAAGCCCAGCCAATTTATGCTCACAACTGTTATGAGACATGCTACTCGCGCATCAAGTGTCACAGAACTATAAAAGAGAATGAAAAGAAGACTATGGGGTTTATTTAAGAGAGCCCTGCGTTACTTTTGCAGTAGGTAAAGTGGTACATGTGGGACGCAGGGCTCTGAATCAGATTTATGAAGCCACGCAAAGCCACCCTGCGTGGCTTTGAGTAGCCTCATAAATCTTGAGCAAGGCAATGTAGCACAAATCGCTGAGTCGCCTTACTCTGCGCTCGGGAGGTGTTCCATGGGCATTGCGTGGTTGTTTCCATGCAATACACATGGATTTTCACTGCCCAGGATTTACAAAATCATGTAAACCTGCAGAAGCGCAGTAACGCTTCCCGAGGTGAAGTGTAACAAGGAGAAATATGTTAATTTCTTCTCGTTTTTTCCTCTTTCTACGTGTGCGGCATTGTGCAGCACAGATAGAAAGAGGAAAACGCTTCTTAGGATTGTTTCTGTGCAGGAAATCCCTCTTCCACACAAAAACAATCCTGCATGCAACGTAGGCATCCTTGCACCATGTTGCAAAGGTGCCTATGTTGGCTCTAGGCTGCCGAAAAGGCGCAGGGAGAAAGAACAAGAATGCATGTATTGCATAAATGCGGTGCATTCCTGCCCTTTCACTTTGCTGCCCTTCACCAAAATTCTGTAAATTAAGGCCTAAGGGTCTGATATAGAGATTAGTTGATGCAGGACATACTGCAAAAAGCAGCAGATGGCCCATGTTCTCTATTTAGAGTGTATTTGTATCTACAAGGAAGAGGGGATATCCAACACTAACCCTAACTAAAACAAAAACTGACTGATATGGTTATGAGAGTATCACAATGGAAAGCTAATGCAGCTAATTCGGCACATAATAGGAGCTATCCATTGTATTTAAGATATATAGATTTCTTAGCATATAGCTTTTTTGGGCAGTTGGAATATATTTTAAGCTATGATCAATGCAACCTTTCCAGATATTATATTTTTGTATCCTTTTGTGTAGACTTGATTCCTTTGCTAAAACCTACATCCTCTGTATTAAGAGCTGTCGCTTTGGTGGTTCTTCATGACAGTGTAAACCATGTTGCCTATTTACTCATCGAGGGAAGGGGACTCAGTTGTTCGAATATAAACACCAAAGATTACTTTCCTTATTTATGGTTTGTGTCAAATACGAGCCTGCTGTATTTCTTGGCTCTGTGGTGGATATTCAATGCATGTTCCTGAAACAATGTGTATCTTCGGTGTATTGCCATGCCAATAAAGGTCAAATCACTTATAGCTCAGCTTTATTAAGGGGCTGTTTATAAACGTACACTTTATTAGAACATTGGAATGTTGGACGCTCAATTGAAGTCAATGGAGTTCTCAGGGCTTCTAATGACTGGTAGAAGCCCGGAGCATCAAAATTCTAATGTTTGTTCAAAGCTGTTGCTGTGAACAAAGGCCTCACAAAGTCAAGAGGGGATGTCAACTCCCTCGGGCTCTGTGAGGACTTTGTTTTATAAATTAGAACATTCTGCTCTCTAGAGGCGGAATGTTCTAATAGCCTTAGAGCCCTCCATAGCGGGCACTATCGGCCACTAAAGGCCCGCTTCCTTGTTAAAGGGACTCGCCTTCGTCTCGGGCCTTTAACGCTGGAGCGGGCCTTTAATAGCCGGTAGAGCCCACTACGTCGGGCTCTAAGGCTGTAGTATATTATAAAATCCATGAAGCTTTCTGAGATTACTCAAACATATTCCTATAGAAGACATTTGGCCAGAGGGACATTTTACCCCTTACGAACAGGGCCTTCTGGTTTTCTTTCTGGATCATTATTTTAATGCCCTAACCTTCCTAATTGCACATAAAGAGGTATTCTTATTCAAAGACAAAGCTCTGACAAGACATTAACTTTCTAGAAAGTAATTCCTTGTTTCAAAAAGTATTTGTATGATAAATAGCAGGGCTAAGAGACCCAGTACAAAGCCAAGGACCAGACTGGCAATGTGAGCTGTTGAAATGTTCTCAGTCATTTGAGTTACGAACCCTCTATCACTTTCAGGAGTAGGCCTTTCCTACAGGACAACTCTCAAGAGTACAGAGAGAGTAACTTGGTTAGCCAGCTGAGTCCTAGTGAACGAGGTCCATGGGCACGAGTGGTAACAAACAGGGTCAGAGTTCCTTCCTTTGTGAGAATGAAATCCAATGTTAAAGTAGTTGCACGTAAAATGGGTGATCCACTTGCACACAAATATTCGAATAAGGAATAGGGAACTGGATATAAGGGCATTTTGTTTGCACTGGTCGGCAGATAGGATGAGATCCATGACTCATTTGCCCTGTTTGGCTGAGGGTATGCGCATTCTGAAAAGTTTCAAACTGGGTTTGATAATATAAAACAAAATACTTGTTTTATATATTAATGCCAGATAATGTTACGAAAGAAAAGTAACAAGTTTATGAGTAGCAAAAGAATAGAATTACAGCTTGCCATGTCATTTTCCTATATTTGTTAGTTTTTGATCCTTTTTTAAAATCAAGTTTATATACTAACAGTCTTGTGATAAAATTGGTTGTACCTTGTTCTCAATGGTTTCCACCTCTTGTGACAACTAAATGTCAGCTAACAAAACCAGCATTGTGTAAAGCATGGTAGTACCTCAAATCAGTGTTGCCGTTGCATTTTTATTGCACACTTTTTTGACAAAAAATGCTAATGAGCTTTATCCCACAATTCATAAAATAAGCCTTTTAGATCACAAGCAAAGGTGATCCACCTCAAGACTACTTACCTAATGTAGTCTGATTTGGAGCTATTACAGTGCCTGAAAACAGATTGTAAATGAGCATACATGTTATTTTTGTACAATGCTTTATTTTTACATAGCACTGCAAGACGCCATCTGGCGGACAGACAATTGTGCAAGATGATTAAGATAGCAGCAAGCAAAACACAGAAAGTGCACAATGAGGCAAAAACCTGAAAATACACAGTACACACGAGGGCTATTCATGAATGGCTTTGAAAACCCTGAGTTTGAAATTGTCAGATATGTGTGTGATGCTACATACACACAGATCCATAGGAAGGTGGGAAAAGAACTGGACTGAGACTGGATGGTGTTTCCTGAAATGTGGAAGTGTGAGCCTGAAAAGAACAGAATTCTTAAAGATCGGCCTGTTCCTTAGAGCCCAAGTGTTTATGAGATGTAAGTGTGAGAGTTTAAGTATATCACTTTGTAGGTGAGAGATGCAGTCTTGTAAAGAGAAGGTAACCCTGAGAAACTAAGCCCGGGTACAGAAAAGAGTTATAAAGGCTTTCTCCTTAATGCTCGCTGTAGGAGAGTAGGATCTGCTTCACATGGGTACCCCCACTTTTTGCTGATGCTTCACTGTTTTTCGACTTTAGTCTGGCTGGGGCCCTGCTAACCAGAACCCCAGCCTAGCTGCTTCCTCTCTAAAATGGTTTCCATGTGCCCTAGGCACATCTCTGATTGGAATCTGGAGTGCCCTTATAAGTCCCTAGTATATGGTATACTATGTACCCAGGGCATAGGTACCTCAGAGGCCTACCAGGGGCTGCAGCATGTATTGTGCCACCCCTGGAAGGCCATCCAAAATGATACCACAGGTCTGCTACTGCAGCCTGGGTAAGGTGGTGCATGCACCCCTTACAGTGGTATAGGCTACCTATATCACTACCATTGCACACACATATAAACCTATAAGTCACTCCTATGGCAGGCCTTACCAATCCTGAAGGCAGAGTGCTTGGTTCCTATGTGAGAGGGTGCCCCTGCATGAGCAGAGCCCCTCTACATCGTTCGGAGTCCCTCCTCTGATGCTGTTTGTGGTACAGCCTGACCATATACTCTTAAGTGCATTATATCCTCGAGGTACAATGCTAACTTTGGACTGGCTGCACCAAAACATGTCGTGTTTGGTGTCAAACATCTTGGAATACTACCCCCCCCCGCCAGTCCTGGTGGCGGAGGGTAGCATTCCACCCTTCTAGAGGGAGAGACATGTACACACCGGGCTACCCGGTAACTTCTTTCCAGAGCCCTGGCATCACAAAATGGATGCCACTGCCACAGACACGGGTCTGGCCTACTGCTGCTGACTGAAACTCCGGCAGGGGAGTCCTGGACAATAGGTTTCCTGTAGGATAATGTGTATTGGGGCTGGGCGGGAGCACTCTCTGGTGCTCAGAAGTCCTGCACTGGGGGCACACTTGGTGTCCCTGGCATATGACAGTTCAAACCGGTTGCAGGGGCTACCTGCCCCTGCTCTGGCGCGAAACTGGACAAAGGGAATGGGTGTAACCACCCCTCTTCCCTGACCCTCCCATAGGTGGGTCCCCAGAGCATGTCCAACCCCCTAACTTAGTATAAGTAAGGGACCCCAGTCCTTACGACTTTAGATTACCCTGGACGAAACTCTGACACTGAATCCTGGACCTTCGACTCTCTACCTGAAGATTAGAGGACTGAAGAATCTCCCTTGGGGTCAAGGAGTGACTCCCCTGCTTGGCAGGCACCTAAACAGCAATTGTCCGGTCTGCATCGCTGAAGCTCCCGCCGGACGCCGAAGTCTTTGCAACACCAGAGGTGGATTTCCAGACTTCCCCGAGGCTGCCCTGAGTCCCCAGCAAAGTTGAGGCCCATAGCTACCGTGGGTAACGTGGAACCGTGACCCCTGGACACCAAGTACTTTTGTAAGTGCATCCTCTTCTGGGTCTCCCACGAAGTTGTGCTTTGGGCTCTGAGTAGCCCCTGCCTCCAGCACCGACTGCACTGAAGATCACTGGCCCCCACTCCACGAGTGTCCTGTGAGCCAGCTCCAAGTGCGTCCACTTGAGGCTCCTTTGCGGTTGCTAGTCCATTGGCTAGTGGGCCCTCCCGAAGGCAACTCTTCTTCTGCTTGGGCTTTCCTGGTTTCTCCAGATATGGCCTGACTTACCCTTGCTGGGTGAGTCCTCCAGACCTTGCTGGTCTGCATCAACATCCTTTCTTTGTTTCTACAAGACTTGCCGTTGCCAAGGCTTGTTGGGTCCAATCCGGTCGCCGACACCCCTGCAATCGACAGACGTCGTGGGACAGCTCGAATCCAGCTCCTGGTTGTCGTCGATGCCTCCTGGACCTCGTGGCTGAAGAGTCAAGATGACCGTCAACCTACCTGAAGCACCCGACATCGGTGGGCATCTGCTCATCGCCTTCCTGGTCTCTGCTTTCAGGTTCTTCAGATCTTCGATCCATCCTTGGATCCACCCGAACACTTTCGACTTGGTCGCCAGCAGCACTTTGCAGCAGATCGCCATTGAAAACGACGACGAAACCCGACCCCGAAAGACACCTATGCACCCGGCTTCCCTGGGTGAGGTAACTCGAGTACTCCAGTGCTCCCGTGGGTATAGACTCTAGAACGACCTAGTTCTAAAAGGGTTTGCTCCAAGTCCTCCTCTAAGTGTCCTTTTTCTTTAAAACTCTAACTGCGACATTCCCCATAGAAGTCAACGGCGGCTCGCGGCTGTGTTCTCACACTGCACGCGTCCCCCGTGAGTCCCCTGTGTCACTACCTTGGGTGGTTCCTTGAGGGCCAAGCACTTCTACAGGCTCTAGGCCCTGTGTCTAGCTCAGTCGTGGTTCTTATACCACTTTATTGGTATATGGTTTGGTACGCCCCTAGGGCTCAAACGTGTATTTGTGCTATTACTGTTGATAACTGACTTGTAACTTATGTACTTCGAACTCTAGCCTCATAAAGAGACTAGAGGGGTGTGTTTAAGACTAAATACATATATTTTATATATATACCTGGTGTGGTCCTCTTTCATTTGGTCACTCAAGAGATTATAGACTGGTAAAACAAGCTGCTTTACGTTCCTTCAAGACATAGCCTGAAGGCTGCTCTCCATAGCTACCACTAGGATAGCTTTCAATAAAGGTTGTCTTTAACCTATCTCCAATAAGGGGTTGTTTGGACTGGTGCAAGGTGCCCACTATAATTAGTGGACAGCATATACCAGGCCAACTTCTCACATTGGTGGCAGCGATGGGATTCCAGCTTGCTATTGTTTTACCAGATAATCTCAATTGAATTGATCAACTGAAAACCACTAAGGGTACCTTAGGTACATATAAATCAAGCTTAGGATACAGTAAGTTCTACTGAACTTAGAGTTGTGTGTTAAGGGATAGCACACCCTTTCTACAACTCAAGAGAGTTTAGTAGGCCACACTAGAGTAGGTAGTGCATACACCACACCACACTAGTAATGTCTTCAGGGCCAGGAACCAGTGGGTCCCAGCCAGAAGCCAATGGGCTTCTTCCCTCCAAGTATGATAATCTCCCATTCTTGGAATTGAGAGCATTAAGCACTGCTAGGAAACTGAAGACAGGCAAAAGTGCCAACACCCAACGCCTCATAGAGGTACTCCTGCTGGATGATCTCAGAAGACTACCAGGGTCTGAAGGGGTAGGCAGAGAGGGTGGGGCAGAAGATGAGGAAGGGGCCAGGGGTGAAATCACCCAGGACCCCCTCTGAAACTGGCCAGGAAGGTGACAATGACCTTGACCTGGAAAATCCAGCTCCTCCTGTGGATGAGGAGGAGGATCAGGATGACCTCCCCTTTGTCCCCCAGGAAGAGTTGTGAGTGTGCCAAGAAGGACTAGATCTCCTTCTCAGGAGTCTAACCACTCTGACACCTCAGTAGGGACCTCTATTTCTTCTCATAGGAGGGAGTACTCTCATGAGAGGAAAGAGAGACTGCTCAAGTATGGAGAAGCTCAGCTGAGACTCAGAAGAGCAGTTGGCTATAGACAGAGAGTCCCTAGAGCTTGAAAGGCAAAGAAAAAAGATGGGACTAGAGTCCCATGGTGGCAGCAACTTCCCTAGTGGTAGGGAAAGGTCTTATGACCATAGAAACCTGAGCAAGATTGTCCCTCCCTACCAGAGTGGGGATGACATCCACAAATGGATAACTGCACTGGAGAGGGCCTGTAAAGTACAGAGGGTCCCTCAGGAGCAGTGGGCAGCAATCTTGTGGCTCTCCTTTGCAGACAAAGGTAGAGATAAGCTCCTCTCTGTTAGAGAAGAGGATGCTGATAATTATCCAGTCTTAAAAAGTGCACTGATTGATGGGTTTGGCCTAACAACTGAACAATACAGGTTAAAGTTCAGAGATACCCAAAAGGCACAGACTCAAGACTGGGTGGACTTTGTTGATTGTTCTGCTAAGGCTCTGGAAGGTTGGTTAGTGGGCAGTAAGGTATGTGACTTCAAAGGATTGTACAATCTTATCATGAGGGAGCAGATTCTTAATAACTGTCAAAATCAGCTGTTGCATCAGTACCTGGTGGACTCTGATCTGACCTCTCCCCAAGAATTGGGAAAGAAGGCAGACAAATGGCTGAGTGAGGCAGAAGGTACAGAACCAAGGTGGTGACCCAAAGAAGCAAGATTCTAAGAACTCTGACAAGGGTGGGGAGAAGGGTAAAGACCAGAAGTCTTCACAAGGCCCCCAAAAATCTTGTTCAGGTGGGGATTCACAATCTAACAAAGGGAAAGGCCAAAAGAAACCATGGTGCAAAGTCTGTAAGCAAAAGACACACTGGACCAGTGATTGCACCAAGTCCAAAGACTCTATTCCAGCCCCCACCAATGCCCCTAAGGCACCTGTTCCCCCTAGTGCAGTTACAATTGGTGGTGGGAGTACACAAGCCAAGGGTTTAGTAGGGTTGACCCTGGGTAATGAGATGAGCTCTGGCCTAGTCAGAGAACTCACTCAGGCTGTCCTAGTCTGTGATGGAGGCATGGATGTGACCTCCTCTGTGAGTCCCAGTAATCTGGGCAAGTACAGGCAACAGCCCTTAATCAATGGAAAAGAGGCTTTGGCATTTAGGGACACAGGGGCAAGTGTCACCATGGTGACACAAGACCTTGTGGATCCTGGGCAGATTATACTTGGTGAGATGTACCAAGTGACCAATGCTAGCAATGTCAGAACAGACCATACTCTGGCAGTTGTTAACTTCTCCTGGGGAGGGGAACTGGCCTTAAGAAGGTTGTGGTGAGTGCAAACCTACCAGTGGAATGCTTGCTTGGCAATGATCTTGAAACTTCAGCTTGGGCAGAAGTGGAGCTCAGGACCCATGCAGAAATGCTGGGGATCCCTGCAGATGTGTTTGCTGTGACCAGGTCACAGAGCAAAATGTCTAACACTGAACAGGCCTTGGATCCTGAAACCATGGACCAAGTGCCCTCCAAGAGGAGGAGTAGTAGGGTTAAGGCAGTGCCTTCCCCCTTACTCAGAAGGAAGATCAGTCTCTTGAGGGGGATGATCTCAGTCCTGAGGAAGGAACTGTCCCAGAGGAGCTTGAACCTGACCAGGTTGAGTTCTTGGGGACAGGGGGCCCTTCCAGGGCAGATCTGAGCCAGGAGCAGCAGAGCTGCCCCTCTCTTGAACCCCTCAGACAGCAAGCTGCTGCTGAGGCTGCTGGGAATGCTAGTGGTCCCCATAAAGTATATTGGGATGATGGACTCTTGTACTCAGAGTGTAGAGACCCCAAGCCTGGTGCCACCAGGAGGTTGGTTATACCTCTGAAGTTCAGGGGCTTCCTATTGACCCTAGCCCATGATATTCCCCTAGCAGGTCACCTGAGCCAGAACAAGACTTGGGACAGACTTGTCCCTCACTTTCACTGGCCCCACATGTCTGAAGACACCAAGGAGTTTTGTCGCTCCTGTGTAACCTGCCAAGCCAGTGGGAAGGCAGGTGGCACCACAAAGGCCCCCCTGATACCACTACCTGTGGTGGAGGTTCCCTTTGAGAGAGTGGGGATTGATATTGTTGGTCCCATGGATCCCCAAACAGCATCTGGGCACAGGTTTATCCTGGTGGTGGTGGACCATGCCACTAGGTACCCAGAGGCTATTCCCCTTAGGACCACTACAGCACCTATGGTGGCAAGAGCCCTCCTGGGAATTTTCTCAAGAGTGGGCTTCCCTAAGGAGGTTGTATCAGACAGGGGTGCTAACTTTATGTCTGGATACTTAAAAGCAATGTGGAAGGAGTGTGGAGTGACTTACAAGTTCACCACACCCTATCACCCACAATGCAACGGTTTAGTTGAAAGATTCAACAAAACCTTGAAGGGCATGATTAAAGGGCTCCCAGAAAAGCTTAGGCGAAGATGGGACATACTTTTGCCCTGACTTTTATTTGCATACAGGGAGGTGCCTCAAAAGGGGGTTGGCTACAGCCCTTTTGAACTTTTGTTTGGTCACCCTGTCAGGGGTCCATTGTGCTTGGTAAAGGAAGGATGGGAGTTACCTCTCAAGCCCACAAAGCATGACATAGTGGACTATGTACTTGGTCTCCGCTCCAGGATGGCTGAATACATGAAAAAGGCAACTAAAAACCTTGAGGCTAGCCAGGAACTGCAAAAAGCCTGGCATGACCAAAAGGCTGTGCTGACTGTTTACCAGCCAGGACAGAAGGTGTGGGTACTGGAGCCAGTGGCCCCAGCAGCTCTCCAAGACAAGTGGAGTGGACCCCATACCATTGTTGAACAGAAGGGTGAGGTCACCTATTTAGTAGACCTAGGAACACCCAGGAGTCCCCACAGGGTTCTCCATGTCAACAGATTGAAGCCATATGTGGACAGGGCAGACATGGGCTTGCTCATGGCTACTGATGAGGGACAGGGGGAAGAGAGTGACCCACTCCCTGACCTGCTCTCACAGAACCCTGATGATGGGTCAGTGGATGGTGTAGCCTTGGCAGGCAGCCTCACTGCTCAGCAGCAAACTGATTGTAGACAAGTGCTCAATCAGTACAGACATATGTTCTCTCTGACTCCAAGTCAGACCACCTGGTGCACTCATGAAGTGGACACTGGGGACAGTCTGCCTATTAGAAATAAGATTTATAGGCAACCTGACCATGTCAGGGACTGTATCAGGACAGAAGTCCAGAAAATGTTGGATTTGGGAGTTATTGAACCCTCAGATAGCCCTTGGGCTAGTCCAGTGGTCCTTGTGCCAAAACCTCACACCAGTGGGGGAAAAGAGAGATTGAGGTTTTGTGTGGACTACAGGGGTCTCAATGCAGTCACTAGGACTGATGCCCATCCAATACCTAGGGCAGATGAGCTAATAGACACTTTGGCCTCAGCCAAGTATCTAAGCACATTTGACCTGACAGCTGGCTACTGGCAGATCAGACTAGCTGATGATGCAAAGCCAAAAACAGCTTTCTCAACCCCTAGTGGGCATTATCAATTTGTGGTAATGCCCTTTGGTTTGAAAAATGCACCTGCCACTTTTCAGAGGTTGGTGAACACAGTCCTTACAGGCCTGGAAGCCTATAGTGCAGCATATCTAGATGATATTGCTGTCTTTAGCTCCACCTGGGAGGATCACCTGGTCCACCTCAGAAATGTTTTGCAGGCCCTGCAGAAAGCAGGCCTAACTATCAAGGCCACAAAGTGCCAGATAGGGCAAAGTCAGGTTGTGTACCTGGGCCACCTTGTGGGTGGAGGCCAGGTTCAACCATTGCAGAGCAAGATCCAGACCATCATGGACTGGACTGCTCCAACTACCCAGACTCAGGTGAGAGCCTTTTTAGGCCTGACGGGGTACTATAGGAGATTTGTCAAGGGGTATGGATCAATAGTGACACCCCTGAATGACTTAACTTCCAAGAAAATGCCCAAAAAGGTTCAGTGGACAGTTAGCTGTCAAAAGGCATTTGATGACCTGAAGCAGGCCATGTGCACTGCTCCCATTCTCCAGAGTCCTGATTACTCCAAGAAGTTCATTGTCCAAACAGATGCATCTGAATTGGGGGTAGGGGCTGTACTGTCACAATTGAATGATGAAGGTCAGGATCAGCCAGTAGCTTTTATTAGCAGAAGGCTGACCCCTAGAGAGAAACGTTGGTCAGCCATAGAGAGGGAGGCCTTTGCTGTGGTTTGGGCTCTGAAAACGTTGAGGCCATACTTGTTTGGTACTCACTTCCTTGTTCAAACAGACCACAAGCCCCTCCTATGGCTAAAACAAATGAAGGATGAAAACCCCAAACTGCTTAGGTGGTCCATTTCCCTACAGGGGATGGACTTTACAGTGGAACATAGACCTGGGAGTAACCATGCCAATGCAGATGGACTCTCTAGGTACTTCCACTTAGAACATGAAGACTCAACTGGTCAAGGTTAGTTTAATGTCCCTACCTTTGGGGGGGGGGTTGTGTAGGAGAGTAGGATCTGCTTCACATGGGTACCCCCACTTATTGCTGATGCTTCACTGTTTTTCGACTTTAGTCTGGCTGGGGCCCTGCTAACCAGAACCCCAGCCTAGCTGCTTCCTCTCTAAAATGGTTTCCATGTGCCCTAGGCACATCTCTGATTGGAATCTGGAGTGCCCTTATAAGTCCCTAGTATATGGTATACTATGTACCCAGGGCATAGGTACCTCAGAGGCCTACCAGGGGCTGCAGCATGTATTGTGCCACCCCTGGAAGGCCATCCAAAATGACACCACAGGTCTGCTACTGCAGCCTGGGTAAGGTGGTGCATGCACCCCTTACAGTGGTATAGGCTACCTATATCACTACCATTGCACACACATATAAACCTATAAGTCACTCCTATGGCAGGCCTTACCAATCCTGAAGGCAGAGTGCTTGGTTCCTATGTGAGAGGGTGCCCCTGCATGAGCAGAGCCCCTCTACAGCGTTCGGATGCCCTCCTCTGATGTTGTTTGTGGTACAGCCTGACCATATACTCTTAAGTGCATTATATCCTCGCGGTACAATGCTAACTTTGGACTGGCTGCACCAAAACATGTCGTGTTTGGTGTCAAACATCTTGGAATACTACCCCCCTGCCAGTCCTGGCAGCGGGGGTAGCATTCCACCCTTCTAGAGGGAGAGACATGTACACACCGGGCTACCCGGTAACTTCTTTCCAGAGCCCTGGCATCACAAAATGGATGTCGCTGCCACAGACACGGGTCTGGCCTCCTGCTGCTGACTGAAACTCCGGCAGGGGAGGCCTGGACAATAGGTTTCCTGTCGCAGGGAGGTGTAACCACCTCCCCAGACAGGATAATGTGTATTGAGGCTGGGCGGGAGCACTCTCTGGTGCTCAGAAGTCCTGCACTGGGGGCACACTTGGTGTCCCTGTGCATATGCCAGTTCAAACCGGTTGCAGGGGCTACCTGCCCCTGCTCTGGCGCGAAACTGGACAAAGGGAATGGGTGTAACCACCCCTCTTCCCTGACTCTCCCATAGGTGGGTCCCCAGAGCATATCCAACCCCCTAACTTAGTATAAGTATGGGACCCCAGTCCTTAGGACTTTAGATTACCCTGGATGAAACTCTGACACTGAATCCTGGACCTTCGATGCTCTACCTGAAGATTAGAGGACTGAAGAATCTCCCTTGGGGTCAAGGAGTGACTCCCCTGCTTGGCAGGCACCTAAACAGCAATTGTCCGGTCTGCATTACTGAAGCTCCCGCCGGACGCTGAAGTCTTTGCAACACCAGAGGTGGATTTCCAGACTTCCCCGAGGCTGCACTGACTCCCCAGCAAAGCTGAGGCCCGTAGCTGTCATGGGTAACGTGGAACCATGACCCCTGGACACCGAGTACTTTTGTAAGTGCATCCTCTTCTGAGTCTCCCACGAAGTTGTGCTTTGGGCTCCGAGTAGCACCCGCCTCCAGCACCGACTGCACTGAAGATCACTGGCCCCCACTCCACGAGTGTCCTGTGAGCCAGCTCCAAGTGCGTCCACTCGAGGCTCCTTCGCGGTCGCTAGTCCGTTGGCTAGTGGGCCCTCCTGAAGGCAACTCTTCTTCTGCTTAAGCTTTCCTGGTTGCTCCAGACGTGCCCTGACTTACCCTCGCTGGGTCAGTCCCCCAGACCTTGCTGGTCTGCATCAACATCCTTTCTTTGTTTCTACAAGACTTGCCGTTGCTGAGGCTTGTTGGGTCCAATCCGGTCAGCGACACCCCTGCAATCAACAGACGTTGTGGGACAGCTCGAATCCAGCTCCTGGTTGTCGTCGACACCTCCTGGACCTCGTGGTTGAAGAGTCAAGACGACCGTCAACCTACCTGAAGCACCCGACATCGGTGGGCATCTGCTCATCGCCTTCCTGGTCACTGGCTAGTGACCCAGACTCTGTCCCCTCTGCTTTCAGGTTCTTCAGATCTTCGATCCACCCTTGGATCCACCCGAACACTTTCGACTTGGTCGCCAGCAGCACTTTGCAGCAGATCGCCATTGAAAACGACGACGAAACCCGACCCCGAAAGACACCTATGCACCCGGCTTCCCTGTGTGAGGTAACTCGAGTACTCCGGTGCTCCCGTGGGTATAGACTCTAGAACGACCTAGTTCTCAAAGGGTTTGCTCCAAGTCCTCCTCTAAGTGTCCTTTTTCTTTAAAACTCTAACCGCGACATTCCCCATAGAAGTCAACGGCAGCTCGCGGCTGTGTTCTCACACTGCACGCGTCCCCCGTGGTTCCCCTGTGTCACTACCTTGGGTGGTTCCTTGAGGGCCAAGCACTTCTACAGGCTCTAGGCCCTGTGTCTAGCTCAGTCGTGGTTCTTATACCACTTTATTGGTATATGGTTTGGTACGCCCCTAGGGCTCAAACGTGTATTTGTGCTATTACTGTTGATAACTGACTTGTAACTTATGTACTTCGAACTCTAGCCTCATAAAGAGACTAGAGGGGTGTGTTTAAGACTAAATACATATATTTTATATATATACCTGGTGTGGTCCTCTTTCATTTGGTCACTCAAGAGATTATAGACTGGTAAAACAAGCTGCTTTACATTCCTTCAAGACTTAGCCTGAAGGCTGCTCTCCATAGCTACCACTAGGATAGCTTTCAATAAAGGTTGTCTTTAACCTATCTCCAATAAGGGGTTGTTTGGACTGGTGCAAGGTGCCCACTATAATTAGTGGACAGCATATACCAGGCCAACTTCTCACACTCGCTCCCTCATCAAACATAAGCTGGAGTTTGCCGTCCTCTTAGCAGACCTCGAACCAGACTGGATCCTCATCACTGAAACCTGGGCAAATAACGCTTCAGGACCTGACCTGGTAGATGCAATCCCAACCAACTACTCCATCCAGAGGGTGGATAGGACGGGACGCATAGGCGGAGGACTGGCTGTGGTCTTTAAATCGCACTACAAATGTCTGATAGAATCAGGCTTTAATCCACCAACGTGTGAAGTCCTCCAATTTAAACTGATTACCTCACCCACTTGCTCTTTTGGTGGGTTGCTGATCTATAGGCCCTCAGGTCCCAGATCCCCATTTCTTAGGGATCTTAAAATCCTTCTAGAACCACTGTTAGCAGAGAACCGGATGACTATTGATGGAGCAGAGAAAATAAAAATGTTAACCCCTAACAAATTTTATAAATAACTAATAAAATGTTCGTTTAAACATATTAATCAACACTGTGCGTGGGGGAAGGGTAATACGCAAGTATATGTGCTGAATAATCTATTAACGAATGTCTGTGTGTCTAATTATAACATAAAAATAATTGCGTACTAATTTATAATAAATGCATGATTTGTGCTTCATAGAAAATAAACGTGTCGTTGCAAAAACAATAGTGATGGTAAGTAAGGAACAGCTTAAATGTTGCTTTCTGCTAGGTAATAACTAATTGGGGTACGTAGATGACGGGAGGGAAACGAAAAGGCTATGTTTCTCTATTTTAATTATGTTTTGTTTATTTCAAAATAGTGCTTCTAAGTATAAACGAGTGGCGATATAAAATGGCTGCCAGTTAATGAAGTGCGCAAGTGCGGGAAACACGTGACAAGGGAGAAAAGTTGGAGAAAAGCTAACCTCGTGATGTTGCTGAGAGGCTAGGATGCGAGAATGGTCAAGGCTGATGTGACCTAATTGAACTGATAGTGTGCCGTGGTGATCAGCAAGGAACCGTGGGAAACCATTTTAAGAGAAAGGACAATGCCTGCAGAGTTCTCGAATGTATCGAAAGAAGTTACAAATGTACTGATCGAAGCGGATGGAAACATGTCTTGAACTGTGAGAAAGGAAATGATCCAAGGACCAGTTGGATCCGAGAGAACTTGATTAAAGAATGAATAGATGAAATGAATGGACCAATGAAAGAAAAGCGTGTTATTAATGTTGCAACAATTAGTTAGCAAAGTTAGAATTAGGGTATAAGAGGGCCTACTCTTAGTGGGAGGGGGTCACAGTCACGATCGGAGTTGGAGAGTCGCAGTCAGAGTGGGTGTTGGTGTTGGTGGCTTCCAGTGCTTGGTGGTCCTGATCGATCCATTACTGAGCGGGAGATGCTGAAAGACTGTTAGATGAGACGGGTTGCAGGTAGCTGATGCTGACGAGCTGAAGTTTCTGTTGCTGTCTTAGTTTTCCAGTTGAGTATGAGAATCAGGTTATTTTTAATTCTTAAACTTAGGTTAGAAATCATTAGGCTAAATTAGGAAGGTAGGCAGGTAATTAGGGTTTTGCTTCATGACAAAAATTTCCTTTCTGCAATAAAATTGATTATGCTTAATAAATATTTGAATTAATAATGAATGAATAATTGAATAAAAAGTTTAAAATTCTTTCTCATGCTTTTAAAATTATATAAAATTTAAGATTCTTTAAATCAAACGACTCAGTGGTTATTTTACTAAATGATTGTGACACCAGTAATTGGTTATTGTGATTTAGCTGGTCTTAATCACTATGAACTAATTTCTTACATGAATGATTCATCGACAAAACAATGAGCAGGAATATCTTAAGAAATAACTGAAAAGAAAACGATAGGTTTAGGTAATAAGATATCCCGGCTCCTTCCAGCGGTACATAAATGGTGTTTTCCATTTAGTTCTCATGCTTCTCCTAGGAGTACAGAATTTCGTAAAGGTGTAAAGGAAATCCAGGTGTGTGCGTGTGTAATAGGCGATGTTTATGGGCCCCATCGTCATGTGGATGTAAGAAAATATAGTTTGCCCCTGGATGACCGATAAGTGACCTAGGAGGAGAATAGTTTTATTGTACGCGCTGCATCAGATTTCTTGGTAGCAGAGTTATGGTTTTCTATAGATTAGTTTAGTGATTATTGTTTATTGATTATTGATTTTTTTTTATTTTTTATTATGACTAATACTATATGTTGAGTCGTGTTATGTTATATGTGAGTTTTCATGCTTCTGGGATGTAGGAAGTGGAACACGTGTGGCAAGAGAAGTCACATGGAATTTGGTACATGGTCTGAATTCATTTTGGTAATAACACAGGTTATGTTATGTTAGGGATTTTCTGTACGAAAGGTGTATAACTGAGATAGCAAATCACGTTTTCTTGTGAAACTTTGGCCTTAATTCTCAGGAGCCTAGTCTCCACATGTGTCTTATCCCCAGAGAAACGAGTTAATTGTTTGCTTGAAAGAAGGGTAAGGTAGAGGGAAGTGCTACTTTATCGGCGAGAGTTGATAATTCTGTGGTAGGGTAGAGGTAAGCGCTGCCTACTGGAAATACAGGATTCTTGTGTAAAAGGACAAAGCTGTCACTTTTGTTAGCGAATCAGACTATGGAATTGTTTTAATTGTTGTAACTAACGAAGAAAACAGTGAAAAGAAAATTGCCGATAAATTTTGTAAAGGAGGGGTAAAAGAGCAGGAGTGATGTAGAAAAGTGCCGCGCTAGGATTGGATAGTGCGCTAGTCACGTGAACACAGAGTCAGGAGTGACGTAGAAAAGTGCCGCGCTAGGATTGGTTGGTTCGCGGACGAAGGGAATTGTTCTGATTGGTGCGTTAGTGTGAGTCGCGATGTAATTGGTTGAAGTTCCGTACACGGAACAGTGCTGGTGTGAAGAGAAAAACAAATTGAAAACATGCCGTATTACGAGTATGAAAGGGAGAGAACGTCATGGACGACAAAAATAAAGAATTTCTTTAAGAAAGACAAAAAGGTTGTGACTAGAGAGGGACAAGTAATTCCTCCGCCGAAATCAGCAGCTTCACATATGATGCTGAAATATGGATATCATACATGCATATGGTTAGAAAATTGGGCAAAGTATACGAAGAATGATGGTGCATTAGCTTTCCCTGAGAATGGTTCATTTAGTGTAGCGGTTTTACGAAATTTGCGAGAAAAGATGACAAATCTAGAACCTAGACCGACACAGTTTGAAGCGTTGACAGAATGGGAGGATGAGATGTATGAGCGAGAGAGATTCAGAGGTTTAAGGGATCATGAGTTTATGCCTGGAAGAATGTGGGGAATAAATCGTGAGGATAGAATAAAACGTTGGAGATGGCCTAACATGACAGGAGGGTTGTTTCCGGCTTTTACAGTTGAGGAAGAGACTAAGAGAAAACGTACTGAGAAAAAGAAACATATGGAGAGGGAAAAATATATGCATGAGAGCGAAACGGATGATGAATTGCTGGAAGATATTTTAAATAGAAATCCACCTCCGTATCAGCAGAGTTCTACAGTGGTGACACCAAATGCGCCGCTAATAGAGACTATGCGAAATAAAAGTCCGGAAAAAAGAATTGAAATAAATAGGTCACAAGATCAAATGAGAACTTCACAAAATGAAGGAATAGAAAGCGACAATGCAAGCGAATTAGCAAGGACATCAAAAGAACTAACTGAGAAGATTAGAGAATTAACGAAAAATATGTAACAATAGGTCCAGTAATACCAGTTTTTGAGAATCAGAAAATTGATGAACGATCTTTAGTGATTCCCATGAGTTCACAATTTCAAAGAGAAAAAGAAAGGATGGAACAAAGTGCAAGTACAAGTAATTTGGCTAGTACTTACAGACCAAGTCCACCTACAAATTTGACTGTGAATGAGTGCAATGGTAGGAAAATGCATATGGTAACAGAATCTGCAACAGAGACTCCTGAAAAGAGTGGTAATTGGATAGAACTAAATAATACACCCATAGGTCCGACTCCTGATGAGTTAAATGAGTGGATGAAGGCATTTAAAATAAAAGAACCAGAAGAAAAACCATTAGATGTAATTAGGTTAAAAATTGACATGGAAGAGTTAATTCTAGGAACGATTGGTACAGAAAAGATAAAAAATTACCAGGATGATGAAATAATGTTTCTGTGCAAAAGTATTACATGGAGAGCAAAGAATTTACATGACAAACTAGAAGAGGTAGCCAGTGAAATTGGAATAGACTTTGCGAAAGTGAAAACATTGCAGAAACCATATAGAGTAGACTTTTGTGAAAAAGATATTGAAAATTTGAACACGGCAGGAAGGCTGACACAGATAAAAGAGTTAATTGTGTTATTGAGAAAATGGGGTGATGTGGACAGATGGAAGGTTAGATGGACAAAAAGAATGAGAAAACTACAGACAAAGCTGTCTTTGGCTTTTATGATAACTGAAAAAGAACCTGTTGCCAGAGAATACCCTATGAGAGAAACTCCAGGTGGTAGTTATGTGCATGTTCCCTGGACTAGGCAGGATATACTGTCATTCACAAATGACTTTCCGAAGCTAAGAGAGAAACCAGTTGAATGGTACCGACAAGTAGAGAGGTTTGTAAAGGTTTCAAAGGTGTTGTGGATAGATTTAGATGGATTATTTGACATAGTGGTACCAACTGATTTGTGGTCAGAGTGTAAGATTACAGTTGACTGGCCAACTACAGAATATCCAAGAGATCCTAAGACAGGAGCTCCAGGTCCTGAGGTGATGAAGAAGTATGATAAGGTGATTACCTTTTTGAAGAATAAGATTCCTCCTAAAGAGACAGATTGGGTAAAAATCGATAGAACTACACAGGAAAGTAAGGAGTCTGTACACGCCTATTATGAGAGTTTGTTGTTGGTTTTCAAGCAGTATAGTGGATATGAGGAATTAAGTGAAAAAGATATGAGTCATTTTGTGTACAGATTTGTGTTTGGATTGAAACCAGAGATTAGTGAAATGATTAAATAGCATATGATTAATTGGCAGAATGGCACAGTAGACGAGGTGCTGAGGTATGCTAAGTATTGCAGTGATGATATTGAGAGTAGACAGCGTAAATTGAAAGAGAAGGCAATGTGGGCACAGGTGAAAGTGGCAGAAAAACAAGAAGCTCAATTGGATAATAATAGTGGGAATGAAACAGGACAGAATAAAATGCGACCTAACATAGGTAAAGGGAAAGGTCAAGTGAGTCTAGAGGAGGCAAAGAAGAAATGGCCCTGTCATAATTGCGGAAAATTAGGGCATTGGAGAAATGAGTGTAAGTTCCCACCTAAACCTAATCCGGAAAATCAATCATTAACTCCACAAGTGCAGAATGAGGTAGTTGTTCAACAAAGTCAGGTGCCACAACCACCACTTCCCAACACTGTTAACCAGCAAAGACACAGTACAGAAACAGGATTCTACGGAGGAGAGCAGGTAACACAGTTGCCGCGAGCAGCCAACATTTCTCAGTATTGGTTGCGACAGAATGAGGATGAGACATGGGATGAAAGTTTCTGACGGTGCCCAGGAGAGGGAAAAGAGTGCGAACTTGGCGCAACTCTAGAGGTAGATCAGTCTGGTCCCTTTGTGGATGGAGAAGTGAATGGTGCAAATGTAACATTCCTTGTCGATACTGGAGCTACCCGTTCTACTGTTAGATCAGTGGAAATTCCAAACCTTCCTCTCTCAGGTGAATACATCCAAGTGGTAGGAGTAGCAAATCAGCAGATTAAAACACCACTTACTGAATTAGTGGAAGTAAGAATTGGTTCTTTTAGCAAAATGCATAGATTTGTAGTGTGCGATTGTAGTCCTGTAAATCTTTTAGGTCGTGACCTCTTGTGCAAGATGAATTGCACAATTTATTGTACACCAGATGGAATTGGATTTCAGACCTCAGATGAAGATGTATTGTATAAAGTAACTTTGATGAATCAGGAACCTGAAATGAATGGTTTGTTTCCTGCATTTGATGCAGAAAAACTTCCAGAAGAACTAAAAATTGCAGTGAAAGAAAATGTGTGGGATTTTACAGGAGAAGATATTGGATTAATGAAAGAAGTTGATCCAGTAAAAGTAACAGTAAAAGAAGGAACAACTTACCCGAATACGCCACAGTACAAATTAACTCCAGAAATAATTGAAGGGATAACTCCAGTAATAAATAAAATGATTGAACAGGGAATTCTAAAAGAAATAATGAGCAGTCCATGTAATTCACCTATTATGGGACTGAAAAAGCCAAACGGAACATATAGAATAGTACAGGATTTGAGAAAGATCAACAAAATAGTTGTGCCCTGTTGTCCAATAGTGCCAAACCCTGCAGTAACTCTATATCAAATTCCACACGAAGCTGAGTGGTACACAGTGATAGATTTGTGTCACGCATTTTTCTCTATTCCTTTGCATCCAGATAGCCAGCCATTATTTGCGTTCCGGTTCGGAGAGCGTATTTTGGCATGGTGCCGAATTCCTCAGGGGTATACAGAAAGCCCCTCAATCTTTAATCAGATTCTAAAGAAATCTCTGGAAGATTTGAAAATGCCAGAAAAGTCAGTGATGGTGCAGTATATCGATGACCTGTTGGTGGCATCGAAAACAAAAGAAGCATGTGTAAGTGATACAATTGCTTTACTGAACCATCTAGAGAAAAGAGGACATAAAGTGTCCCCTTCAAAATTGCAATTTTGCCAAAAAGAAGTTCAATATTTAGGGCATAAAATTGAGAAAGGAGTGCGAAAGATAGCGACAGAAAGAGTAAGAATGATTCAAGGAATGAGAGCACCAATGACGCAAAGAGAGGTAAGAATGTTTCTGGGAATGGTTGGATATTGCCGACAATGGATAAGTGGTTTCTCCTTGATTGCAAAACCATTACAAAAATTGACCAAGAAAGATGTAAGAGACCCTTTTGAGTTAAATGACAAAGAAATGAAATCTTTCAAAGAGTTGAAAAAGAAATTGTGTGAGGCCCCTGCTTTAGGCATGCCTGATTATGAGAAGGATTTTGAATTGTACTGCAGTGAAAGAGATGGATGTGCGTTTTCAGTACTGGTACAAAAACATGGAACAATGAAAAGACCAATTGCTTATTTTTCAGCTGTTTTAGATCCTATAGCAAAAGCGTTGCCCGGATGTCTGAAAGCAGTTGCTGCTACTTGTGTAAGTCTGGAACAAAGTGAAGGTATAGTGATGGGGTATCCACTGAGAGTATATGTTCCCCATTCAGTAGAAATTCTTTTGACAAGAACAAAAACACAGTACATGACACATAGTCGGCTGACTAAGTACGAAAAAGTAATCTTGAGTGCTGAAAATGTGACCATAGATAGATGCATGAATGTGAATCCTTCAACATCATTGCCAGATGAAGAGAGTATAATTGAACAAGACGAAGTAGATCATGATTGTCTGAATGTGCTGGAATATTGCACAAAACCAAGAGCTGACATAAAAGATGAACCGTTAAAGGAATCAGATTATGTCATGTTTGTGGATGGCTTGTGTTTGAGAACGAAAGAAGGAGTTTTAAGCGCAGCTTACGCAGTGTGCACAGTGGCAACTGTGATGGAAGCGTCTTGTCTGAAAGGAATAAGGTCTGCACAAGTTGCGGAAC
The DNA here is from genome assembly GCA_963921515.1 of Calotriton arnoldi. Lineage (NCBI taxonomy): Eukaryota > Metazoa > Chordata > Amphibia > Caudata > Salamandridae > Calotriton > Calotriton arnoldi. Next base: position 742,119 of record CAWUFW010007361.1, on the reverse strand, counting down.
TGATTGCTTTGATTCAAGCATGTAAATTGGGAAGAAATGTGCGAGTTACGATTGTGACCGATAGCCAATATGGTTTCGGTATTGTACATGACTTCGGTCAGATTTGGTCACAAAGAGGTTTCTTGACGTCTGCAGGAACGCCTATCAGAAATGGAGATTTTGCTTGAGGCGATACAGCTGCCTAAACAAATAGCTGTAGTGAAGTGCAAGGCACATAAGAAAAACGAAGATTACATAGCTGTGGGAAACAACTATGCTGATGAGATTGCCAAATATTGTGCAGAGAACATGGTGTCCCTAAATAAGAATAGAGAAAGGGAGCATATCTCTTCTCCTTTGCTTTTTACTAACACTGTCGAGACATGGGATGAAGTGAGACAGTTACAGGAAGCTGCAAATGATGAGGAAAAAGATTACTGGATAAAAGCAGGATGTAGAAGACAGGAAAATAATGGTGTGTGGGTGTACAGAGATGAAAGACCAGTTATGCCTGATAGCATGATTGCAGACATGGCACGGATGTACCATGGACAAGCTCATATTGGGAGAGATGCAATGATCAGACTTTTCAGACAAACCTGGTATAACCCAAAATTCAGAGCGATAGCTGAAAGCCTTTGTCAAAGATGTCTTATTTGTCAGCAGTTTAATCCAGGAAGAAAGACGGTAGTGAGTCTAGGAACAATAGGACGAGAAGGAGGTCCGTTCACTAGAATGCAATTGGACTTTATCGAAATGCCCCCTTGTAACAGACTAAAATATGTTCTAGTGGTCGTCTGTTTGTTTTCTCGTTGGGTGGAGGCATACCCCACTAGAAGGAATGATGGAACAACGGTGGCAAAACTTATGCTGCGAGAGTTCATTCCAAGGTATGGTTTTCCAGTCACGGTTGAGACAGATAGAGGAACACATTTTCAAAATGAGTTGATCCAATTGATTTGTGAAGCATTGAGTATTAAACAAAAACTACATTGTGCATACAGACCAGAGGCTTCTGGGGTAGTAGAGCAAATTAATGGAACAATTAAGAACAGATTAGGAAAAATGTGTCAAGCTACAGGACTCAAATGGCCAGATGCACTGCCCCTTGTTCTGATGACCATCAGAAGCATCCCTGAAAAGAAAACTGGACTTAGTCCTCATGAGATGATCATGGGACGAGCAATGAGACAAGCACAAGTACCTGTCAACAAGTTATTGACTATAACTGATGATCTAGTACTGGATTATTGCAAGGGACTGGCTGATGTGGTGCGTTCTGTGTTTCATCAGGTTGGACCGGATGCGACCACTCTTGAAAGAAAACCAGCCCACGACTTGAATCCAGGAGACTGGGTCCGCATAAAAATCCACAGGAGAAGAAACTGTCTAGTTCCTCGCTGGGACGAGCCACGACAGGTAATCCTAGTGACAACGACTGCAGTCAAGTGTGCAGGAATGAAGAACTGGGTCCATGCCAGCCACACAATCAAAGTTCAAGAACCTACTGATCGACATGTGAGTCGACGTCTGGAAGTGTGGGATAAAAGTTTAACGACTGGGACAACACGAATAAGAGAAAGGGTGCCAGAACTTGAAGATCGACCTGAAAGTCGACATCTGGAAACCCCAACTGCGAGCACCTCTAGAGAAGAAGAGGAGGAAGAAGAAGAAGGAAGAAATTCAGAAATTCCAGAACCTGAAGATCGACCTGTAAGTCGACATCTGGAAATATCTGATACAAGTTCAGGATCTGATGATTCAGTTGCAAACTGTGAAGAATTTCGAAGGAGAACTTGGGGTTATAAACCAATTAGAGAAGAAAATGAACAAGAAAATGATATAGATGAGCAACCAAGTACAAGTTATGGTGGAAATCCTTCAGAAATAATATTAATAGACGAAGTAGGGAAAGAAGTACACAAAAAGTTAGAGAATCAAGAAGAACCCAGAGGAGCAATAGGGACAGATAGAGAAACAAAAGAACAGGGAAATTTAGAAGTAGAGAGTGAGGAAAACACCAAATCGGAAGAACACCGAGGAGGGACAGTAATAAGGGAACACAAGAAGGAGAAAACAGATCCACCAGTAAGAGACGACGAGATCATAAGCTTCAAAATAAGAGACAATAGTGAAAAAGTTGAAACCGAATCTGAAGAGAGTGGAGAAGAGGAGAAAACAAAAACTGAATCAAGAAAAAGAAATTGGAAATCAGAAAGAGAAGAAAAAGAAGGTGAAGCCAAAAGGCCAAGAAAAGGAGATAATTGGCCCAGCAACTATATAAGAAAATTGAGATATAGAATAATAAGAACAGGAGAAAAAAGTGCTGAACAAGTGAATGAAATAACAAGTCAAAAGGGACAAGAAAAGCCAAGTGGAAAACGACTGCAAAAGTCTAAAAGAACGAAGAAAGTGAATGCAAAGTACAAGTCACCTGAGTGGCTATATATCGCACTGACGGATTACAAAGAAGAAGGAAACACTCATGAGAACCCGAGACTAAGAAATCGAATGGGTAAAGGTGAGATGCAACAAACCTGAAGTGAAGACTTATAGTGCTTCTGCCGGACATGACAATTTTACTGGATATGACAAATCACCGGATGTGACAACGAAAGAATTCTGGAGAGAATTAAAAGAAAGTACCAAGCAAAGACTTTTTGAAAGCAGAGTGGCATCTAAGTCATTTCTGAGGTGTAGTGACACAATTTTCTGAAACTTAACAAAAAGATAAAAGCAAAATGGAAAATACTAGGGATAGAAGAGATAAATGTGAGTTTGTAAAAAGATGGTGTAAAATGTGCTGCTTTTGTACAGGTTTATTAATGACCGTATGGATAGTTTTAGCAATCACAATTCCTATTAGTTTAGCTGTAATAGAAGCGAAGAATGATACTAAACAAGAAAAAGAAACTAATATTAAAGAACCTCGGGGCATATTAGCAAGACCGACGATAAAATTATCGCCGTTTTAGCGGCAGGAAACTGCCGCTAAAGCGGCGATAATGAGCTTGCTAATATGCGTTTAGAATTCAATAGAAGCCCAGGTTAGATGTGCAGGACATCTAACCTGGGCTTCTATTGGAATTCTATAACGCATATTAGCAAGCCCATTATCGCCGTTTTAGCGGCAGTTTCCTGCCGCTAAAGCGGCGATAATTTATCGCCGGTCTTGCTAATATGCCCCCAGTTATTTTAAGAAGTAGTGCAGAATTACATAAGGATAAGTCAGTAACAGACTTTTCAAAAAATGTTTTTACAAAATTGTTGTACGAATATGTAGAGACAATGGATGTGAGAGATTGTTATGTTTGTATGCAGTTGCCTGCATCAGTGTCAGAAGGTGTGACTTATCATCACCTACCTCTAACTTATGCAATAACCTGTAGTGTAATAGCAAGTTTATTTTATAAAACAGGTAGATTAGAGTCTTATTATACTGATATAGATAAGATTTTTGCAAACGTTCCGGTAGTACCAGAACTTAACAAAGTAAAACAAGGAAAAGTTTTAGGAGAATTCTTTCTAGAACATAGAAAATTAACCTTAGAAGAAATAGTTAATAACAACCTTACCTGTGAATTAAAGAAAGAAGAAAAGGTATTTTTAGAAATGGTTGAAGAAAGAAGAATGAAATTTTAAAAAGAAGCAATAAAAGAGGAAGGAACACATCTATGGACGTTTGAGGGAGGAAACCATGAAGGGAAAAAGATAAATGCAGCAATGACATTAGATTGGCCGCAAACAGGAAAGTTGTGTATTAGGAGAAATAAGACAGTGTATGACAATTACTATGTAGGTTCCAGTATCTGCCATAACAATTATCAAATTTTGGGAGGTTGGGGATTCAAAGGTGGAAAAGATCCAATATTTCCAGGTATCTATTATATTTGTGGGAATAGAGCTTATTACAGGTTACCGGACCATTGGTATGGAACTTGCTATGTAGGCCTGGTCTTTCCAAAAAAAATTCATATGGACAGAGAAGAAAAAGGAACATACAAGATGATTAATAGCTTTACACGTAAAAAGAGGGAAAGTTTTTCAGAAATTGTAGGTGATATTTTTGGAGCATTAATACCAGCAGTGGGAATATCTTTGAATGCATTTAAAATTCGGAAGTTATCCACAGTAGTAGATCGTTTGTCTACAGATACTGCGGGAGGGTTCTTGATGGTAAATACCGAAATGGTTGCCATGAGAGCTATGGTGATGCAAAATCGGCTTGCCCTTGATATTCTTTTGGCAAAAGAGGGTGGAGTCTGTGGAATGCTGAAAGTCCAACATTGTTGCACTTACATTCCTGATAAAAGTGAAAATATACAGAAGTATATTACAAATATTACAAATTTGCACAAAGAACTAGTTCCACTGGAGGTTGAAAGTGTCTTGGGAAAACTTGGTAGAGGGTTTTCTTCTGTAGCAAATTGGTTGACCAGAATGAGTAGACTAATGATAGGGAAAATTATAATAATAGCAACTGTAGTAATATTGTTAGCCATGGTGTTGAAAATTGTAATAACATGTATAAAAAGAAAAATAAGACAAAATAAGATAAAAAGAAATAACAGAATGATGAAAGAGAGAGAGAGAAATGGGTGAAATTGAGTTAGAGAAAATGAAAGAAAGCATGTATAAGGAGACAAGAAGACAAGATGAAAGGGAAACAGATGTGTAACTAACAAAAAGCAAAAGGATAAAAGACATATGCTGCCTGAAAAAGAAGTATAACTTGGGTTTTATGTGGTGATTTAAAAATCACCAAAGGGGGAGTTGATGGAGCAGAGAAAATAACATTTTTTAACCCCTAACAAATTTTATAAATAACTAATAAAATGTTCGTTTAAACGTATTAATCAACACTGTGCGTGGGGGAAGGGTAATACGCAAGTATATGTGCTGAATAATCTATTAACGAATGTCTGTGTGTCTAATTATAACATAAAAATAATTGCGTACTAATTTATAATAAATGCATGATTTGTGCTTCATAGAAAATAAACGTGTCGTTGCAAAAACAATAGTGATGGTAAGTAAGGAACAGCTTAAATGATGCTTTCTGCTAGGTAATAACTAATTGGGGTACGTAGATGACGGGAGGGAAACGAAAAGGCTATGTTTCTCTATTTTAATTATGTTTTGTTTATTTCAAAATAGTGCTTCTAAGTATAAACGAGTGGCGATATAAAATGGCTGCCAGTTAATGAAGTGCGCAAGTGCGGGGAAACACGTGACAAGGGAGAAAAGTTGGAGAAAAGCTAACCTCGTGATGTTGCTGAGAGGCTAGGATGCGAGAATGGTCAAGGCTGATGTGACCTAATTGAACTGATAGTGTGCCGTGGTGATCAGCAAGGAACCGTGGGAAACCATTTTAAGAGAAAGGACAATGCCTGCAGAGTTCTCGAATGTATCGAAAGAAGTTACAAATGTACTGATCGAAGCGGATGGAAACATGTCTTGAACTGTGAGAAAGGAAATGATCCAAGGACCAGTTGGATCCGAGAGAACTTGATTAAAGAATGAATAGATGAAATGAATGGACCAATGAAAGAAAAGCGTGTTATTAATGTTGCAACAATTAGTTAGCAAAGTTAGAATTAGGGTATAAGAGGGCCTACTCTTAGTGGGAGGGGGTCACAGTCACGATCGGAGTTGGAGAGTCGCAGTCAGAGTCGGTGTTGGTGTTGGTGGCTTCCAGTGCTTGGTGGTCCTGATCGATCCATTACTGAGCGGGAGATGCTGAAAGACTGTTAGATGAGACGGGTTGCAGGTAGCTGATGCTGACGAGCTGAAGTTTCTGTTGCTGTCTTAGTTTTCCAGTTGAGTATGAGAATCAGGTTATTTTTAATTCTTAAACTTAGGTTAGAAATCATTAGGCTAAATTAGGAAGGTAGGCAGGTAATTAGGGTTTTGCTTCATGACAAAAATTTCCTTTCTGCAATAAAATTGATTATGCTTAATAAATATTTGAATTAATAATGAATGAATAATTGAATAAAAAGTTTAAAATTCTTTCTCATGCTTTTAAAATTATATAAAATTTAAGATTCTTTAAATCAAACGACTCAGTGGTTATTTTACTAAATGATTGTGACACCAGTATTTGGTTATTGTGATTTAGCTGGTCTTAATCACTATGAACTAATTTCTTACATGAATGATTCATCGACAAAACAATGAGCAGGAATATCTTAAGAAATAACTGAAAAGAAAACGATAGGTTTAGGTAATAAGATATCCCGGCTCCTTCCAGCGGTACATAAATGGTGTTTTCCATTTAGTTCTCATGCTTCTCCTAGGAGTACAGAATTTCGTAAAGGAAATCCAGGTGTGTGCGTGTGTGATAGGCGATGTTTATGGGCCCCATCGTCATGTGGATGTAAGAAAATATAGTTTGCCCCTGGGTGACCGATAAGTGACCTAGGAGGAGAATAGTTTTATTGTACGCGCTGCATCACTATCATGGTGGACTTTAACTTCCACTTAGAGGAGATGGATAATCATGACTCGAACAGCCTCTTAGAAGCTTTCGCCAATCATGGACTATCACAACTGGTCTTCGCCCCCACCCACAAAGCTGGCCACACCTTTGATAGGATTTTTACAAATGACCCCAGATTGGTCTATCAAAGCACAATTCCCATCAGCTGGTCTGATCATAAGGCAGTTGCCTTTAATCTATCATCAATACTAACAGTCAGAATTACGAATACTCCACACACCATGGAAAAACACAGAAACTGGAAAGGGGTCTCTGCTGAGGTACTATCTAGAACCTTAAGTAGTATACCCTGTGTGAACCCAGAGGACTCGGATAGCGGAGCAGAGGCCTTTACCACTTGGCTAGAGAGTGCAGCAGACATATTGGCACCTCTGAAGACAACTGCACATAAAAGGCTCTCTCAATTCGCACCTTGGTACAATGATAGACTCAGGATGCTTAAACAAACATGCCGCCGCCACGAGCGAGCATGGAGGAAAAATCAAGACAAACAAGATGGAATCTCATATAAAATCACCATCAAAGAATGCTGCTGTCAGCGCCGGGACGCCTCTTTGCTGGGGCAGCTGCGCGCTATATAAAATTTTATAACATAACATAACAAATGTGCAATATTCGAAGAAAAGTCTAACTACTGCACCCAGAAAATCGAAAATACTGCCTCCACAAAAGAGCTTTTTAAGCTAGTTCAACTGCTCTCGGCCTCACACTCCAGAGCGGAACCAGAGGGCTCGCAGGTGTTCTGCAATCAGCTAGCCACCTTCTTCTACTCCAAAATTATGGAAATCCATGCTGGCTTTGGCCCGACTTCCCCTTCTCCAGCCCATCTCTCCGCCTCCCGGGGTCCCCCCCAAGCACTGCAAGACTCAGTATCAGACACAAGCCAAGAGACCAAGGGCCTCTCCGTCTTCTCCATTCTCTCTCCTAAGTTGGTCGAACAATACCTCTTGAGAACCTATGCAGGCTCGCTATCCGAAGCCTGCCCCCCTACAGTTCTCCATATGGCCGCCAGTGAGATAGCTGCCCCACTCTGTGAGCTATTAAATAATGTGATCCTCTCCGGATCATATCCACAGAGTTGGAAGCAGGCTATTATCAGGGCCCTGCTGAAAATAACGAATCTCGACAGCACGAACTGTAAAAACTATCGCCCGATTTTGCTGCTTCCCGTACCTGCAAAGGTTCTGGAAATGCATCTCAATATTCAGCTGATGGAGACTGCTGAACAACAACACTGGTTCAATGACTCCCAGTTTGGCTTTAGAGAACATCACGGGACAGAAACAGCATTAATCTCAGCCACGGACAGTATTAGACGCAGAGTGGATGAAGGACAGGGACTGCTGCTCATACTCCTGGATCTGTCTGCAGCGTTCAATACCATCTCTCCTACTCTGCTGCTAGACAGACTCCAAGGGCTGGGCATCTCACATCAAGCCTTAGCCCTCCTGTCCTCTTTCCTAGGGGAGCGATCTCAAAAGGTGAAGCTTCAGCGCTTCTACTCTGAAGCCTTCTCCCTGCCCTGTGAAGTTCCACAGGGCTCCTCTTTAAGCCCCACACTTTTTAATCTTTATGTGGCACCCCTAGCGAACATCATTACTCCTGCGGAATGGAGGTAGTGTCATATGCTGACAACACACAAATCATGGTATCAATTCCCAAGAACACAGGCCCGTTAGCTGAGAACGCTCAATGCTGTATGACTAAGGTGGCAGAATGGATGTCTGGTAATTCCTTAAAAGTGAATAGGGATAAGACGGAGGTGATGGTCTTTGGCCCAGGGGCAACAAGCTGGAATAGCAGCTGTTGGCCTCATTCTCTAGGAACATGTCCTACTCCAGGAAACAAGGCTAAGAACCTTGGAGTTCTGATGGACCCAGACCTCAATTTCAACGCCCAAACTAACCGCACTGTCTCCACCTGCACCTGGATCCTAAGGATGTTGAAGAAAATCTTCCCTCTTATTCTGCACCCCGCACGCATGCAGCTTGCTCTCGCCCTTGTAATGTCCAGATTAGATTACTGCAATTCACTCTACCTAGATTCGAACAAGAATGTGCAGTATAAACTCCAACTGGTGCAGAATGCCCTTGCGAGACTGGTTCTGGACATTCCCAAAAGACACTCAGCTGCCAAGGGTCTGGAAACCCTACACTGGCTTACAATTAACAAGCGCATCAGCTTCAAATCTATTTGTATGGTCCATAAGGCTCTCTATCTCCCCTCCGCAACAAGACTAAATTCCATGTTTAGTTGGTACTCCCCTGGCAGTTCTCTTAGCTCATCTTCCAACCTACATCGCCACGTACCCAGACAACAAGGAAGAGATGGGGCGATAGAGCATTCTCGACTGAAGTTTTGAGGTCATTCCTAGATATGATTTCATCTCATAAAAGATTCACAGGATATCCTTGATGTTTTTGACATGGTAGATTTTCTAACTCAAAGTGTTCTACCACCTTGTTGTCAGAAAGTGAATAATGTCAGTTGCGATGCAACCCAGTGCTCCATTTTATTAATTTATTTTATTTATTTATAAAGTTTTATATAGCGCGAACGGCCCGGTGAGGGTATCAGAGCGCTTTACAAGTGTTACATCAAAAGAAATAAAGTGAGAACTAGGCACATAGATATGAGTAGCTAACAGGAGAGAGTAAATGTTGTCCGTACTCGTAGGACCGGAGGTATTCGGGAGTGCGTTAGCTATTCTTGCACAGAGTTCATCGTGGATCATGGTTGGTGAGCTGCTTCTGGTTGGTACCCAACTCGCACCAGAACTGGGATCAGGGGAGAGATTTAGTCATTAGAAGTAGTTTGACTTCTTTTTTGAAGGGGGTGGTAGAGGGGTTCATTCTGATTGCCGGGGGCAGGGCATTCCAGATCCTAGGTGCTAGGCCGGAGAAGGTGTGCGAGTAGGTTTTCTTTTTCTGAAATTTTTGCGGTTTGAATAGCAAGGTGTTGGTGCTTCTCATAGTTCTGCTACTGCCTGATAATTCAAGTTTATTGGCTAGATACTTTGGTGTGTTGAAATGCAGGGCTTTGTGTGTCATGCAGGCAATTTTTAGCTGTGATCTTGCCTCATACGGGAGCCAGTTCAGTGCATTTAGATCAGGGGTGATATGGTTGTTATTTTTGGAGCCGGTGACGAGTGTTGCAGCCGCGCTGAGTGAAGCTCTTAGAGGAGCTAGTCTGGATCTCGGTAAGCCACATAGGGTTGTGTTCCCGTAGTCTATTCTGGGTATCACTAGAGCTTGTATGGCTGTTTTTAGGTCGTCGTCGTTGCGGAAGGGTTTTAGTTTTCGGAGAATGTTCATATGAAAGTTTGCTCCTCTGGTGGCTGGGCTGATGTGTTTCTGCATGGTGAGATTCTTGTCGACTATTATTCCCAGTGAACTTGTGGAGTCAATAATGTGTGGTGTGCAGTTGAAGGCTGTTAAGTGCTTCATCCAGTGTTCTATGTCGCCGTGTCCTTGTGGTGGGGAGATTAGGAGAAAGTCTATTTTGAGTGCATTGAGTTTGAGGTTGTTTTTTGTCAGCCAGTTGTGGGTTTTTTGCAAAGTTGTGTTGAGTGAGCGGATGTCATCCGGAGATGATATCTTTAGGTATAGTTGGGTATCATCCGCATACATGTGGTAATGAACATTGGAGAGTTTCAGAATTTTGTTTAAGGGTTCCATGAATAGATTGAAGAGGGTAGGTGATATGGAGGAACCTTTAGGGACTCCCAGGGTGAAGGGCATGGTCTCTTATAGCGATTGGTTAATCTTGATTCTTTGAGTGCTGTTGTCTAAGAAGGAGGCAAACCACTTTAGGACAACCCCTGATAAATGCATTCTGTGTTCATGTAGATCCAGGAGACTGTTATGTTTGACCGTATCGAAGGCTTATGATAGGTCTTGGAGGATAAGGAGGCAGGATTCGTTTTGCTCTAGTATTCTGAGCGTGTCATCGACAATGTGTGTCAGGGCAGTTTCCGTGCTATGATTCTGCCGGAAGCCTGATTGGTACTGGTCGATGAGGTGGAATTGAGCTATATGGTTGCACAGTTGGGAATAGACGTATTTCTCCAGGAGTTTTGCTAGGGAAGAAATAGTGAATATTGGACAGTAGTTATCTGGGATTGTGTGGTCTGCTGTAGGTTTATTTAGAATGGGGGTTACCTGCTTTTAGGCAGTCTGGAAGGGTTCCTTGTGATAGTGATGCATTCGCTATCTTTGTCCATATGGGTATAAGAGAAGTTTTGATCTCGCTGAAGATGTTGGCTGGAAGAGGATCGCAGAAGTGATTTGATGGTTTGAGAGTTGTTACTAGCTTGAGGATGTCATTTTCGTTAAAGCTTTTCTATGATCTTCGCAAGAAACACTAGCCCTTTGATAGGTTGGCAATTTGCTAAAAGATATGGGTCCGTATTACATGCCTTGAGTAGCATCCGGACAATCCCCTCTTTATTTATTTTAGAAAGCACCCTTTAAAATTAAGGCATTTGTTATTTTAAGCCAATCTTGCATTAAATTCCCAGCCAATTCTGTAGATAATGAAGGAGGAATAGGGTTGGAAGAATATTAGGAAAGTTTGTTCTTATCAATGGTGGTCCCCCGATCTATGACAGAGATGGCAGGAAGCTAGGCTAATACTATGGACCTTATTACGAGAATGACGGTCCACAGGACTGCCGTACTCGTGGTGGCGGTCCTACCAACGTCACACAGCGGGACCACCCGGAGTATTACAAGTGTGCTGGTCGAATTGCCACAGGACCGCTATGTCCACTGGCGATCCAGGATTCTGCGGCGGTTGCGCAGCGGTCAGGAGCAGGAATATACTGGTGGTGCTGCTGCGGCACCACTGAACATATTCTGACTTCCTGTCCACTGCCCAGTTAATAGCAGTGAGCCCGCCATGGAAAGGGTGACAGAGAGGCAACTAAAGGGGTCCAAACAGGTCCCCGTGCCGCTCTTGGGCCTGGAGCTGCATGCATGGGGGCACATGTTGTGCCCCCTGGAATTGCACCCCTGTTCCTGCATGGTGTGGCATGCATGCCACACTGTGCAGGAACGTGCTGCAGGTGCTGACACAGCAGCGGACTGAATGTTAGGCTCTCCTATGAGCCTAACAGCCCACTGTGTGAGACCACCGCAGCACAGCCCACTCGCCATTGAATGCAATTGTAATCCGGCTTTTTCGGTCCTCCTGCAGACAGCGCCGTGGCAGCGCTGCAGGAGGAGCTCCAAATTCACAGTAAGGCTCCATATCTTTGTAACTCTCATGATGAAGTATATTAAAGAGCTCTTTCTGCAAGTATGTAAATTCTTTATTGCAGATTAAGAAAAATCATTACAGTGTAATCGGTTTGTTAAAATTTGCAAGGTAAATGTTACCATTTAGTTAAAAGTCCCGTGCTAAGATTAGCTACATTTAAAACAGTTATGGCGAGGGACAGACCTAGAAAACCTGAAAATAAACAGAATGTTGATGTTGTTACACCCTCTAGGGGCTGACTGTATGGAAGGTGGTTCTACCCACAGTGACCCAACCAAGAGGCCAGGTGGGGCCTTTCTTAAGTGAAGGGACCCTGTGCTTCGGGCTGGGGTGGTATAGTCACTTCTGTCTAGGACTGTTACTTTGGGCTGTCAAATGGGAAGCTGTTGAGGAATGAGCCTGGCAGACCTCTGTTGGGTACACTTTAGATGTACCCGAGTGGTGAATGCCCCTGGTGAGGGTGTGCAGGAGGTCCTGATGGAACAGGCCCCTGCCTGGTGCATTATTGGTGTGCCAGCTTCTGGGTGGATGCCCTTTGGCCCCTCGAAGTCCTGGTTCACCAGGAAAGGGCCCTCTGCTGAGTGTGGTGAAAGGAGGTAGTGTGGGCCTAAAGGTGAGCAGTTGAACCTTTCATTGGGGGGATCTACGTTGTCCCCCTTTGGTCTTCATGGTTGTGGCATTTAGGCTGGAAAGTGGCTTCCGTGGGTCATGAATCAGGCATGACCCACTGGGTGTCCTGCGGCACCTCTGTTGATCCGGTGGGGCTGGAGGGAGACAACGGGTGAAGGACTCCTGTGGTGGGAATTGCTTGGGTGGGAATCTGATCCGTGATTGGGCTGAAGTCCACTCAAGGGACACAGTCATCCTAAAAGGGTGATGGCAGCGTAGAGTCTTGAGTAACAACAGAGGGTGAGGGTCAGCGGCTGGTTCAAGGTGCTTGTATGACTCAGTTGAGTGAGGGTACTGGATTGTGTGTTCTCCAGAGAGGGGTCCAACCATTAAATGAGGGGACAGGTTTAGACCGGTCAGTTGTGTTGCCATCAGTGCAGAGGTACTGGACCCGTGTCAGGAACGGTGTGATGGCTGCAGCGTTGTGGGACCAAGGGCAAGGGTGAGCTTGGCCCTGCTCCGTCCACATAGGTGGTTAGTGTCCTGGATGCTTCTGATCTAGAACCAGAGGGGTTCTTAGTGCAGTCTAGGTTCCTTGTAGGGATCTTCTGTCACATGGTTGAGTTACATGGGTGGTCTTAGCATAGGAGAACCAGTGGAAATTCTCAGTGGTAGCGGACAACTGGTGAATGGTGTGTCTGGTCAGAACCCATTGCCAACTGTTACCGCTGAGTAAGTAAGAGTACCCTGAGTGATGTCTATCCCTTCCCTACTTTCAGCTGACAGCGGCACGTGTTGCAAATTGGGTTTTGCCCCTTCAGTACGACCGGATATTTTGCTTTTCTGATCACCCAGTTTTGGACATTTTACTGTGGGTGTGTCTCACGACTGTTGTCTCACCCACAGTAATCACATGGCATAGGGACTGCACGTATTTACAGCCTGTGTCCGCCCTTTTAGATAAGGCCACTGCAACACAGCAAGGTTAAGGGGAATTTGGCTGGTTACACATAAACAGATGTGCACAAGTGTGCGGGCTGCGTGTGGGAGACTACTGCCCTGCACAGCCCTGTAACAGTGCACAGGAAGCCTGATGCAATGGGGACTTTGCAGGATTAGGTATTTACCTGGGATAGGCCTTATAATGGTAGTGTACACTAATAGGGAAATTCAGTGTGCTTTACTATTTTGCCTGTAGTGGCACTCTATTATACACATATTGGAAGAACTGCCTTAGAGTGTAGTTCCACTCCCCGTTGGCCTACAGAGGTCATTGATGTCTTGAATTGGAGTGTAACCTCTGCAAGAAAACCAACGGGCAGATTTACAAGCCCCTTGCGTGACTTTTGCGCCGCTGTTGCGTCACTTTTGTGACGCATCCGCGGCGTAAATGTTGTGGCCCATTTAAAACGTGACGCATCTAGGGAGATGCGCCACGTTGTAAAGCCTTGCGTCACATTATACCTGCGTCAGGTATAATGTATGCAAGACGGGCGTTCCTTGCAGAAAGCCATGTAGAACTAACGCAGTGAAATCTACAAGATTTCACTGCGTCACTCTACGCCTTCACTGCATCAAAATCCCTATGCCTGCTCAGACCAGGCGTAAGGAATGACGCAGGGCTTTTTGAATGGGACTCACCCATCTATTGTGGCGCATTGCTGGAGTTGCGTCACTTTCATGAGCAACTCCAGCAATGCGTCACTTTTGCGCCAACAGATGCGTCAGAATTTCTGACGCATCTGTTAATCCTTGCGCCATGGAGCACTGTATTGTAAATACAGCGCATCCATAGTGGCGCAAGGACATTCAGCGCTGACACAAGGAAACTGACGCATCCATGCAGATGCATCAGTTCCTTGTAAATCTGCCCCAAAATATGTAACTCCAAACATGATATCTGTACACTTTGTGGGTCATCCAGAGTTTTCATATTTACCTGGCTCAGCGCAGGATTAGAGCCCAGGCCTTGTCACCCTGCTGTGCCCAGTTGATTACATTTTCTCCTGCAGTAAGAACAAAGGCCATCCCACACAAAAGGAGAAAATAACAGTACTTCTCCCAACTCCTGAGAAATAAAGGAGTGGGACAGAATGATCTGTATCAACCACCCAGCTGCCACATTGTACCAGGGATGGGCCTGCCCAAAACCACTGAACAAAGGAGAGTGTCCAGACAATTGGAGCCAACCCAAAGGGGGCTCTCTTTGAAATTCTAGTGTGCAAACCCCTGGCAGTGATGTCATCGAGGGGTGGAGCTGAGACCCCAGGAGCTCATTTGACCAATGGGTCCTGCATGACGCCATTTTGGATTGTCCCAACATACTGTGCAGGAGGCCATTTTAAACAGAAGGGGGATGGGAGCACACTCCCTTGAGCCATTGAGTCAACGAGCTTTTGGAGATGCACCTGTGCGTCTGTAAGAGGTACTGAGACCTGATAATACTGTGACAGCATTCTCATCAACTCCTGATAAAATTTATTTTTGATCTCTACTGAAGAAGGATACATTCCAGAAACACATATGTCTAGAGATGAACAGCACTACCTGCACAAACTTTGGTGAAATATTGCTACTAATATTGAAGTAACCGCTAATTGTGAACTGCATTTACCATAATGCAAAGGGGCGAACTGTGCTGGGATGTGAGGCAGTATACTATCATACCCCTTCTGTGATAAAAATCATTTTTGATCTCTAATGATGAAAGACAAAATCCAGAATCATGTGTCTAGAGATGAACAGAACTACCTGCACCAACTTTGGTGAAATACTACTACTACCATTCAAGTAAGCGATAATTTTGAACTACATTTAACGTAATGCAAATGGGAGAACTATGCTGGGATGTGAGGCAGTGTGCTTCCATCCCTCTTCTGTTTAAAAATGCTTCCTTGAGCCAGTCAGCTGATCAGCTTTTGGAGATGCACCTGTGTGCCTGTGAGAGGTACTGAGACCTGAGGACCATGGCAGCATTCTAAGCAACCCCTGATAAAATTAATTTTTGATCTCTATTGATGGAAGACAAAATCCAGAATCACATGTCTAGAGATGAACAGCACTACCTGCACCAACTTTGGTAAATACTGCTACTTCTACTAGCAATCAAGTAAGAGAGAATTATGAACTGCATTCTACTTGGTAGGCTACAAGAGATTGGTATCAATGGAACAGCACTACAATGGTTGGCTGATTTTGTTTCAATAAGAACCCAAATTCAATCAATCACATCACATGACTTTATTCGGCATAAAAGAATACCATAAAAGTACAATAAAATACATCAAGGTTAAAAACTAGTTCAGCAATCTAAAAGTTTCCATAAAACATAATCAATACATCAATGATTAGGATACGCGTCCCCTTGCACAATTCCCTCGTAATACCTTGAAAGTGAATTACATCACTGGCGGGTGTATACTCCCCCAAGCCCCTAGTTGCACTTAGCCTGAATGCTGCCCTTAAAAAATTTACAGTACAAAAAAGAGTCAAAGCATCTGGGGACAACTTTAAAAATAACAAAGCTACCCTTGCCTGTTTAAATCTGGCTTTCTTTAAAATTCTCTTTAAAAATAGGATCCTAGGTTGTGAATAAAAGGGACATAGTAAAACAAGATGAAGGGTATCCTGAGGAGACCGTAGGTCGCAGCCACATGGTCTCTTCATCTCTATAGACGGTGTATATCCCGCCGGGTCAGCTAATACATGATGCAGGAGATTCAGCCTAAATCGTGTCATTAAGAATCTATCATGGGGGGGCGCGCGCACGGCGCAAAACAAGATGGCCGCCTGAATCGGAGCTCCGGTCCGCGACGGGAGACGCCGAGATGATTTCAGCGGTTTTAGCCTTCGTCTGAACAGGAAACAGTGATTTCCTATCATCGGAAGACCCTCTACATGCATGGTGATGTTTTTTGAACTTTTTTCATGCCTTCTTTCGTCATTTTTCTCCGATGGTTAATCTCCTCACTCTCCAGCCGCCATTTTGTCTTTTGAGGAACTGCTTCTCTTTTTCAACCTTTCTTTTTGAGGGGAGAACCTCACAGCATGTTCCTTTTCATTCAATGACTTTATATACTTATGGCATGGTGCAAATTGCGTATTCCTGATTACTTTGGCTGGCTTTACGTTTTTGAAGTACTGTCTGGACATCCTTCCTATGAGCAGCGTTTTCAACGATATTCTTCTTCATACTTTTGTTGACATTTCACCTGTGACTTTACTTTACTGGTGTGTTTCTACTTTTATGCTGGTATATTCCCTCTGGACCCTTCTATACTAGTTCATATGGGAAGAAGCAAGACCTTACTTTTTACAAATAGGAAGGCTCCTTCTGGCGCTACTGGATCCTGCCCTACTCACGCTATTTCTTCTTCACACACTCCTGACGCGATGGCGCACTCTAATTCCTCTAGGCAGGTAACTTCGCCTACTGCTTTAATTAAAGCTCCACCCTCTACCTCCAAACGTCTTAAGCAAGATCCTCCTTCTCCACCGAAACCTAGCTCCCCTGTTTCCCTGGACATTGTGCTCGACAAAATTCGCGCCCTGCGTCCATTTGTTGAAGAAACAAATACTCGTTTACAAGTCTTGGATGCTAAATGGAATTCTATGGATTCCCGCATCTCAACAGTTGAACAACAAGTTGGAGAGCTACATAATATGTCTACCAAGGTTGCTATCTTAGAGAAGGAGGTCATTCAGTTGAAGAGGTCGGCTGAGGACCTTGAAAACAGGAATAGACGCAACAATTTGCGTTTATATGGTCTTCCGGAGGGCGTGGAGGGTGATGACCCCGTGACCTTCTTCACAAATATTCTCCCAAAACTTCTGGATCTCCCTCCATCTACGTCTTTGAGTATTCAGCGTGCTCACAGGCTGGGTCCACGTCTAACTTCTTCTTCAGCTCCTTCCAAGCCAAGGGGAGTGATTTTCCTTTTTTGAAATTTACAGACCTTCTGCAAGTATTAACCGCTACTAAGGCCAAAAAACAATTATCATGGTCAGGTTCGAAGATTTTCATCTCCCAAGACGTCTCTTCAGCGACTGCCAAGCGTCGGAAGGAATTTCTGGATCTTCGGCCTGCTTTACGCACCATGGGAGCAAGATATGGTTTATTCCATCCCTGCTTATTTAAAGTTACTTTTCAAAAGAAGACTTCGACATTTGAAGATCCGGTGAACTTGTGGAAATATATTCAGTCTCACTCTGCGTCGTCAATGGATACTGCTGGTCCTTCTTCCTCTACAATTTCGTTGCCATGACTTTTCTTCTTACTGTAACATGCTTACTCTTCGTCATTTCACATGCTAATTTTTTCCTTACAGGTTCTTTACTGGATGTCTAGTATGTCTGTTAATATTTGTTCTTTAACATAGTTCTCTCTTTTTTTTTCTTTTTTCTCATTTTTCGTCTCACAGAAGTGTCTTTCATATTACCTTGTGTTTCCATCTCCTGCTCGTCATATACATCTCCCTGTTGCGTTCCGTTCCTCCTGTTTGGGTACGGCGTCTTCATTTGTGCCCCGTTACCCCTTGTACTCTCATTATTCCCTCCCCGAAAGGTACGTATTACAGTCGTTAATCCCCCTTCCTTTTGTATTTTTGTCATCATAATTCTTCTCCTCTTCAATGATTAACATGTACTGTCTTCTTGGAATATCCTTCTTATTCCTCTTTGCTCTTTCCTTCTTCCCTTTTTTATTCCTCTCATCCTCCTCCCTTTTTAATTTCATTCTCGTTATTATCGTCTTTTTCTCTTGCATTATTGTTGATCCTGTGCTTATAATATTGATCCAATTCTTTAAAATTCAAAGTCATCTCATGGAATGTTAAAGGTTTTATTAACCCCATAAAGAGGCAAAGAATAATTTCCCATTTAGCTACCTATAATCCCGATATAGTTTTATTGCAAGAAACCCACCTGTCAGAATTAGAGGCTTTGAAACTTAAAAAGCAATGGGTGGGTTTAGTCTTGGTATCCCCTACAACTACGAAGAAGAATGGAGTAATTATTTTAGTGAATAAACGTTTAAAATGCTCTGGTATTTCTAAAGAGACTGACTCTGATGGTAGATGGTTATTAGCTCAGTTACTTATTGATAATATCCCTCTTACTGTTTTTAATATTTATGGTCCCACTCTGCCAGATCCTTCCTTCTGGCCTAGCATCACAGAAAAATGTATCCAGCACAAAGATGAATTCTTTATTCTAGGAGGAGACTGCAATCAAGTTATGGACCCTTTTGTTGACCGACAATCCCAGGTCCGATTCACACCACACAAAACACATAATCAGTTTCACTCTACAATAGCTCAGACCCATCTGATTGATGCCTGGAAAATCTGTAATCCCGACAGTTCTGAATTCTCCTTTTTCTCCCCACCTCATGGCACTCTATCACGATTAGACTACATTTTTCTTTCCCCTGCCCTATCTCAGAATCTTATTTCCTCTTCTATTGAGGCTATTGTCATCTCTGATCATGCCCCAGTTGTTGCTGTTTTTGATCTGCTTCGATCGGGCCCCAGGTCGTCTAGATGGCGCTTTAACAATTCCCTTTTACAGGATCCAAAGTTCTCCTCTTCCTTTACTTCCTTCACAGAAGAATTCTTCTTTTTAAATTCTTCCCCTGATATTTCTCCGTCACTTTTATGGGACACTTTTAAGGCTACTGCCCGTGGTTTTATTATAGACTTTGTTGCCAAGAGGAAGAAGTTCTTTCTCAATAAGGAGAAACTCTTGCTTGCTAATATTAAACGTCTTGAACACCTTTTTATACATCTTCTTCGGAGTCTTCCCTACAAGAGTTAGTTCGTGCTAAAATAGATTTTAATAAAATAACTAATGATAATGCCTCTTCATTTCTCCTTCGATCTTCTGCTCGATATTATAGCAGTCGTAACAAATCTGGCAAACTCCTGGCAAACTATCTTAAAACACGGAAGGAACACGTTCTGATTGAATCCATTCAATCTTCAGATGGACTTACCCTCTCTAAAGATCAGGATATACTAAATGAATTCACAGAATTTTACAAGACCTTATACACCCCGGAATCTAACCCGTCATCTTCTTCCATAGATGCATATCTCAATAACTTTTCTACTTCTCCTCATGCCGACCTCGATTTTAGTTTATTAGAATCAGATTTGTCTATTCATGATATTTCCCATTCCTTAAATTCACTTAAGAAAAATAAAACTCCAGGCCCTGACGGCTTTACGGTAGAATTTTTTCTTCATTTTTCTCATCTTCTTGTTCCCAAACTTTTACAACTCTACCAGTTCTTTCAAAAAACTGGTGTTGCACAAGGCTCTTTCCTAGATGCTTCAATCTGTTTAATTCACAAGGATGGTCGAGATCCCAAGCACTGTAAAAACTATTGTCCTATTTCCCTGGTAAACGTTGATTATAAGATCTTTGCTAAATTACTTGCACTCCGCCTTGACCATCTTCTTCCTAAACTTATAGGTTTAGAACAATGTGGTTTCGTCAAAGGGAGACTAACATCTGATAATTCCCGTTTATTTTTTAATGTTTTAAACAAAGCCCCATCTCTTTCCTATCCCCTCGCTGCTGTTTCCATTGATGCAGAGAAAGCATTTGATAGAGTCAATTGGTCCTTTTTATTTAAAGCCCTTCAGTGGCATGGTTTCGGTCCTAAATTTATATCCCTTATATCTTTACTATATTCAGCTCCTAAAGCATCTGTAATAGTGAATGGACTCGTCTCAAACTCCTTCAACTTGCATCGCGGAGTACGTCAGGGTTGCCCTCTTTCACCTCTCCTTTTTATTCTAGCACTTGAACCTTTTTTGTCACATATTCGTCAGAACACATCAATTTCCGGCTTTGAGTATGGTGACCAACACTTGAAGTTGTCAGCTTATGCTGATGATATTTTACTTTTCATTTCCCATCCCGAATCCTCTATTTACTCCCCTTTTGCAAGAAATCCATGACTTTTCTCTTATCTCTGGCTATAAGATAAATTCTGATAAGACAGAGATCCTTCCTCTCACTAAATTTTGTTTTAAGCATCATTTTGATGCAACTGGTTTTAGATGGAATAGTTCCAAAATAAAATATCTTGGCATTTGGTTTAATAATTCTATACTAGATTCAGTAAAAATCAATATGAAGGAGGTGACTGATCGTATCTCTAAACTCCTTTTATCTTGGAACCCTCTTTTTCTCTCCTGGTGGGGACGGCTGGATTCAATTAAAATGATGATCACCCCTATTCTATTATATACTCTCTCTATGATACCCATTCACATCCCCATTATATATTTTAACAAAATTGACTCTTTGCTTTCTCAATTTTTATGGAAAAATAAAAAATCTAGAATCTCCTTATCGCTTCTCCGTAAGACCAAAACTCTAGGAGGAGTAAATTTTCCTGATTTTCGTGTTTACCATAAGGCCTTTTGTCTTCGACTAGCTTCTAAATGGCTGTCTACTGAACTCCCTTCTTCTACACCGTTATGGCTTTCCATTGAACGTTCATTGCTCACGCCCTTTTCTTTCAAGGAAATTCTTTCTTTTTCGTCCAAGGTTAGGACTTTATCTCTTCTATTATTTAAGCACACTTGTTCCTTACTAAAACCCCACCTCCATTCGGAGATTACTTCTAGAACTTCCTTTCTTCAATCTCCTCTTTGGTATAATCGCCTTATTACTCTTAATAACAAACCACTGTTTTGGAGGTCTTGGAGAGAAAGGGGAATTATATGGGTTCAAGATTTGTTTGACGGGCTTTCCCCATGTTCCTTCCCCCAGTTTCAAACTACCTTTAATTGCCCCCGTTCTTTTTTGCGCAAATTTTCTGTCTTGATGGCAATCATCTTAGATGTTTTCTACTCTTTACCTTCCAATATACCCACTCCGTGGAAGATCCTGTTCTCACTCTTTTGCGTGCTTGTCCCAGGGCCTCCCTTCTCTATAAAACTCTTCTCTCCCCTAATTCAATTCGTCCAAAGTCTAAGGTTGAGGCTGCTTGGGAGGCGGATTTGGGCTGTCTTTGGAGCATAGATTTTTGGAACAGCCTCTGGGGCAGATCTCTGAAGATTTCTAGGTCTGCATCTACTACTCAATCTCTGTTCTTCTTATATCATAGGTTATACTATACCCCTCTATCTATAGCTAAATTTACTCACTCCGGTGATGGCATTTGTTGGTCTTGCCAATCCCCCTCAGCTGATCTGATGCACCTTCTCTTCCTCTGCCCCGCTGTTGTTTCCTTTTGGAACAATGTCTGGAGGCATCTCTCTGTCATTTTCAATCTTCACATTCCATTATCTAACACCGTCCTTTTCATTGGAAGTTTATCGGAGTCCTTGGGATTGTCCTTACATGATAGGGGTTTATTTGATTTGATGTTGGCTTTAGCCTTCCAACAAATTACACTTAATTGGAAATGCTCATCAAAACTTTCTGTGAAAGCCTGGTGGAATAACGTTTGTCACTATCATAGATTAGATATTGCTTTTGCGTCTTCTGTTCAACATATTGTAAATAGAGATCTATTTTGGTTATCTTTATCTAAATATTTATCTAAATGCTCACTTCAGGTTACTCGTACATATGCTGAAAATGTTTATCCTCCATAGATATTTCTTTACATTTATTATTCCTTCTTGTTTTTTCTTTGCATTTCCTATTGTGCTAATACTTTACTTGCCTCTTGTATAAGATAAGATAAGATACGTTAACATAAGTCATGATCAGTTCTAGTTTAAGTTTTACAATATGTATATTCAATTGTTTTAAGCTTGACATGTTGATAATTTTACTCTCATGATCTTCAATTTAGTATTGTAATATCTTTTCCTCATTTCCCCCCCTTCTTCTCTTTTCCCCCTTATCCTTTATTATTCCTAAAATGGAAACGACTTTCTACTTTGCAATCTTTGTCTGCATGCGTTATATTGTATTATGGATACCTATTGTTTATGACCAATTCTTATGTAATTTGACTCACTTAATAAAGTCTATCAAACACAAAAAAAAAAAAAGAATCTATCATGGGCATTATAAAAATAGGACAAATAAGGTTCAATGCCCATGGCTGTTTTAGTTAAAAGATATTCTCTTACAGACTGCTTAATCAGCTCCCTGTCGTCCCTGAGTGTTGTGGAATGCTTAAAAAACCGATCCTTAACCATAGCCTTGTCCTTCATGGATATTTTGGAAGGGTTGATAAAAAGATCTGCACATCCTATTCCCTCCAGGGTCTCCTTCACATATTTTAACCATGGGATTTTAAGCCCCCGATCACGAGCGAGGCAGTCTGCTATAATCTGCCTGCAGAAAGTCGCCTCCTCGCTTGCCCAAATTTTGACCCAACAGACTAGAGGTCTAACTCTCAGCCTGTCCGTAATATAGCCGACACCAAGTTCCTCATGGACAATGTGGGATGATGTACTCTGGGGCACTTTAAGCAAACGCCGAAAGTACTTATTTTCCTCAACTTGTATGTACTTTACATTAATAAATCCCCATACCTCACTTCCATACATAACCTTGGCACAACACATGGAGCTATATAATCTCAAACTTTGCTCAGGTGACCACCGCTCTAACCTATGTGCAAAATTCATGATCGACCCGGAGCAACTAGTTAGATTACGACATTTCTCTTCCATTACATTTTTAAAATTTAGACGGTCATCAAATAAAATCCCCAGGTACGAGAAAGAATGCACCTTTCCCAGGCGATGTAATCCAATGGTATAATTGTACATTTTACTTGGTTTTTTGTCCACTTCCATGACATATGATTTTGACAGGTTGGGGGACAAATCTAAATTCTCCATAAAAGAAACAAAGCCGTCTATCAGAATCTGCAGCCCTTTGGGTGTGCGGGCAAGCAGGACCGCATCGTCCGCGTAAAGCAGGACGGCAATTCCTCGAGAGCCAATCCTAGGTGAATCCGCTTCTAAAGTGCTAAGTGCCTGATCAAGTTTATTGATATACAATGTAAACAAAAACCCAAGAACCCAAATTGTCATTCTGGGTCCTTAGAAGTCTCGTACCATGACACTGGATAGAGGAGTAAACACAAGGAGATGATGGACGGAGCGCAGAAACTTATCAGACACTCAACCCAGTCACAGATCTGGGGTGAACCCATCTTCGTTCTTTAGCTCACTTCACCACCCCAGTTCAAACCCAGCCATATGCAAATCAGTCTTGACCCAGTGCCTCATAGGAACAGTCCAGACCAAACTGCCAAGCCAGGTCTATCTGGACCAGAAACAAGCATCCTGAGACCAGTTTCGGGGTAACACCCCTCATCAGCCAGGCTAACTTGAATCCAGTGGCAAAGTGAGCAAGGGATCCACATCTGGGCATACCCTGCCAACTTAGGGTGAACAAAACAAATACAAGGAGATGATGGACGGAGCGCTGAAACTTTTTATTCACTAAACCCCAGTCACAGATCTGGGTTGAATCCATCATCGTTCTTTAGCTCACTTCGCCACCCCAGTTCAGACCCAGCCATATGCAAATCAGTCTTGACCCTGTGCATCATGGGAACAGTCCAGACGGAACTGCCAAGCCAGGTCTTCCCTGGAAAGCAAAAAAGCATCCTGGGACCTGCTTTGGGGTAACACCCCTCATCAGCCAGGCTAGCTTGAATCCAGTGGCAAAGTGAGCAACGGACCCACAAGCCTTTCAGGGCCTTTGATATTATATTATACACGGACGACAGCCAGCTACTAATCTCCCTTGATAACAATTTTGCTAAAACGAAATAATCTTTTTCTGCGAGGATGAAAGCTATCGCTACCTGGATGTCTGAAAATAGACTCCAGTTAATCGCTTAAAAATGCTGTTTGGGAAGGCACAACAGCTCTGGCCACCGGACTGGTGGCCCTCGGAACTGTGTATGGCCCCCTCACCCAAACTTGTAGTAAAATATTTGGGAGTCAGGCTGGATCAATCCCTTTCTATGAAAGAACAAATCTCGTCCACCACAAGCTCATGCTTTCATATGATGCGATTGCTGGAAGAGCTTTTCCTTTACTACCACTCACCACAAGGAAAACATTAGTCCAGACGTTGGTTATCAGCCACCTGGTCTATGGAAATGCACTCCTGGCCTCTGGTAATGAGAAGTTGCTATCTAAACTTCAGGTGGTACAGAACACCGCTGCACATCTCACTTGCAACCTCCCTTCTGGAACGACATCTGCCCCTCTTCTACAGGCTGTACATTGGCTACCAGTGAGAAACAGAATTATCTTCAAGTTCTACTGTTTAACTCACAAAGCTCTGCGTGGTAAAGTGCCCACCTATCTATCATTAAACCTTACTTGCTATACCCTCCCAGACTCTTAAGATCTTGCAACAAAACTCTGCTTAAGGTCCCGAGGTTCAGAAAGTCCCGGTCAGGAGGCAGGTCGTTTTCCTTCCTTGCCCCTTGCTATTGGAATAAGTTGCCACTGCAAATATGTATCAGCGAGCACCACCTACATTTCAGGAAATTTCTCAAGACTCACCAATTTTAAAAGTAGCACCCTTTTACCTGCTGTCTTGGTCTCGCGCCGAGATACCCCTCCGGGAGTGATTCATGCGCCTAATAAATTAAAATAACATAACATTCAACGTAATGCAAATAGGTGAACTATGCTGGGATGTGAGGCAGTGTGCTTCCATCACCCTTCTGTTTAAAAAGGCTCCCTTGAGCCAGAGAGCTGAAGAGCTTTTTTTGCAGACGCACCTGTGAGAGGTACTGAGACCTGAGAGGACTGTGGCAGCATTCTCAGCAAACCTTGATAAAATTCATTTTTGATATCTATTGATGAAGGATAAACAGCACTACCTTCATCAACTCTGGTAAAATACTACTAATAATATTCAAGCAAGCGCTAATTGTGAACTGCATTCACCATAATGCAAAGGGTCGAACTGTGCAGGGATGTGACACAGAGTGCTCCCATTCCCCTTCTGGTTAAAAAGTCTCACTTGAGCCAGTGAGGTGACGAGCTTTTGGAGATGCACCTCTGCACCTGTGAGAGGTACTGAGAGGACTGTGGAAGCATTCTCAGCAACCTCTGATAAAATTCATTTTTGATCTCTACTGATGAAAGACAAAATCCTGAATTAAATGTCTAGAGATGAATAGCTCTACCTGCCCAACCTTGGTGAAATACTACTAATCATATTCAAGTAAGAGATAATTGTGAACTGCATTCACCATAATGCAAAGGGGCCAGTGAGCTGATGAGCTTTTGGAAACGCACCTGTGCGACTCTGACAGGTACTGAGTCCTGGGAGTACTGTGCCAGCATTCTCAGCAACCACTGATAACATTAATTTTTGATCTCTACTGATGAAGGATAAAATCCAGAAACACATGTCTAGAGAGGAACAGGACTACCTGTACCAACTTTGGTGAAATACTACTACTAATATTCAAGTTAGCACTAACTGTGAACTGCATTTACCATAATGCAAAGGGGAGAACTGTGCTGGTATGTGAGGCAGTGTGCTCTCATCCCCCTTCTGTTTAAAATGGATCCTCTGAGCCAGTGAGCTAACAAGCTTTTGGAGATGCACCTGAGCTCCTGTGAGAGGTACTGAGACCTGAGAGGACTGTGGCAGCATTCTCAGCAAACCCTGATAACATTCATTTTTGATCTCTACTGATGAAGGAAAAAGTCCAGAAACACGTGCCTAGAGATGAACAGCACTACCTGCACAAAATGTGGTGAAATATTACTACTAATATTCAAGTAAGCGCTAATTGTGAACTGCATTCACTACTGGAGAGGTGATGTGGCACTCCAGGATTAGCCAAGGGTGGCTGTCTTCTGGAACTTTCCTCTCCGCTTTAAAAAATTGTTACATGCATTTCTACGCACTCGCTGCCGGATCCTGGGACTGCCATGGAGAACTGGAAGGAGGAACCACCTGACCCACGGACTCTGCCCAGTTGACCCCAGGACCAATGGGTCTCCCAAGGGCCAGTGAGGCTGTTCCCCTTGCGCCCCTGTGGACCAGTTGGCGGAAGGCCTGGACTTTTATGCACCCAGAAATAAAGATCAAGAGGAGCGCTGGCGCAGGAAACCAGGGGGGCCAGCTTTTGGAGGACTGCACTGCTTTGGAGGTGAGGAGGGTTGCTGCAACTGCCCCTGTTGGATAGAGCTCACTACCAAGAGTAAAATGTGCCCAGGATCATCCAGATCGCCCCAACTGGCCAACGTTATGGCATTCTAAAGTGTACCGATGGGGGTCGTGGCCAAGATGGCAGATGGGTGAGATTCGTTTTCGTCTCTCTCCACTCCTCACCGAAAGGTCCTGCTGACAGCAGCCTTTAAAGCATGGAAGTCATGCCCCTGCGGTGAGCGGAGTGACCCCCAGAGCCGGGGAGATCATTCCGGCAGCTGTTCTGGCCTTCCTACACCTGCGTGGAGGCCGAGAGACTGGGCGCGGCCGATTGGACGGCGGCGGAGCCCGGCCGAGGCACTAGAGGCCGCGTGCTCCTAATCTTAAGGCCTGGAGAGCTATCCCCCTGAAAGGAGACCCTGGGGGGCTGAGTGCGGCCCTGCACCTTACCGCTCACCGGCACGAGATCGGACGAGGCTCACGGAGGTCCTGGGACACACGTAAGAGGATTGTGGAAGGAGCCTGAGACAGCGCTGCATTTTCTGCCTGTCCGTGCTCCATGGACAGAGTACGCTTTGGAGGCCGCGGAGCGGAGGACCTACCGTCTCCTACCCACGGATCAAGAGGCACACCCCGGGGCCCCTCAGGGCCAATAAAGCTATTGGGCCTGCAGGGCCGGCAGCCCGGTGAAGCAGAGGGCCCAGGTAAAGGGAAGATGGAGGATGAGGCCTTGCTGCCGGGGTGGCAGGGCGGGCTCCGAGGACACCATTGCACCACGACCCTCATACGGCCCAACCCATACTGGAGGGAACACCTCGAGGACTTTGTCCTCGAGGTACCTGCACGATTTGCTGCCTGGCCTAGGCCTTTGACTCTGTCGCTTGTCCTCGGCGGCAGACCCGGAGGCCGGCACTCCCAGCTTCTGGCCACTGTGGGGGCGTGCTACCCCCCGCTAGTCTATCACTGCCCTTCCTCCATGGGGTGAACTTGCCTGGGCCCAGCATTGATTTTGAACACCTTTGGACCCCGCCGCTAACAGACCATTGCACGCCTGTGCCCTGGGATCGCTCCGGGCTGCGGACTCCCGCCGGGGGGGGGGGAGGAGGACTTTCTGGTCCCTGCGATAGCTTCGGGGAAGAACGAAAGGGATAGGACTGTGAAAGAAATGCTCCTTAAACAGACAGGGGCCACTCTGGGGACACAGCCTCAACTGTGAGCGCGGAGGACTCGTTAGACGCTACGCAGACAGAGGCACCAGTCACCCATTCATACCTGGAGGCACTCTTCGCATCGTTGCGAGACAATCTCCAATCATTCAAAAAAGAGCTGGCTGGGGAGCTTCAAGAAGTTCGCAGGGACGTGGAGGGCCTGGGAGACACAGTCTCAACTCTGGAAAACCACGAGCAGGGTCGTGAAGAAGAGATAGAGCAACTCTAGAAACAGATCCTACGCCTCAGAGACCAGCATCTGGACCTCCAAGCCCACGCCGAGGACCTATAGAAGAGGTCTCAGTGCAATAACATACGCATCTGAGGCATTGCTGCTGAGGCAGAGGGATCGAACATTGTCGCCTTTGTGTCAGAGCTGTTCAGATCTATCCTTGATGCCTCTCCCGATCTAGCGATGAAGATCGACCGAGATCATAGAGTTTGCCCCAGAAGACCCCCGGCTGGACCACCTCTCCCCCGGACATACTAACTTGTGTACACGATTTCACCCGCAAGGAAAAAATCCTAAAGGCCGCCAGGGACAAAACATCCTATCCAATTTCAGGGTCACTCTCCTCTCCTGTTTCAAGATTTGGTAGCATCCACCCTCCAGAAACATAACGCCTTTCGACCGGTTACCTCGCATCTTCGAGAGATGGGGGTGCCCTACTCATGGGGGCATCCCTTTCACATTGTTTTTCGCCTGGAAGGGAAGTTGCACCAACTCCGTTCACTGGTTGAGGCATGCCGCCTTCTCAACCTGAAAGACCCTTCCCCAGAGCGTCCCGTGCGAGGAGGCAGGGACCCTTTCTCTAATGAGATGGACTTGGCTGGGGGGCATGGGCCTCGTAGACTTCTGGAGAACTTCACACCCCAGTTCCCAAGACTTCACCTATTACTCCCATGCCCACAAAACATACGCCAGACTTGATTATTTCCTGGGCACTCCGGAAGTGGCCTTGGTGGTCCATTCGATGGAGATTGAACCACGCTCCCTATCAGATCACGCTGCAGTGACAGTGACCCTCACAGTTCCGTCTTCTGGCCCATCCCCTAGAACCTGAAGACTTACGGACACCTTACTCCACCGCCCCGATATTATAGCCCAGATCACTAAGACAATCAAGGACTATTTGGAGATAAATGACACCCCTGAGGTTTCGGTCTCTAGGCTGTGGGATTCCCTAAAACAGTAGTCATGGGGGAATTTACAGTCATAGCTGCCGCCGACAACAGACTCCCCCGGGATCAGAGGGAGAGACTATCCCGCCAAGTGGCGGAACTGGAGCACACAAATAAGAGAACATCGGCTCCTAGGATTTGGAGACAGATAGAAACAGCCCATGCCCAATTGGCGGGCCTAGACATTGACAGGGCCGAATACACCGCACTTCGGCTCCGACATCGGTTTTATGTGGGAGGCGACCGTTCTGGTCGCCTTCTGGCTAATAGACTCCGGGCCCAATGTCAGGAGACAGGAGTACGAAAGGTACTGGACAGAGAGAGACAGGGGTGGACAGATGCACAATTGTGGAGTCCTTCTGTGAATATTATTGGACCCTCTACACAGCACAGGACCTCCACCCAGACGCAATCCCTGCATATCTTAATGAGGCCACTGCTGCCTCTCTGACACCCGTGCAAGCGACTGATCTGGATCAACCGATTCAGATTGAAGAAGTTATTTCTAGTATTTCCCGCCAAAAGTCTTGTAAGTCTCTAGGTCCGGATGGCTTTCCGGCCACCTTTTACAAGACCTTCTGTCAGAGCCTCGCCCCTCTTCTCACTAGGCTCTTTAATGCGATCGGGGACGTAGCCCCTCCCCTCTTCTATGCTCCGAACAGCAATAGTAGTAATTCCCAAGCCAGGGAAGGATAAGACCCACTGTTTCTCATATCAACCTATCTCCCTTTTGAACACGGACCTCAAGCTCTTCACAAGCATTCTCGCTGCTCAACTCAATCCCCTCCTCCCGGGTTTCATAGATCCCGATCAGGCTGGCTTCATGCCCCGAAGGCAGTGCAGTGACAACACGAGGCGGATCCTGCACATTATTGACAAATCTCAGAGGTATGCCCAAGAAAGAATGCTCGTCGCAGTCGATGTCGAGAAGGCATTCGATAGGGTACATTGGCCCTATCTGGCAGCAACCCTGGCACACTTCGGCCTAGGGGAACGTTATCAGAAGTGGATCCTCAGCAGCTACACCCAACCCACAGCTGTGGTCCACGTCAACAGATGCTCCTCTGTCCCATTCCATATAAACAGGGGAACTAGGCAGGAGTGCCTGCTGTCGCCCCTCCTGTTCGCCCTGTATATAGAACCCATGGCCCAAAAAATTTGGTCCAACTCACAGATAAAGGGTGTCCAATTTGAAGGGGAACCGCTCACCATTGGCCTTTACGCGGATGATGTTATAGCATCCTTGGAGGAGCCGTCCATCTCATTACCTGGTTTCCTAGCTGAGCTAGGGCATTTGGCCTGGCTTCAGGCTTTAAGATAAATATTCATAAATCCCAGGCCCTTAACCTCACTCTCAGGCCACAAACCCTTGACACTCTGCGACAGGCCCAGCCCAACAATGGGCCTTGACATCCATCTCATACCTCGGCCTCCAGATATTCTCCACCATCACGCACACCGTTGCCTTCAATTACCAAAAGTTAACTCACCATACCAAATCGGAACTATGCCGATGGCGATACTACTCACTATCCTGGTTAGGACGAATATCTGCAATTAAAATGACAATTCTTCCCAGGATCCTGTTTCTCTTCCAAGTACTCCCGGCCGCACCCCCTCCTGGGACACTGCCTTCCCTTCAACAAGAGATTAATAGATTTGTGTGGGCAGATGAGCGCCCCCGTATTCGTAGGGATCTCAGCTACAGACCCGGATGAGGGCGGCCTAGGAATTCCCGACCTCTCCCGCTACTATCAGGCCACCCTACTGAGGGTCGTCGTGGAATGGTCGCGTGCTGAATCTGAAAAGAACTGGTTATTTATGGTCTGCGCGCTGGTGGGCCAGGCTCTCTGGCGTATTCCCTTCCTCTCTAAACAATCGCAGCCCAAATCGCTGTATCTTTCTCCCATCACTAAGGCGTCACTGGCAGTCTGGGACGGATTAGCGACACAGAGGGACCTTACGTCCTTCCCCTCACCGCTTACCCCCATAGTCAAGAATCAAGATTTCCACCCGGGCTTCCAGGATCCCACATTTCAGATATGGGCACAGGTGCACTGCAGGTCTGTGGTTCATCTATTTGATCTAGAGGGTCCTCTCTCTTTTGAGTCCCTTTGTACTGAGTATACGCTCCCAGAAAGGGAGCGCTGGCACTACACCCAGATCAATCAATCAATCAATCACGCGTTTGTTAAGCGCTACTACTCACCCGTGAGGGTCTCAAGGTGCTGGGGGAGGGGGGTTTCGCAGGTTCCAGTCCATCAAGGAGGGGGGTCTGTCGAAGAGCCAGGTTTTGAGGTTTCTTGTGAAGATGGAGAGAGATGTTGTCTGTCTGAGATGGAGAGGGAGGGCGTTCCAGGCTCTGACCGCGAGGAAGGAGAAGGAGCAGCCGCCTGATCTGGTCTTTCTGGTGCAGGGGACCACGGCGTAGGAGAGCTGGGCTGATCGTAGGGTCCTTTGGGGTGCGTGAAATTTGAGTTGGCTGTTCAGGTATGCTGGTCTGGTGTTGTGGAGTGCCTTGTGAGCGTGGGTGAGCATCTTGAAGGTGACTCTAGCTTCGATGGGGAGCCAGTGGAGTCTGCGCAGGTGCTGGTAGATGTGCCAGTGTCTTGGCAGGTTGAGGACCAGTCTTGCGGCGGCATTCTGGATGTTCTGTAGCTTGCGTGTGAGGTTTTTGTTTATTCCGGCATAGAGTGCGTTGCCGTAGTCGAGTCTGCTGGTGACCAGGGCATGAGTGACGGTCTTTCTGTGCTCGAGGGGGATCCATTTGAAGGTCTTGTGTAGGAGGCGGAGAGTGTGGAAGCAGGAGGACGAGACGGTGTTGATCTGGCGGTCCATTTTGAGTTCGGAGTCCAGGATGATTCCCAGGTTGCGTGCGTGGTCCGTGGGGGTGGGTGGACTTCCGAGGGCAGGGGGCCACCAGGTGTCATTCCAGGCGTCGGGGTGTGGGCCCATGATGAGTACTTCTGTTTTGTTGGTGTTTAGTTGAAGGCAGCTGTTTTTCATCCATTTTGCGACGGCTTCCATGCCTTCTCGAAAATTGTGTCTGGCGGTGTTGGGTTCGTTGGATAGGGAGAGGATGAGTTGGGTGTCGTCTGCGTATGACACAATGTTGAGTCCGTAGGTTCTGACGACGGGGGCGAGCGGAGCCATGTAGACGTTGAAGAGCGTAGGGCTGAGGGATGACCCCTGGGAGACTCCGCAGGTGGTTGGTGTAGGGTCTGAGAGGAAAGGGGGAGTCTGACCCGCTGCGTTCTGCCAGAGAGGAATGAGCGGATCCAGTCGAGGATCTTGTCTTGAATCCCTGCGTTATGGAGTCTACGCATTAGGGTGCGTTGAGAGACTGTGTCGAACGCTGCTGAGAGGTCAAGGAGGATGAGGGCTGCTGTTTCTCCTTTGTCCAGTAGGGTGCGAATGTCGTCTGTTGCGGCGAGGAGGGCAGTTTCGGTGCTGTGGTTTTTTCTGAAGCCATATTGGGAGGAGTCGAGGATGTTGTGCTCTTCGATGAATGTGGTGAGTTGGCTGTTGATGGCTTTCTCGATGACTTTCGCTAGGAAGGGGAGCAGGGAGATGGGTCTGTAGTTTTTGAGGTCGGTGGGGTCTGCCGAGGGTTTCTTGAGGAGGGGGTTGATCTCGGCGTGTTTCCAGTCGTCGGGGAATGATGCGGTTGCCAGGGAGCGGTTGATGGTATGGCGGAGCATGGGTGCGATGGTGTCGGCGGCTCTGTTGAAAATGTGGTGGGGGCAGGGGTCCGTGGGGGCCCCAGAGTGGATTGAGTTCATCGTCTTCAGTGTGTCTTCAGTGGTGAGGGCTGTCCAGTTGTCGATCGTTGGCTTCATGGTGTCGGGGGTGGTTGGTGAGGGTTCAGTGTGTTGGTTGTCTTCATCGAAGTTGTCGTGGATGCTCTTGATTTTGTGGTGGATAGAGGTGCTGAGTTTGTCGTAGAGGTCGTGTGAGGGTGGGATGTCGGTGGACTCGCTGGTAGGTTGGGCGAACTCCTTTAATGATGTTGAAGAGTTCTTTGCTGTTGTGTGCGTGGGTGGAGATTCTGTCTTTGATCGCTTTTTTCCTTGTTTTTCTGATGAGTTGGTGGTGGACTTTGGTGGCGGCTCTGAAGTTGTTGTGGGCTTCTGTGGATTTGGTGTTCCTCCAGTCCTTTTCGAGGCGGCGGAGAGTGCGTCTGGACTCTCGAAGTTCGGTGGTAAACCATCTAGCTTTCTTGGCGTGGGTGTTGTTGTTTTTCTTGAGGGGGGCTAAGGTGTTGGCGCTGTCGGTGATCCATCTGTGCAGGGTTCGGGCTGCGGCGTTGGGGTCGTCGTTTTCTGCAACGGTCGGGGTGGAGTTGCTGAGTGATGAGGTTAGCTGGTCGTCGGTGATTCTGGTCCAATTTCTTCATGGGAGCAGGTGCTGGTGTCTGTGGATGGTGGGTGTTCTGAAGGTGAAGTAGACGCATCGATGGTCGGTCCATGGGAGTTCAGTGATGTGGCTGAAGGTGATGGAGTTTCCTATTGTGAAGAGGGGGTCGAGGGTGTGTCCTGCTGAGTGCGTGGGTTCGGTCATGATCTGGCGGAGTCCAATGTTGTGGAGGTTGTCCAGGAGGGATGTGGTGTTGGGGTCCCGTTGGTTGTCGAGGTGGAAGTTGAGGTCTCCCAGTAGGGTGTAGTTGGTGGATGCGATGGCCTGCGGGGAGATGATGTCCGTGATGGATTGGGCAAAAGGTCCGCGTGGTCCAGGGGGTTGGTAGATGAGGGTTCCTTGGAGGGTGGTGGTGGGGCTGGCCAGTATCTTGAAGTGAAGGTGTTCCATCAGGTCTGTGGGCTCGTCGGGGAGTGTGCTCAGGCGGAGAGTGGATTTGTGGACGATGGCGATTCCTCCTCCCGGGCGGTTGGGGCGGTCCTTCCTGGAGATCTTGTATCCTTGGGGGATGGCGATAGCGATGTCCGGTCCCGAGGAGGTGTTGGTCCATGTTTCGGTGAGGAACGCTACGTCCGGGGTGGTGCTGTCGAGGAGGTCCCAGATTTCGGTGGTGTGTTTGTGGAGGGATCGGACGTTGAGGAGGATGCATTGCAGGGTCTTCGGTTCGGGTGTGTTCTTGCGGATGGGTTGCGCTGGGTCCGTGGTCTTGGCGGTGCTGCAGGTGTGCCGGCAGCGGTGACAGCTGAAGGGTCCGTGGGTGTCGGCCGATGACGCTAGCTTGCAGTTGTTGTTGCTGCCTGGGGTGACGGCGTGGAGTGCCGCCGGGTCGTAGCGTTGGCGGTGTGGAGATCCAGGGTTCCTGGCGCTGGTCCCGGTCGGGTCGTGGATGTGTGCAGACGGGCTTGCCTTTGGCGCGGCCGCGCAGCGGCCGCGATTAAGTAGGGGTCGAGGAGGGCTGGACAGCTGGGAGGCGGGAGCGGGGAAGGGAGCAGGATTGGTCGCGCTGGTCGTGCTGGAGGGAGGGGCCGCGGGGGCAGCAGCGGCGGGGAAAAACGGGCGGGAAAGGAGGAATAAGAGGGGGAAAAAAGGAGAAAAAGAGTGAAATAAGGCAGAGAGCAGGGAAAGCACAGAAAGCAGAAAAGTGCAGAAAGGATTTGAAAAAGGGTGAAAAACGAGTAAAAAAAAGGACCGGACAGCGGAGCGAGACAAAGGAGAACAGAGGTCCACTGGACCACCAGAGAGGCTAAGGGAATAAGGAAAAAAGTGGAAAAATGAGAGAAGGCAGAAAAAGTGCAGAACAGAAAAAGACAAAGGGAGAAGCAAAAACGAGTGGAAAAAACAGAAAGGAGAGCGGAGCGAGGCAAAGGAGAACAGGGGTCCACTGGACCACCAGGGATGAGGCGTAGGTGATCCTTCGGGTGGAGGAGGGCCTCGAACACCAGCACACACGAGAGTGCAAGTGCAGGGGCAGG
Source organism: Calotriton arnoldi (assembly GCA_963921515.1). NCBI lineage: Eukaryota > Metazoa > Chordata > Amphibia > Caudata > Salamandridae > Calotriton > Calotriton arnoldi. The sequence goes on along the minus strand of CAWUFW010007361.1, from coordinate 707,374 downwards.
CCTCACTTAATGGTGGTGCTGCGAGGGAGGGGGAGCAATTTCACTGACAATGAGTCAGTGGTCTTGCTTGCCTGTCCCCGCAGCGGCCGCCATTAAGTAGGGGTCGGGGAGGGCTGGACAGCTGGGAGGCGGGAGCGGGGAGGGGAGCAGGATTGGTCGCGCTGGTCGTTCCGGGGGGGGAGGGGCTGTGGGGGCAGCAGCGGCGGGGAAAAATGGACGGGAAAGGAGGATTAAGAGGGGAAAAAAGGAGAAAAAGAGTGAAAAAAAGCAGAGAGCAGGGAAAGCACAGAAAGCAGAAAAGTGCAGAAACAATTTGAAAAAGGGTGAAAAACGGACCGGACAGCGGAGCGAAACAAAGGAGAACAGAGGTCCACTGGACCACCAGGGAGGCTAAGGAAATAAGTGGAAAAATGAGAAAAGGCAGAAAAAGTGCAGAACAGAAAAAGACAGAGGGAGAAGCAAAAACGAGAGAAAAAAACGGAAAGGAGAGCGAAGCGAGGCAAAGGAGAACAGTGGTGCACTGGACCACCAGGGATGAGGCGCAGGTGATCCTGCGGGTGGAGGAGGACCTCGAACACCAGCACACACGAGAGTGCAAGTGCAGGGGCAGGCCTCACTTAATGGTGGTGCTGCGAGGGAGGGGGAGCAATTTCACTGACAATGAGTCAGTGGTCTTGCTCGCCTGTCCCCGCAGCGGCCGCCATTAAGTAGGGGTCGGGGAGGGCTGGACAGCTGGGAGGCGGGAGCGGGGAGGGGAGCAGGATTGGTCGCGCTGGTCATGCGGGGGGGAGGGGCCGTGGGGGCAGCAGCGGCGGGGAAAAACGGGCGGGAAAGGAGGAATAAAAGGGGAAAAAAGGAGAAAAAGAGTGAAATAAGTCAGAGAGCATGGAAAGCACAGAAAGCAGAAAAGTGCAGAAAGGATTTGAAAAAGGGTGAAAAAACGACTGAAAAACGGACTGGACAGCGGAGCGAGACAAAGGAGAACAGAGGTCCACTGGACCACCAGGGAGGCTAAGGGAATAAGGAAATAAGTGGAAAAATGAGAGAAGGCAGAAAAAGTGCAGAACAGAAAAAGACAGAGGGAGAAGCAAAAACGAGTGAAAAAAACGAAAAGGAGAGCGGAGCGAGGCAAAGGAGAACAGGGGTCCACTGGACCACCAGGGATGAGGCGCAGGTGATCCTGCGGGTGGAGGAGGGCCTCGAACACCAGCACACACCAGAGTGCAAGTGCAGGGGCAGGCCTCACTTAATGGTGGTGCTGCGAGGGAGGGGGAGCAATTTCACTGACAATGAGTCAGTGGTCTTGCCACTGGGTGCTGTATCCTTCTATTCGCCCTGGTGCAGAGCGGCAACTTACTCCCTTTGGAAGCTGGTTTCTGTCTAGGACATCTAACAAATGCCTGATCTCGGACCTGTACCGTCTGATAGGCCCACCATAGAGGTCCCCAAATCAAAAAGACAAACGCGATGGGAATCAGAACTAGACAGGGAACTCACGACTAAAGAATGGGGTGACATTTATTACAGGGCAGGGCACACTGCGCATAACATCGTCAGTATCGAGACAGCTACGAAAATCGCCACCTACTGGTACTATACACCCCACCGGTTTCATAAATATAACCAGTCCAAATCCCCGGAATGCTGGCGTCAATGTGGATCCCCAGGTAGGCTTTTACACATCTTATGGGATTGCCCGAAACTCAAGACCTACTGGTCGCAGGTGCTCACAGATACTGACACTCACCTAGACACAGAGCTTCCCATATTTCCCTCTTACATAATATTAGGCCTCCTGAATCCTCTCACCTTCCCCCTCAAGTTCCGATGGGATAAGCAGATCAGCCTCGCCTTGGATGCGGCCTTACAAAACATTCTTTCCCACTGGGATGCAGGGCAGATCCCTACGCATCTAGGCTGGCTACACTGCCTGTGGTATATACTAGGGATGGAACGCATCAATCTCTCCTTGTCCAATCAGGGAACGGCATTTCCTAAACTATGGAGACCATGTCTGACCCTATTGACCTCAGAATTTTGGGAACTCACTTGCCCTAACTACCTTCGACTGTTGCAGCTGTCCGAGACCCATTCTGCTTCCACTTAAGGGTCAACACGGTTGATCACCCTTTAAAGGGATAACCTAGCTACTATGTTTCTTCCTCTTTCCTTCTCCTTTGGTCACCAGGTCCAGGGGTAAGGGGGTGTGGGGGAGTTTTGGGTTGTTATGTCTGGGTGCATGGAACCCTGTATCAACAGGCCCCGAAACGCTGATGCAAGTTTACCGTTATTTTTGTTCTTTTGAAAATGCCAATAAAGAAATTTAAACCATAAAGTTTGCCGACCTTTGTCCTACTTTCCTGCCTCGGAGTACTTGGGGCTCCACTGCCGGTCTGATCATTTCCCCCTGGGTGGACCAGGCCCAGGTGAGGCGCAAAGAAGCTCTTTTGTTCTTTGCTGGGGGAGAGGACATGCCTCGAAAATGGGATGGTGGGGAGTGGCTAAATAAAAAAAATACCTTCTCCGCCGCGCCGCTGCACGCCTCTCCCACCGTCGCATGCCTCTCCTCTGTCCTCGGTCTGCTGCGAGCACTGGAAGCACCCAGGCTTCCGGACTCTCCCAGCCAATCACGATGCTGCAGGAGCAGTGTCGTGATTGGTCTGAGCGTCCTGTTTGGGCGCTCTGGCAGTGCCTGGGAGCCTGGCCCTGTTCTCCACGAGGCTATGCAACACAGCCCAATGGAGAACATGCTAAGTGCGCATGACGGTTTGGCCTACCCTAGAGGACCGGCCAAACCATCATGTGCACTTAGAGGAGTGTAAACCACTCCTCCCCTGCCCTGGTGTCACAGAGCCCAGCCCCGCCCGACTCCTGAATAGAAAAATACAATGATAATAACGTCCTGTTATCATTTTATTTTTATTTTTTGCACTGCTGGAATAGCAGTGGGGCGATGCTCCTCCACTTTAGCGGAGTAGCCGCCACTGGTGGGGCCCCTCCTGGTACGTCCATATCACCCGGTGACCACATCCCCTGGGTGGATTCATGCTTAAGGGGGCCGGGACTCCTGCCCCGGAACCCTGAGTGCTCCCGATGCGGGGAAGCACCATTGTGCTTCCCCGAAGTTCTGCAGCGGCACGTGAGTGCCGTCTCACTCACCCCAAAGGAGGTGGGAGGGGCCCAAGACCACATCCCTGGACCCCAAACTTACATGGAGGATGGGGAGAGTGCCATCGCACGCCTCCATGTGGTACGCTCTCTCCGCTTCTTGGGTTCATGTATGTGGGGAGCAGGAGATGGCCACACACAGTGCACATCTGCCCTTGGGAGTGGGCAGACACAAATGGAGGCTGCCAGCTCCCACAGCAGAACGCGATCATGCTGCCGGGGCAGGGAGCTGGCGAGGGCAGCCAGGAGTTGGGCTCCCAAAGCTGCACTCCAACGAGGACAGCAAATTTGCTGCCCAGGTGGGGCGTGGCAGAAACGTGGCACGAGGCCACTTCTAAAACAAAAACAAAGGCATGAAACTGAAGCAGCTCTCCCCAGCACAGCGGGAGAGCTGCTGCTCCAATATTCATTGCTTCAAGGAAAATTAGCCCAAAATGCCTTGCAGAGCATTGTGATTTCAAATGCTTTTTGGCCCATATCTCTGCTTGTGGTGGTCCCAGGGGACGGGACTCAGCACAGAACAGCTTTTCTAGTAAAGCTACTTTCAGAATCCCCAGCCTAAGTTATGGAACTCATAAGTAATCACCAACCCTGGATTTCTGGTACACTTTTCAAACACTCCCATGGCTGGAGCTTTTGCTCTTCAGCCAGAAGTGTTTTGCACTCCAAGGGCCATGTGTATGGTAATGTTCAGTCAGACCTGGAAGGCCTGAAAATACACAGATGTAAAGTTGATGTTGTTACGCTCTCTAGGGGCTGAATTAATGCTTACAATGCTTTTCCAATGTGACGGCAAATACATGAAAGAATGTACAAAATAAAGTTTATTCCTGATAAGTGTTTTATTAGGTGATCATAATGATTACACATGGTTTATTGGTTCAACCTTAAGCAATAATGACGAGGACTCATGGAAAAGTAATTTGCTTATTACAAAACACCTGTTTAAACTCACTTGATATGTTTGGACGATCCCTCTAGGGGTCGCCATCAATGATATGTTCCATCTGCTGATGTATATATTTGTAAATTACTGCATAGTATTTAGCAGTGTATGCGTAATAACAGTATTCCTCGATTTTCTAAAGAAAAAGTACTGACTGGACAATTATTTATTGGGTGTTATTATTGTGCAACCACGATTGGTGATTACTAGCCCACAGGCCTTAACTGCTCCGCTTCGCTACCCTGTGAGAGTCAAGCGCTACAATGCGGTGTTTGGTTCCCAGTGAGGACAACTGTGGACCTATTACTTGTGATGCCACACAACTAATGGCCCACTTTTTAACAATGCATCTTTGTAGTAAATGTGGGAGGGGAGTGATTTGCAAATGATGAATATGTACAGTAATACTAAACAGGAGAGGTTAAGGGAATTTTAAGGACGGATATTGGAACAAATGAGTAAGACAATTGCTAGTCACAAGATTTACACCTAACTCCTCTACATTAGTACTTCTGACAACATAGGCTCAAATCTAATCCAGCTAAGCTTGGAGTAGGCTACGCTACACATATGGCCAGTCACTGGTACTCTGAACATGGTCTCATAGAAATCAATGGAGGCTGGAATAACACTAACATCAAATAGGGAAACATAGGAAAATAAATGGAAACAGATTTGATTTTTGTATGTATAAAAACCTTTGTCTTTAAATTACAGTAAGCTCTTAAAATTGTTCTCAGCACACATGGCAGCTCAAAGGCAGTAGAGAATCAGGAAGAAAGAGTTTCTGGTGAAGGGGCTCCTTGCTACAAACCCAGCCAAATTATGCTCACAACTGTTATGAGACATGCTACTCGTGCATAACGTGTCACAGAACTATAAAAGAGAATGAAAAGAAGACTATGGGGTATATTTAAGAGAGCCCTGCGTTACATTTGCACTACGTAAAGTGGTACATGCGGGATGCAGGGCTCTGAATCAGATCTATGCAGCCACGCAAAGCCACCCTGCGTGGCTTTGAGTAGCCTCAAATCTTGAGCAAGGCAATGCAGCGACAATCGCTGCATCGCCTTACTCTGCACTCGAGGGGCGTTCCATGGGCATTGCAGTGGGTGTTTCCATGCAATACACATGGATTTTAACACTGCCCAGGAAGTACAAAATCATGTAAACCTGCAGAGGCGCAGTAACGCTTCCCGAGGTGAAGTGTAACGAGGAGAAATATGTTAATTTCTTCTCGTTTTTTCCTCTTTCTACGTGTGCGGCATTGTGCAGCACAGATAGAAAGAGGAAAACGCTTATTAGGATTGTTTCTGTAAAGGAAATCCCTCTTCCACACAAAAACAATCCTGCATGCAACGTAGGCATCCTTGCACCATGTTGCAAAGGTGCCTATGATGGCTCTAGGCTGCCGAAACGGCACAGGGAGAAAGGACAGGAATGAACGTATTGCATAAATACTGTGCATTCCTGCCCTTTCACTTTGGTGTAGGACAGCGCAGCTAGATGATTTGCTGTGCTGCCCTTCACCAAAATTCTGTAAATGAAGGCCTAAGGGTCTGATATAGAGATTAGTGGATGCAGGACATACTGCAAAAAGCAGCAGATGGCCCCTGTGCTCTATTTAGAGTGTATTTGTATCTACACGGCAGAGGGGCCATCCAACACTAACCCTAACTAAAACAAAAACTGACTGGTATGGTTATGAGAGTATCACAATGGAAAGATAATGCAGCTAATTCGGCACATGATAAGAGCTATCCATTGTATTTAAGATATATAGATTTCTTAGCATATAGCTTTTTTGGCAGTTTGAATTATTTTAAGCTATGATCATTGAAACCTTTCCAGATATTATATTTTTGTATCCTTTTGTGTAGACTTGATTCCTTTGCTAAAACCTACATCCTCTGTTTTAAGAGCTGTCGCTTTGGTGGTTCTTCATGACAGTGTAAACCATGTTGCCTATTTACTCATCGAGGGAAGGGGACTCAGTTGTTCGAATATAAACACCAAAGATTACTTTCCTTATTTATGGTTTGTGTCAAATACGAGCCTGCTGTATTTCTTGGCTCTGTGGTGGATATTCAATGCACGTTCCTGAAACAATGTGTTTCTTCGGTGTATTGCCATGCCAATAAAGGTCAAATCACTTATAGCTCAGCTTTATTAAGGGGCTGTTTGCAAACGTAGACTTTATTAGAACATTGGAATGTTGGACGCTCAATTGAAGTCAATGGAGTTCTCAGGGCTTCTAATGGCTGGTAGAAGCCCGGAGCATCAAAATTCTAATGTTTGTTCAAAGCTGTTGATGAGTACAAAGGCCTCACAAAGCCAAGAGGGGATGTCAACCCCCTCGGGCTCTGTGAGGACTTTGTTTTATAAATTAGAACATTCTGCTCTCTAGGGGTGGAATGTTCTAATAGCCTTAGAGCCCTCCATAGCGGGCACTATCGGCCACTAAAGGCCCGCTTCCTTGTTAAAGGCACTCGCCTTCGGTTGGGCCTTAACGCTGGAGCGGGCCTTTAATAGACGGTAGAGCCCACTACGTCAGGCTCTAAGGCTGTAGTATATTATAAAATCCATAAAGCTTTCTGAGATTACTCAAACATATTCCTATAGAAGACATTTGGCCAGAGGGACATTTTACCCCTTACGAACAGGGCCCTCTGGTTTTCTTTCTGAATTATTATTTTAATGCCCTAACCTTCCTACTTGCACATAAAGAGGTATTCTTATTCAAAGACAAAGCTCTGACAAGACATTAACTTTCTAGAAAGTAATTCCTTGTTTCAAAAAGTATTTGTATGATAAATAGCAGGGCTAAGAGACCCAGTACAAAGCCAAGGACCAGACTGGCAATGTGAGCTGTTGAAATGTTCTCAGTCATTTGAGTTACGAACACTCTATCACTTTCTGGAGTAGGCCTTTCCTACAGGACTACTCTCAAGAGTACAGAGAGAGTAACTTGGTTAGCCAGCTGAGTCCTAGTGAACGAGGTCCATGGGCACGATTGGTAACAAACAGGGTCAGATTTCCTGCCTTTGTGAGAATGAAATCCAATGTTAAAGTAGTTGCACGTAAAATGGGTGATCCACTTGTACACAAATATTCGAATAAGGAATAGGGAACTGGATTTAAGGGCATTTTGTTTGCACTGATCGGCAGATAGGATGAGATCCATGACTCATTTGCCCTGTTTGGCTGAGGGTATGCGCATTCTGAAAAGTTGAAAACTGGGTTTGATAATTAAAAAACAAAATACTTGTTTTATATATTAATGCCAGATAATGTTACGAAAGAAAAGGAAGAAATTTATGAGTAGCAAAAGATTAGGACCAACCTATTACAGCTTGCCATGTTATTTTCCTATATTTGTTAGTTTTTGATCCTTTTTTAAAATCAAATTTATATACTAACACTCTTGTGATAAAATTGGTTGTAGCTTACTTTCAATGGTTTCCACCTCTTGTGCCAACTAAATGTCAGCTAACAAAACCAGCATTGTGTAAAGTATGGTGGTACCTCATATCAGTGTTGCCGTTGCATTTTTATTGCACACTTTGACAAAAAATGCTAATGAGCTAAATCTCACGATTCAGAAAATAAGCCTTTTAGATCACAAGCAAAGGTGATCCACCTCAAGACTACTTACCTAATGTAGGACTTGCAGTCTGATTTGGAGCTAGTACCGTGCCTGAAAACAGAATGTAAATGAGCATACATGTTATTTTTGTATAATGATTTATTTTTACATAGCACTGCAAGACGCCATCTGGGGGACAGACAATTGTGCAAGAGGATTAAGATAGTAGCAAGCAAAACACAGAAAGTGCACAATGAGACAAAAACCTGAAAATACACAGTACACACGAAGGCTATTCATGAATGTCTTTGAAAACCCTGAGTGTGAAATTGTCAGATATTTGTGTGATGCTACATACACACAGATCCATAGGAAGGTGGGAAAAGAATGGACGGTGTTTCCTGAAATGTGGAAGTGTGAGCCGGAAAAGAACAGAATTCTTAAAGATCGGCCTTTTCCTTAGAGCCCAAGTGTTTATGAGATGTAAGTGTGAGAGTTTAAGTATATCACTTGGTAGGTGAGAGATGCAGTCTTGTAAAGAGAAGGTAACTCCAGTGGAGCAAATAAAGGGATTTAGATCCATGTGTAATCTGAATGAATTTCTAGAAATTAGTAATGAGCCTGCCTGCAGAGAAGAGAACAACTTTAACACGCATGAGGTGTGATTTATAAAGGCTGGAAAACAAAGCCTTTCTAAATTCAATCTGGGAAATAGCAAGAGGTTAAACAGAAGTTTTGAGGTCATTCCTAGATATGATTTCATCTCATAAAAGATTCACAGGATATCCTTGATGTTTTTGACATGGTAGATTTTCTAACTCAAAGTGTTCTACCACCTTGTTGTCAGAAAGTGAATAATTTCAGTTGGGATGCAACCCAGTGCTCCATTTTATTTTATTTATTTATAATGTTTTATATAGCGTGAACTAGACCTGGTGAGGGTATCAGAGCGCTTTACAAGTGTTACATCAAAAGAAATAAAGTGAGAACTAGGCACATAGATATGAGTAGCTAACAGGAGAGCGTAAATGTTGTCCGTACTCGTAGGTCCGGAGGTATTCAGGAGTGCGTTAGCTATTCTCGCATAGAGTTCATCGTGGATCCTGGTAGGTGAGCTGTGTCTGGTTGGTGCCCAACTCGCACCAAAACTGGGATCAGGGGAGAGATTTATTAATTTGAAGTAGTTTGACTTCTTTTTTGAAGGGGGTGGTAGAGGGGTTCATTATGATTGCCAGGGGCAGGGCATTCCAGATCCTAGGTGCTAGGCCGGAAAAGGTGCGGGAGTAGGTTTTCTTTTTCTGAAATTTTTGCGGTTTCAATAGCAAGGTGTTGGTGCTTCTCATAGTCCTGCTACTGCCTATTGGCTAGATACTTTGGTGTGTTGAAGTGCAGGGCTTTGTGGTCATGCAGGTAAATTTTAGCTGTGATCTTGCCTCATTCGGGAGCCAGTTCAGTGCATTTAGATCAGGGGTGATATGGTTGTTCTTTTTGGAGCCGGTGACGAGTCTTGCAGCCGAGTGATGCTCTTAGAGGAGCTAGTCTGGATCTCGGTAAGCCACATAGGGTTGTGTTCCCATAGTCTATTCTGGGTATCACTAGAGCTTGTACGGCTGTTTTTCAGTCGTCGTCGTTGCGGAAGGGTTTTAGTTTTCTGAGAATGTTCATATGAAAGTTTGCTCCTCTGGGGCTGTGCTGATGTGTTTCTGCATGGTGAGATTCTTGTTGACTATTATTCCCAGTGAACTTGTGGAGTCAATAATGTGTGGTGTGCAGTTGAAGGCTGTTAAGTGTTTCATCTAGTTTTCTGAGTCGACGGGTCCTTGTGGTAGGGAGATTAGGAGAAAGTCTGTTTTGAGCGCATTGAGTTTGAGGTGGTTTTTTGTCAGCCAGTTGTGGGTTTTTTGCAAAGTTGTGTTGAGTGAGCGGATGTCATCCGGAGATGATATCTTTAGGTATAGTTGGGTATCATCCGCATACATGTGGTAATGAACATTGGAGACCCGTTGGTCTTCATGGTTGTGGCATGGAGGCTGGAAAGTGTCTTCCGTGGGTCCTGAATCAGGCATGACCCACTGGGTGTCCTGCGGCACCTCTGTTGATCCAGTGGGGCTGGAGGGAGACAACGGGTGAGGGATTCCTGTGGTGGGAATTGCTTGGGTGTGAATCTTATCTAGGAGCATTCCGTGATTGGGCTGGAGTCCCCTTAGGGGACACAGTCATCCTGAAAGGGTGATGGCAGCGTAGAGTCTTGAGTAACAACAGAGGGTGAGGGTCAGCAGCTGGTTCAAGGGGCTTGTGTGACTCAGTTGAGTGAGGGTACTGGATTGTGTGTTCTCCAGAGAGGGGTCCAACCAGTAAACGAGGGGACAGGTTTAGACCTGTCAGTTGTGTTGCCATCAGTGCAGAGGTACTGGGCCCGTGCCAGGAATGGTGCGATGGCTGCAGTGTTGCGGGACCAAGGGCAAGGGTGAGGTTGGCCCTGCTCAGTCCACATAGGTGGTTAGTGTCCTGGATGCTTCTGATCTAGAACTAGAGGGGTTCTTAGTGCAGTCTAGGTTCCTTGTATGGATCTTCTGTCACGTGGTTGAGTTACGTGGGTGGTCTTAGCATAGGAGAACCAGTGGAAGTTCTCAGTGGTAGCGGACAACTGGTGAATGGTGTGTCTGGTCAGAACCCATTGCCAATTGTTACCGCTAAGTAAGTAAGAGTACCCTGAGTGATGTCTATCCCTTCCCTACTTTCAGCTGGCAGCGGCACGTGTTGCAAATTGGGTTCTGCCGCTTCAGTACGACCGAATTTTTTCCTTTTCTGATCTCCCAGTTTTGGACATTTTACTGTGGGTGAGTCTCACTACTATTGTCTCACCCACAGTAATCACATGGCATAGGAAATGCGCGTGTTTACAGCCTGTGTCCGCCCTTTTAGATAAGGCCACTGCAACACAGCAAAGTTAAGGGGAATTTGGCCAGTTACACATGAACACATGTGCACAAGTGTGCGGGGTGCGTGTGGGAGACTACTGTCCTGCACAGCCCTGTAACAGTGCACAGGAAGCCTGATGCAATGGGGACTCTGCAGGATTAGGTATTTACCTGGGATAGGCCTTATAATGGCAGTGTACACTAATAGGGAAATTCAGTGGGGCATATTATCAAGAACGGCGTTAAAATTATCGCCGCTTTAGCGGCAGAAAACTGCCGCTAAGCGGCGATAATGGGCTTGATAATATGCCCTTGAGAATTCCAATAGAAGCCCATGTTCTGGTGTCAACATGGGCTTCTATTGGAATTCTCAAGGGCATATTATCAAGCCCATTATCGCCGCTTTAGCTGCAGTTTTCTGCCGCTAAAGCGGCAATAATTTTAACGCCGTTCTTGATAATATGCCCCAGTGTGCTTTACTGTTTTGCCTGTAGTGGCACTCTATTATACACATATTGGAACAACTACCTTAGAGTGTTGTTCCACTCCCCGTTGGCCTACAGAGGCCATTGATGTCTTGAATTGGAGTGTAACCTCTGCAAGAGAACCAAATATGTAACTCCCAACATAATATCTGTACACTTTGTGGGTCATCCAGAGTTTTCACATTTACCTGGCTCAGCGCAGGATTAGAGCCCAGTCCTTGTCCCCCTACTGTGCCCAGTTGATTACATTTTCTCCTGCAGTAAGAACAAAGGCCATCCCACACAAAAGGAGAAAATAGCAGTACTTCTCCCAACTCCTGAGAAATGAAGGAGTGGGGCGGAATGATCTGTATCAACCACCCAGCTGCCACATTGTACCAGGGATGGGCCTGCCCAAAACCACTGAACAAAGGAGAGTGCCCAAACAATTGGAGCCAGCCCAAAGGGGGCGCTCTTTGAAATTCTAGTGTGCAAACCCCTGGCAGTGATGTCAGCGAGGGGTGGAGCTGAGACCCCAGGAGCTCATTTGACCAGTGGGTCCTGCATGACGCCATTTTGGATTGTCCCAACATACTGTGCAGGAGGCCATTTTAAACAGAAGGGGATGGGAGCACACTCCCTTGAGCCATTGAGTCAACGAGCTTTTGGAGATGCACCTGTGCATCTGTAAGAGTACTGAGACCTGATAATACTGTGACAGCATTCTCAGCAACTCCTGATAAAATTCGTTTTTGATCTCTACTGAAGGATACATTCCAGAAACACATATGTCTAGAGATGAACAGCACTACCTGCACAAACTTTGGTGAAATATTGCTACTAATATTGAAGTAACCGCTAATTATGAACTGCATTTACCATAATGCAAAGGGGGGAACTGTGCTGGGATGTGAGGCAGTGTACCATCATTCCCCTTCTGTGATAAAAATCATTTTTGATCTCTAATGATGAAAGACAAAATCCAGAATCATGTGTCGAGAGATGAACAGAACTACCTGCGCCAACTTTGGTGAAATACTACTACTACCATTCAAGTAAGCGATAATTTTGAACTGCATACAAAGTAATGCAAACAGGCGAACTATGCTGGGATGTGAGGCAGTGTGCTTCCATCCCTCTTCTGTTTAAAAATGCTCCCTTGAGCCAGTCAGCTGATCAGCTTTTGGAGATGCACCTGTGTGCCTGTGAGAGGTACTGAGACCTGAGGACCATGGCAGCATTCTAAGCAACCCCTGTAAGAGAGAATTGTGAACTGCATTCTACTTGGTAGGCTACAAGAGATTGGTATCAATGGAACAGCACTACAATGGCTGATTATGTTTCAGTAAGAACCCAAATTGTCATTCTGGGTCGTTAGAAGTCCAGTACCATGACACTGGATAGAGGAGTAAACACAAGGAGATGATGGACGGAGTTGAACCCATCTTCGTTCTTTAGCTCACTTCACCACCCCAGTTCAAACCCAGCCATATGCAAATCAGTCTTGACCCTGTGCCTCATAGGAACAGTCCAGACCGAACTGCCAAGCCAGGTCTTCCCTGGACCAGAAACAAGCATCCTGGGACCGGTTTTGGGGTAACACCACTCATCAGCCAGGCTAGCTTGAACCCAGTGGCAAAGTGAGCAAGGGACCCACGTCTGGGCATACCCTGCCAACTTAAGGCGAACAAAGCAAATACAAGGAGATGATGGACGAAGCGCTGAAACGTTTCATACACTCACCCCCAGTCACAGATCTGGGTTGAATCCATCATCGTTCTTTAGCTCACTTCGCCACCCCAGTTCAGACCCAGCCATATGCAAATCAGTCTTAACCCTGTGCATCATGGAAACAGTCCAGACCGAACTTCCAAGCCAGGACTTCCCCGGACCGGAAAAAAGCATCCTGGGACCGGTTTTGGGGTAACACCCCTCATCAGCCAGGCTAGCTTGAATCCAGTGGCAAAGTGAGCAAGGGGCCCACGAGCCTTTCAGAGCCTTTGATATTATATTATACACGGACGACACCCAGCTACTAATCTCCCTAAATAAAAATGCAGCTAAAACGAAAGAATCTTTTTCTGCGAGGATGAAAGCTATCGCTACCTGGATGTCTGAAAATAGACTCCAGTTAATCGCTTAAAAATGCTGTTTGGGAACGCGCAACAGCTCTGGTCACCGGACTGGTGGCCCCCAGAACTGTGTATGGCCCCCTCACTCAACTTGTAGTAAATAATTTGGGAGTCAGGCTGGATCAATTCCTTTCTATGAAAGAACAAATCTCGGCGACCACAAGCTCATGCTTTCATATGATGCGATTGCTGGAAGAGCTTTTCCTTTACTAACACTCACCACAAGGAAAAAATTAGTCCAGACGTTGGTTATCAGCCACCTGGTCTATTGCAATGCACTTCTGGCCTCTGCCAATGAGAAGCTGCTATCTAAACTTCAGGTGGTACAGAACACCGCTGCACATCTCACTTGCAACCTCCCATCTGGAACTCCATCCGCCCCTCTTCTACAGGCTTTACATTGGCTACCAGTGAGAAACAGAATTATCTTCAAGTTATGCTGTTTAACTCACAAAGCTCTGCGTGGTAAAGTGCCCACCTATCTATCATTAAAGCTTACATGCTATACCCTCCCAGGCTCTTAAGATCTTGCGACCAATATCTGCTTACGGTCCCCAGGTTCAGAAAGTCCCGGTCAGGAGGCAGGTCGTTTTCCTTCCTTGCCCCTTGCTATTGGAATATGTTGCCACTGCAAATATGTATCAGTGAGCACCACCTACATTTCAGGAAATTACTCAAGACTCACCTATTTTAAATGTAGCATCCTTTTACCTGCTGTCTTGGTCTCGCGCCGAGATACCCCTCCGGGAGTGATTCATGCGCGTAATAAATTAAAATAACATAACATTCAACGTAATGCAAACAGGTGAGCTATGCTGGGATGAGAGGCAATGTGCTTCCATCCCCCTTCTGTTTAAAAAGGCTCCCTTGAGCCAGAGAGCTGAAGAGCTTTTTTTGGAGACGCACCTGTGAGAGGTGCTGAGACCTGAGAGGACTGTGGCAGCATTCTCAGCAAACCTTGATAAAATTCATTTTTGATATCTACTGATGAAGGATAAACAGCATCAATTTTGGTGAAATACTACTAATAATATTCAAGTAAGTGCTAATTGTGAACTGCATTCACCATAATGCAAAGGGCCGAACTGTGAAGGGATGTGATACAGAGTGCTCCCATTCCCCTTCTGTTTAAAAGTCTCCCTTGAGCCAGTGAGGTGACGAGCTTTTGGAGATGCACCTTTGCACCTGTGAGAGGTACTGAGAGGACTGTGGAAGTATTCTCAGCAACCTCTGATAAAATTCATTTTTGATCTCTACTGATGAAAGACAAAATCCTGAATTAAATGTCTAGAGATGAATAGCTCTACCTGCCCAACCTTGGTGAAATACTACTAATCATAGTCAAGTAAGAGATAATTGTGAACTGCATTCAGCATAATGCAAAGGGGCCTACTTTGCTGGGATGTGACGCAGTGTGCTCCCATTCCCCTTCTGTTTAAAAAAGCTTCCATGTGCCAGTGAGCTGATGAGCTTTTGGAAACGCACCTGTGCGACTCTGACAGGTACTGAGTCTGGGAGGACTGTGGCAGCATTCTCAGCAACCACTGATAAAATTAATTTTTGATCTGTACTGATGAAGGATAAAATCCAGAAACACATGTCTAGAGAGGAACAGCACTACCTGTACCAACTTTGGTGAAATACTACTACTAATATTCAAGTTAGCACTAACTGTGAACTGCATTTACCATAATGCAAAGGGGAGAACTGTGCTGGTATGTGAGGCAGTGTTCTCTCATCCCCCTTCTGTTTAAAAAGGCTCCTCTGAGCCAGTGAGCTAACAAGCTTTTGGAGTTGCACCTGAGCTCCTGTGAGAGGTACTGAGACCTGAGAGGACTGTGGCAGCATTTTCAGCAAACCCTGATAACATTCATTTTTGATCTCTACTGATGAAGGAAAAAGTCCAGAAACACGTGTCTAGAGATGAACAGCAATACCTGCACAAAGTGTGATGAAATATTCCTACTAATATTCAAGTAAGCGCTGATTGTGAACTGCATTCACTACTGGAGAGGGGATGTGGCACTCCAGGATTGGCCAAGGGTGCCTGTCTTCTGGAATTTTCCTCTCCCCTTTAAAAAACTGTTACATGCATTTCTACACACTCGCTGCCGGATCCTGGGACTGCCATGGAGAACCGGAAGGAGGAACCACCTGACCAACACTCAGGACCACGGACTCTGCCCAGTTCATGACCCCAGGACCTATGGATCTTCCAAGGGCCAGTGAGGCTGTTCCCCTTGCACCCCTGTGGACCAGTTGGAGGAAGTTGTGGACTTTTATGCACCCAGAAATAAAGATCAAGAGGAGCGCTGGTGCAGAAAACCAGGGGGGCCAGCTTTTGGAGGACTGCACCGCTTTGGAGGTGAGGAGGGTTGCTGCAACTGCCCCTGTTGGATAGAGCTCACTGCCAAGAGTAAAATGTGCCCAGGATCATACAAATCGGCCCAACTTGCCAAAGTTATGGCATTCTAAAGTTTGCCGAGGGGGTGTGGCCAAGATGGCAGACGGGTGAGACGTGTTTTCGTCTCTCTCCACTCCCCGCCGAAAGGCCCTGCTGACAGCAGCCTTTAAAGCATGGAAGTTGTGCCCCTGCAGTGAGCAGAGTGACTCCCAGAGCCGGGGAGATCGTTCCAGCAGCTGTTCCGGCCTTCCTACGCCTGGAGGGAGGCGGAGAGACTGGGCGCAGCCGATTGGATGGCGGCGGAGCCTGGCCGAGGCACTAGAGGCCGCACACTTCTAATCTTAAGGCCTGAGGAGCGAGCTCCCTGGAAGGAGACCCTGGGGGGCTGAGTGCGGCCCTGCACCTTACCACTCACCGGCACGAGATCGGACGAGGCTCACAGAGGTGCTGGGACACACGCAAGAGGATTGCAGGAGGAGCCTGAGACAGCGCTGCATTCACTGCCTCGCGGAGCTCCATGGACAGAGTATGCTTTGGAGGCCGCAGAGCAGAGGACCTACCGTCTCCTACCCACAGATCAAGAGACACACCCCAGGGCCCTTCAGGGCCAATAACGCTATCGGGCCTGCAGGACCGGCAGCCCGGTGGAGCAGAGGGCCCAGGTAAAGGGAAGGAGGAGGATGAGGCCTTGCTGCTGGAGCAGCCGGAGGGCCGAGCCGGACACGGAGGTGAGGGGGTGTGGCATTAGCAAAGCCTGTTAAGTGAGCTCCCCCCACCTTGATCTGCACCCTCCTGATGTAAGCAGGGCACACAGAGGACTTTGCTGGGCGTTCCCCAGAGGCTGCAACCGCATTTGGGTATGTTGGGCTCGTGCGGGTGGCAGGGCGGGCCCCGAGTACACCATTCCGCCATGGCCCTCTTACGGCCCAACCCATACTGGAGGGAACACCTCAAGGACTCTGTTCTTTCGCACCCGCATGATTTGCTGCCTGGCCTAGGCCTTTGACTCTGTCGCTTGTCCTCGGCGGCGGACGCGGAGGCCTGCACTCCCAGCTCCTGGCCGCTGTGGGTGCCGGCTACCCCCCGCTGGCCTATCACTGCCCTTCCTCCATGGGGTGAACTTGCCTGGGCCCAGCATTGATTTTGAACGCCCTTGGACCCCACCGCACACAGACCGTTGCACGCCTGTGCCCTGGGATAGCTCCGGGCCGCGGACTTCCACCGGGGGGGGGGCGGTGGACTATCTGGCCCCTGCAATAGCTTCGGGGAAGAACGAAAGGGCTAGGACTGTGAAAGAAATGCTCCTTAAACAGACAGGGGCCCACTCTGGGGACACAGCCTCAACCGCGAGCAAGGTGGACTCATCAGACGCTACGCAGACGGAGGCACCAGTCACCCATTCATACTTGGAGGCACTCTTCGCATCATTGCGAGACAACCTCCAATCATTCAAAAAAGAGCTGGCTGGGGAGCTTCAAAAGGTTTGCAGGGACGTGGAGGGCCTGGGAGACAGAGTCTCAATTCTGGAAAACCACGAGCAGGGTCGTGAAGAAGAAATAGAGCAACTCCAGAAATAGATCCTACGCCTCAGAGACCAGCATCTGGAACTCCAAGCCCACGCCGAGGACCTAGAGAAGAGGTCTCAGCGCAATAACATACGCATCCGAGGCGTTGCTGCTGAGGCAGAGGGATCGAACATTGTCGCCTTTGTGTCAGAGTTGTTCAGATCTATCCTTGATGCCTCTCCTGATCTAGCGATTAAGATCGACCGAGCTCATAGAGTTTGCCCCAGAAGACCCCCGGCTGGACCCACCCTCCCCGGACATACTAACTTGTGTACACGATTTCACCCACAAGGAAAAAATCCTAAAGGCCGCCAGGGACAAACATCCTATCCAATTTCAGGGTCACTCTCCTCTCCTGTTTCAAGATTTGGCAGCATCCACCCTCCAGAAATGTAAAGCCTTTCGACTGGTTACCTCGCATCTTCGAGAGATGGGGGTGCCCTACTCCTGGGGGCATCACTTCCACATTGTTCTTCACCTGGAAGGGAAGTGCACCAACTCCGTTAACTGGTTGAGGCATGTCGCCTTCTCAACCTGAAAGACCCTTCCCCAGAGCGCCCCTGTGCGAGGAGGCAGGGCCACAAGAGGGGGGAATTCGATGGCGGGGGGGTTTGCTGTCCTCCCCGCCCTGACTGCGCCAGGATCCCGATTCCATCGCCAGGGAGAGACAGGTGGTCCTGGTCACCCGGGCAGGAGGCTCGGCTGGGCAGACGACTCCATAATGTATAAAGCACTTTTTATTCACATCTGCTCACCCTAGACTTGTTTTTCTCCCTTCCTCCTTTGGGGACTCGGCGGGGAGCGTGGCTACGGAGACTCCTCTCTGCCTCTGGTATTCCATGGAGACACCCATCCTGGACAATGATCTTTCTTTGGACAATAGTTGGGTTTAATTTATTTGGGCCATTAGGGTCCTTTGTTATGGGGGCTGGTTGGACCTGATGACACGGCGCGCTCGCACCCATCTCTTTTGTTGTTATACACATGACCTGATCACCTGTGCTCTTAGACCAGACAGAGTTAGGTCGGCGCAGTTCAGGGCTATCTGGAACGCTGCTTCTCATTGGAAACCCCCATGACTAATCAATTAGTGATTCTCACACTCAACGTCAAAGGCCTCAACCATTTGCTTAAGCGGAGCTCTATCCTTTCCTATTTAGAAAACTCGGGGGCACACATATGTTTACTGCAGGAGACGCATCTCCTCTCCAAAGACCAACACAGACTTTGCTCAAAGGCATTCCCCTATCAATTCTTCTCGTCCCTACCATCTAAAACCGCTGGAGTAGCGATCATGATCTCCTGGACATTCAATGGGAAGGTGGGGACCAAAGAGGCGGGGATTAAAGGCAGACTCCTAGCATACTCCTTAACCATAGGGTCCAGTATCATCACAGTGGGCTCAATATACTCCCTCAATGAGGGACAGGAACCCCTCCTCTGCAAAGTGGTGACAGAGATGATGGGCACACGGGACAGGCTGGTACTGATGGGGGGCGACCTGAATTTGGTATTTAATACCGACCTAGACAGATCGGCACAACGCCAAGGGCCGGCAGGGAGCATCTCTAATGAGATGGACTTGGTTGGGGGGCATGGGCCTCGTAGACCTCTGGAGAACTTCACACCCCAACTCCCAAGACTTCACCTATTACTCCGATGCCCACAAAACATACGCCAGACTTGATTATTTCCTGGGCACTTCGGAAGTGGCCTCGGTAGTCCAGTCGATGGAGATTGAACCACGTTCCCTGTCAGATCACGCTGCAGTGACAGTGACTCTCACAGTTCCGTCTTCTGGCCCATCCCCTAGAACCTGGAGACTTAGGGACACCTTACTCCACCGCCCCGATGTTATAGCCCAGATCACTAAGACAATCAAGGACTATTTGGAGATTAATGACACCCCTGAGGTTTCAGTCTCTACGCTGTGGGATGCCCTAAAAGCAGTAGTAATGGGGGAATTTATAGTCATAGCTTCCGCGGACAACAGAATCCCCCGGGATAAGAGGGAGAGACTATCCTGCCAAGTGGCGGAACTGGAGCACACAAATAAGAGAACAGCGGCTCCTAGGATTTGGAGACAGCTAGAAGCAGCCCGTGCCCAATTGGCGGGCCTAGACATTGACAGGGCTGAATACGCCGCACTTCGGCTCCGACATCGGTTTTATGTGGGAGGCGACCGTTCTGGTCGCCTTCTGGCAATAGACTCCGGGCCCATGTCAGGAGACAGGAGTTCGAAAGGTTCTGGACAGAGAGAGACAGGGGTGGACAGATGATGAGCAATTGTGGAGTCCTTCAGTGAATATTATCAGACCCTCTACACAGCACAGGACCTCCACCCAGACGCAATCCCTGCATATCTTAATGAGGCCACTACAGCCTCTCTGACGCCTGTGCAAGCGACTGATCTGGATCAACCGATTCAGATTGAAGAAGTTATTTCTAGTATATCCTGCCTAAAGTCTTCTAAGTCTCCAGGTCCGGATGGCTTTCCGGCCACATTTTACAAGGCCTTCTGACAGAGCCTCGCCCCTCTTCTCACTAGGCTCTTTAATGCAATCGGGGACGTAGCCCCGCTCCCCTCTTCTATGCTCTGAACGGCAATAGTAGTAATTCCCAAGTCAGGTGTTCTTCCGTTTTGCCTGCCGCTCCGTTTTTTGTATAGTAAACCCCCCCTTTTTTTCTCATTTATTCTTATTTTGCCTGGTCCAGTGTGTGTTCCTTAAATTGTTTTCTACTGTTTACTGTGTAATCTTTTCCCGCCGCTGCGCCCTGCGGCCCCGCCCCCGACACAGCCCCGCTCCCGCCACCCTATCACTGGTCCCGCCCCCTCCCCTACTTAATGCAGACGGCTGCACGGTTGCGCCGCTGGCGCGCCGAAGGCACGCCTAAGGCAAGCCCGTCTGCGCCCATCCGTGACCCGACCGCAGCCAGCGCCAGGAACCCTGGTTCTCCGGGGCCTCACCACTACGACTCAGCTACCCTCCACGCACTCAATACCGGAAGACCCGCCGACTGCGCAAGATCCTCGCAGAACACCACCCATGGAAGTTCTCATGCAAACCTTGCCGCAAATCCTTCACCACCGACAAGGCTCCCGCAGCCGCTGAAGGCCCGCCTGATGCACGCACCACCGAAACCCTGACTTGCATCCTTCTCAACGTGCGCTCCCTGCACCGACACGCCGTAGAAATCTGGGACCTGATCGACACCCTCTCGCCCGACGTCGCCTTCTTCACGGAAACCTGGACCAACACCTCCTCCAGCCCGACATCGCCACGGCCATCCCCGACGGCTACAAGATCCAGAGAAAGGACCTCCCGCACCGCCCAGGAGGAGGACTCGCAGTCGCAAACAAGACCCCCCTCCGAATCTCCACATCCAGCACGAGTGACCCCCACTCCAACACAGAACACCTCCACTTCCAGATCCAGACCAGCACCAGGACCACGCTACGCTGCACCCTCATCTACAGACTGCCAGGACCTCACACCCAGCCCACAACTGCCATTGCCGAGCTCGCCGCACCCCACACCATCACCTCCACGGACTACACTCTACTCGGGGACCTGAACTTCCACCTCGACAACAGCAACAAGCCCGACTCCACCACTCTACCCGACAACCTCGCCAACCTAGGATTGAAGCAGCTCGTCAACACGCCCACCCACAGAGCGGGTCACACCCTCGACCCCATCTTCGCGGAAGGAACTAACATCCTGTTCTGCCACACCACCCAGCCCATCTGGACGGACCACCACTACGTCCACTTCACCTTCAACACCACCACCGCAGCCAAGTCCGCCCCGCGCCCGCCACAACAGAACTGGAGCAAGATCACAGAGGAACACCTCAACACCACCCTCCGTCAAAACCCCCCAGCGCCACGACCGACAGCGAAGGAATTTCACCTCTGGGTCTCCTGCTGCGCCGACAAGCTGGCACCCCTCCGCCACCCCGCCAAACAACGCCCTCTGAAGGCAGCCTGGTTCACCACAGAACTTCAAGAAGCCAGACGCACCTGCAGACGCCTAGAGAAAACCTGGCGAAACCATAAAACCACGGAAGCATGGAACAACCACAAGAGCGCCCTGAAGGAATACCACCAGCGCATAAGAGACACCAAGCGGACCTTCATAAGAGACAAAGTCCAGACCAACGCGACCAACGTCAAGGAACTGTTCAACGTCATACAGCAGTTCACAAAACCCACCTGCGAAGCCACGGACGTCACACCTTCCCAGGAACTCTGCGACAAGCTCAGCTCCTACTTCCATCTGAAGATCAAGGCCCTCTACGACAACTTCAGCGAACCAGCACCAGACACCACCCCCCTACCCACCGCCGCTGATAAGCCAACCATCACGTCCTGGGATCCCGCAACCGTCGAACTCATCACCAAAACCATAAAGAAAACTCACTCAGGAGCCCCACGGACCCCTGCCCACCGCACATCTTCCACAGGGCCGCCGCTGTCATCGCACCCGAACTAGGACGGACGATCAACACCTCCCTCAGATCCGGCATCTGCCCAGACGACTGGAAACGGGCAGAGGTGAAACCCCTCCTCAAGAAACCAACGGCCGACCCAACAGACCTGAAAAACTACCGGCCCATCTCTCTCCTCCCCTTCGCGGCCAAAGTCACCGAGAGACTCGTGAACGCCCAGCTGACCGCCTTCATCCTAGACGCCTCCCAGTCTGGATTCCGCAGCAACGACAGCACCAAGACCACCCTCCTCGCTGCCACTGACGACATCCGCATGCTACTAGACCAGGGACACACTGCGGCCCTCATCCTTCTAGACCTCTCCGCAGCCTTCGACACAGTCTCACATCGCACGCTCGCAGCCAGACTTCACGACGCGGGGATACAAGGAGCCGCCCTCGACTGGATCCAATCCTTCCTCTCCGGAAGATCCCAGAGGATTCGACTCCCTCCCTTCCTCTCCGAACCCACGGAAATCAACTGCGGAGTACCCCAGGGATCATCACGCAGCCCCACGCTCTTCAACATCTACATGGCCCCCCTCGCCGCCATCGTCAGACAGCATGGGCTCAGCATCGTATCCTACGCCGACGACACCCAGCTCATCCTCTCACTCAGAAAGAATCCCGAAGACACCAGACTCTGCTTCCAGGTAGGAATGAAAAACGTGGCAGCCTGGATGCAACACAGCTGTTTGAAGCTCAACTCAGAGAAGACCAAGGTCCTCATCCTCGGACCCTGCACCTCTGCCTGGGACAACACCTGGTGGCCCTCCGCCCTCGGGAACCCACCCACCCCGACAGACCACGCTCTGAACCTCGGCATCATCCTTGACTCCTCCCTCTCCATGAACTGCCAGATCAACGCCGTCGCTTCCACTAGTTTCAACTGCCTTCGCATCCTCCGTAAGACCTTCAAATGGATCCCCCCCAACTGCAGAAAGACCGTCACCCACGCACTCATAACCAGCAGACTGGACTACGGCAACGCCCTCTACGCCGGAATCAACAGAACTCTTCTACGCAAACTACAAACCATCCAGAACGCCGCAGCCAGACTCGTCCTCGGGACGCCGCGTCACAAGCACATGACCCAACACCTACGAGGCCTCCACTGGCTCCCCGTCGAGAAGAGGGTCACCTTCAAACTCCTCACCCACAAATCCCTCAACAACATCGGACCCAAATACTTCAACGAGAGAGTATCCTTCCACGTACCCAAAAGGAACCTCCGCTCCACCGACCTCGCCCTGGCCGAGGTCCCCCGCATCTGCAGAACCAAAACCGGCGGGAGAGCTTTCTCCTACATTGCTGCCAAGACCTGGAACAAGCTCCCTGTGAACATCAGACGCTCCCCGACCCTGCACACGTTCAGGGAGGACCTCAAGACCTGGCTCTTCGACTGATCCGGAGCAGCCCCCCCCCCCCCCAGCGCCTTGTGACCCTCACGGGTGAGTAGCGAGCTTTACAAACCCCTGATTGATTGATTGATAAGACCCACTGTTTCTCATATCGACCTATTTCCTTTTTGAACACGGACCTCAAGCTCTTCACAAGCATTCTCGCTGCACGACTCAATCCCCTCCTCCCGGGTTTCATAGATCCCGATCAGGCTGGCTTCATGCCCCAAAGTCAGTGCAGTGACAACACGAGGCGGATCCTGCACATTATTGACAAATCTCAGAGGTATGCCCAAGAAAGAATGCTCTTTGCAGTCGATGCCGAGAAGGCATTCGACATTCAATAGGGTACATTGGCCCTATCTGGCAGCAACCCTGGCACACTTCGACCTAGGGGAACGCTTTCGGAAGTAGATCCTCAGCAGCTACACCCAACCCACAGCTGTGGTCCACGTCAATGGATGCTCCTCTGTCCCATTCCATATAAACAAGGAAACTAGGCAGGGGTGCCTGCTGTCGCCCCTCCTTTTCGCTCTGTATATGGGAACCCATGGCCCAAAAAATTTGCTCCAACCCACAGATAAAGGGTGTCCAATTTGAAGGGGAACCGCACACCATTGGCCTTTACGCGGACGATGTTATAGCATCCTTGGAGGAGCCGTCCATCTCATTGCCCGCTTTCCTAGCTGAGCTAGGGCATTTGGCCTGGCTTCAGGCTTTAAGGTAAATATTCATAAATCACAGGCCCTTAACTTCACTCTCAGGCCAAAAACCCTTGACACTCTGCGACAGGCCCAGCCCAACAATGGGCCTTGACATCCATCCCATACCTCAGCCTCTCGATATTCTTCACCATCACGGACACCGTTGCCTTCAATTAACAAAAGTTAACCCACCATACCAAATCCGAACTATGCCGATGGCGGTCCTACTCACTATCTTGGTTAGGACGAATATCGGCAATTAAAATGACAATTCTTCCCAGGATCCTGTTTCTGTTCCAAGTACTCCTGGCCGCACCCCCTCCTGGGACACTGCCTTCCCTTCAACAAGAGATTAATAGATTTTTGTGGGCAGAGGAGCGCCCCCGTATTCGTAGGAATCTCAGCTACAGACTCCGGATGAGGGCGGCCAAGGAATTCCCGACCTCTACCGCTACTATCAGGCCACCCAACTGAGGGTCTGCGTGGAATGGTCGCGTGCAGAATCTAAAAAGAACTGGTTATTTAAGGACCGCGCGCTGGTGGGCCAGGCTCTCTGTCGTATTCCCTTCCTCCCTAAATAACCACAGCCCAAATCGCTGTATCTTTCTCCCATCACTAAGGCGTCACTGGCAGCCTGGGACTGAATAGCGACACAGAGGGACCTTACGTCCTTCCCCTCACCTCTAACCCCCAAAGTCAAGAATCAAGATTTCCACCCGGGCTTCCAGGATCTCACATTCCAGATATGAGCACAGGTGCGCTGCAGGTCTGTGGTTCATCTATTTGATCTAGAGCGTCCTCTCTCTTTTGAGTCCTTTCGTACAGAGTATACGCTCCCAGAAATGGAGCGATGGCACTACACCCAGATCCGCCACTAGGTGCTGTATCCTTCTATTCGCCCTGGTGCAGAGCGGCAACTTACTCCCTTTGGAAGCTGGTTCCTGTCTAGGACATCTAACAAATGACTGGTCTCGGATGTGTACCGTCTGATAGGCCCACCCATAGAGGTCCCCAAATCAAAAAGCCATACAGGATCGGAATCAGAACTAGGCAGGGAACTCACAACTAAAGAATGGGGTTACATTTATTATATCAATCAATCAATCAATACATTTATAGAGCGCGCTACTCACCCATGAGGGTCTCAAGGCGCTGGGGGGGTGGGGTGAAGCAGCTACTGATCGAACAGCCAGGTCTTAAGAAGTCTCCTGAAGGTCAGCAGGTCTTGGGTCTGTCACAGGTGGATCGGGAGGGTGTTCCATGTCTTGGCGGCGAGGTGGGAGAATGATCTGCCGCCGGTGGTCGTTCGGCGGATGCGTGGGATGGTGGCGAGGGCGAGGTTGGCGGAACGAAGCTGGCGGTTCGGGGTGTAGAATGTGAGTCGTTCGTTGAGGTATGCTGGTCCGGCGCTGTGGAGTGCTTTGTGGGCGTGGGTGTGGAGCTTGAAGGTGATCCTCTTGTTGACCGGGAGCCAGTGCAGGTCTCTCAGGTGGGCGGTGATGTGGCTGTGGCGAGGGATTCCGAGGATGAGGCGTGCGGAGGCGTTTTGAATGCGTTGGAGTCTTTTCTGGAGTTTGGCCGTGGTTCCCCCATAGAGGGCGTTGCCGTAATCCAGCCTGCTGCTGACGAGGGCTTGGGTGACCGTCCTTCTGGTTTCGGTGGGGATCCATTTGTAGATCTTGCGGAGCATGCGGAGGGTGTTGAAACAGGAGGAGGAGACAGCGTTGACTTGCTGGGTCATGGAGAGCGTTGAGTCCAGGATGAAACCCAGGTTGCGTGTGTGGTTGGTGGGTGTCGGGTGGCTCCCAACGTGGCCGGCCACCAGGAGTCGTCCCATGCGGAGGGGGTGGAGCTGAGGATGAGGACCTCCGTCTTGTCAGAGTTCAGTTTCAGACGGCTGGCCTTCATCCACTCTGCGACGGACTTCATTCCCTCGTGGAGGTTGGATTTGGCGGTGGCCGGGTCCTTGGTGAGGGAGAGGATCAGCTGGGTATCGTCGGCATACGAGATGATGTTGAGATGGTGTGCTCGGACGATGTTGGCGAGTGGGGCCATGTAGATGTTGAAAAGGGTCGGGCTGAGGGATGATCCTTGGGGTACACCGCAGGTGATCGTGGTGGCTTCGGATCTGAATGGGGGAGACGGACTCTCTGGGTTCTGCCGGTGAGGAAGGAGGTGATGCAGTTCAGGGTTTTGTCACAGATCCCTGCGTCGTGGAGGTGTGTGCGTAGGGTGTGGTGGCAGACGGTGTCGAAGGTGGCCGAGACGTCCAGGAGGATGAGGGCCGCGGTTTCTCCATTGTCCAGCAGGTTCCTGATGTCGTCGGTGGCGGCAATGAGGGCGGTTTCGGTGCTGTCATTGCTGCGGAAGCCAGATTGGGAGGGGTCCAGGATGTTGTTCTCCTCCAGGAAGTGGGTTAGTTGTCTGTTGGCGGTCTTCTCAATGACTTTCG
The DNA here is from genome assembly GCA_963921515.1 of Calotriton arnoldi. Taxonomy (NCBI): domain Eukaryota; kingdom Metazoa; phylum Chordata; class Amphibia; order Caudata; family Salamandridae; genus Calotriton; species Calotriton arnoldi. The sequence continues at coordinate 681,142 of CAWUFW010007361.1, read as the reverse complement.
CCGGGAACGGGAGCAGGGAGATGGGTCGAAAGTTCTTGAGGTCTTTTGGGTCCGCCTTAGGTTTCTTGAGAAGGGCGTTGATCTCGGCGTGTTTCCAGCTCTCCGGAAAGGTGGCTGTCTCGTAGGAGCTGTTGATGATCTTTCGGAGTTGGGGTGCGATGATGGAGCTTGCTTTGTTGAAGATGTGGTGGGGGCAGGGGTCGGAAGGAGAGCCGGAGTGGATGGTGTTCATGATTTTGATGGTGTCTTCGTCGTTGACGTGGTTCCAGGAGAGCAGGAGGTCGGTGTGTTTGGTGGGTGTTGGGTCGGGGGTGTCAGCGTCTGTCGTCGGTGTCTGGGTGTCGAAGCTGTCGTGGATGTCTGCGATCTTGCGGTGGAAGAAGGTGGCCAGGGAGTCGCAGAGTTCTTGCGACGGCGTGATGTCGTTCGTGCTGGAGCTGGGGGAGGCGAGTTCTTTCACGATGCTGAAGAGCTCTTTGCTGTTGTGTGCGTTGTTGTCGATGCGTTCCTTGAAGGAGGTCCTTTTGGCAGATCGGATGAGTCGGTGGTGCTTGCGTCTGGCGTTCTTGAGGGCTTTGTGGTTGTCTGGTGTCTGGTCTTGACACCACTGCTTCTCGGTTCTTCGGCAGGTTAGTTTGGAAGTCTGGAGGTCGGCGTTGAACCAGATGGCTCTCGTGTCGGTGCGCCTGTTGGAGGGTTTCCTGATAGGAGCTAGGGTGTTGGCGCAGTTGTTGATCCATTGTCTGAAGTTGTGGGCTGCTGCGTTGGTGTCAGAGGGCTCGGATGGAGGGTCTCGGGCGAGGGTGGTGAGGAGCTGGTCTTCGGTGACTTCGTTCCAGCTGCGGTGTGGGATTCGTTGCGGTTAGATGTGCGCGGTGTGTTTTTCGAAGGAGAAGTGGATGCAGTGGTGGTCGGTCCAGTGGAGTTTGGTGGTGTGGCTGAAGGTGACGTGGTTGCTGGCGGAGAAGATGGGGTCGAGCGTGTGTCTGGCGGAGTGGGTGGGTGTTGAGACGAGCTGTTTGAGTCCGAGGTTGGCTAGGTTGTCGATCAGGGTTGAGGAGTTGCTGTCGTCGGCGTTCTCGAGGTGGAAGTTCAGGTCTCCGAGGAGGATGTAGTCTGTGGAGGCGAGGGCGTGCGTGCTGATGAGGTCTGCGATGGAGTCGCTGAACTGTGGCCGGGGTCCTGGGGGTCTGTAGACAAGGGTTCCTCTGAGGGTGGTGTTGTGATCGACGTGGATCTGGAAGTGTAGGTGTTCGGCCATGCTGAGGGAGTCTTCGATGTTGGTTGAAATTCTGATGGTGTTCCTGTGGACGATGGCGATTCCTCCTCCTGTTTTGTAGTTTTGGTCCCTGCGGGTGATCTTGTAGCCGTCCGGGATGGCTATGGCTATGTCGGGTGCCGAGGAGGCGTTCATCCAGGTCTCCATCAGGAAGGCGACATCCGGGGAGGATGAATCGAGAAGGTCCCAGAGTTCGACGGCGTGCTTGTGGACTGAGCGGGTGTTGAGTAGTATGCATCTGAGACTGTTGTGGTCTGCTTTGGTGGGATGGGCAGGACGTGCCGGTGTGTGCTGGCTGATGTAGCTGCAGTTACGGCAGGTGAAGGGTCCGTGGGTGAGCTTCGGGGTGGCCTGGAAGCAGGTAGAGGGTCGGCCGGCGTTGAGTGCGTGGAGGGTTTTGGAGTCGTATCGGCGTCGGGTGTCGTGGCGCACGCGGGGGTCAGGGGGTCTGGTGCTGGGCGCGGTCCAGGCACGGACGGGCGCAGACGGGCTTGCCTTAGGCGCGCCAGTGGCACGACCGCGCAGCGGTCACCATAAGTAGGGGAGGGGGGCGGGAGGAGAGGTCGAGAGGCGGGAGCGGGCTGAGTAGGGGGCGGGCCGCAGGGTCAGCAGCGGCGGGAAAAACACGGGCAGTAGGGCGGGGAAAAAGTAGACAGTGGCGAGGGGATAATATTTTAAATTAGACAATAATTAAATTAGACAGTAATTAATTAAAGTAAACAGTGGCGAGGGGACAATAATTAAATTAAAATAACAGAAGGCAAGAACACAGATTACCTTAGCAGGGGCAGCAGAGGGAATGGTCAGAGGGCGCGGGAGCGGGAGACGGGTGGCACACAGGCGACCTGAGGCGCTGGGACGGGCTGATGGCACAAACCCTGCTCAGCCGAAGGTCTCAGTGCTGGCGCGGTGATCAGTATGGCAGAGCTGCTGGGGAGGATGCTGGCCTTGGCCCAGAGGTCAAGGTTTCACGCTCGCTCCCCCGCAGCGGTCGCCATAAGTAGGGGAGGGGGGCGGGAGCAGAGGTCGGGAGGCGGGAGTGGGGCTGAGTAGGGGGCGGGGCCGCAGGGTCAGCAGCGGCGGGAAAAACACGGGCAGTAGCGCAGGGAAAAAGTAGACAGTGGCGAGGGGACAATATTTAAAATTAGACAATAATTAAATTAGACAGAAATTAATTAAAGTAGACAGTGGCGAGGGGACAATTATTAAATTAAAATAACAGAAGGCAAGAACACAGATTACCTTAGCAGGGGCAGCAGAGGGAATGGTCAGAGGGGGCGGGAGCGGGAGACAGGTGGCAAGCAGGCGACCTGAGCCGCTGGGACGGGCTGATGGCACGAACCCTGCTCATATTATAGGGCACGGCACACTGCGCATAACATTGCCAGTATCGAGATCACTATGAAAATTGCCACCTACTGGTACTATACACCCCACCGGTTTCATAAATATAACCAGTCCAAATCCCCGGAATGCTGGCGTCAATGTGGATCCCCAGGTAGGCTTTTACACATCTTATGGGATTGCCCGAAACTCAAAACCTACTGGTCACAGGTGCTCACAGATACTGACACTCACCTAGACACAGAGCTTCCCAGATTTCCCGCTTACATAATATTAGGCCTCCCGAATCCTCTCACCTTCCCCCTCAAGTTCCGATGGGATAAACAGATCAGCCTAGCCTTGGGTGCGGCCTTACAAAACATTCTTTCCCACTGGGGTACAGGGCAGATCCCTACGCATCTAGGCTGGCTAACTGCCTGTGGTATATACTAGGGATGGAACGCATCAATCTCTCCTTATCCAATCAGGGAACGGCATTTCCTAAACTATGGAGACCATTTCTGATCCTATTGACGTCAGAATTTTGGGAACTCACTTGCCCTAACTACCTTCGACTGTTGCGACTGTCAAAGGCCCATTCTGCTTCCACTTAAGGGTCAACACGGTTGATCACCCTTTAAAGGGGTAACCTAGCTACTATGTTTCTTCCTCTTTCCTACTCCTTTGGTCACCAGGTCCAGGGGTAGGGGGATTTGGGGGAGTTTTGGGTTGTTATTCCACGCTACATGGAGCCCTGTATCAACAGGCCCCGAAACGCTGATGCAAGTTCACCGTTCTTTTTGTTCTTTTGAAAGAAATTGAAACCATAAAGTTTGCCGACCTTTGTCCTACTTTCCTGCCTCGGAGTGCTTGGGGCTCTGCTGCCGGTCTGATCATTTCCCCCTGGGTGGACCAGGGCCCGGGTGAGGCGCAAAGAAGCTCTCTCATTCTTTGCTGGGGGAGAGGACGTGCGTAGGGCCCAGTGGCAGCTGCCTCGAAAATGGGGTGGTGGGGCGGTGGATAAAAAAATAATTTACCTTCTTCACCGCGCCACCGCACACCTCTCCTGCCGCCGCATGCCCCTCCTCTGTCCTCGGTCTGCTGCGAGCACTGGAAGCACCCAGGCTTCTGGACTCTCCCAGTCAATCACGATGCTGCAGGTGCAGCATCGTGATTGGTCTGAGCGTCCTGTTTGGGCGCTATGGCAGTGCCTAGGTGCCTGGGCATGTTCTCCACTGGGCTATTCAACACAGCCCAATGGAGAACATGCTAAGTGCGCATGACGGTTTGGCCTACCCTAGAGGACCAGCCAAACCGTCATGTGCACTATGAGGAGTGCAAACCAAACCTCCCCTGTTCTGGTGTCACCCGACTACTGAATGGAAAAATAAAATGATAATAACGTCCTGTTATCATTTTATTTTTATTTTTTGCACTGCTGGAATAGCAGTGGGGCGATGCTCCTCCGCCTTAGCGGAGTAGCCGCCACTGGTGGGGCCCCCTCCCGGTACATCCATATCACCCAGTGACCACATCCCCTGGGTGGATTCATGCTTAAGGGGGCTGGGACCCCTGCCCCGGAACCCCAAGTGCTCCCGATGCGGGGAAGCGCCATTGTGCTTCCCCGAAGTCCACATCCCTGGATCCCAAACTTACATGGAGGATGGGGAGAGTGCCATTGCACCCCTCCATGTGGTACGCTCTCTCCGCTTCTTGGGTTCATGTATGTGGGGAGCAGGAGATGGCCACACACAGTGCACATCTGCCCTTGGGAGTGGGCAGACACAAATGGAGGCTGCCAGCTCCCACAGCAGAACGCGATCATGCTGCCGGGGCAGGGAGCTGGCGAGGGCAGCCAGGAGTTGGGCTCCCAAAGCTGCACTCCAACGAGGACAGCAAATGGGGTGCCCAGGTAGGACGTGGCAGAAACGTGGCACGAGGCCACTTCTAAAACAAAAACAAAGGAATTAAACTGACGCAGCTTTCCCCAGCACAGCGGGAGAGCTGCTGCTCCAATATTCACTGCTTCAAGGAAAATTAGCCCAAAATGCCTTGCAGAGCATTGTGATTTCAAATGCTTTTTGGCCCATATCTCTGCTTGTGGTGGTCCCAGGGCGAAGGGACTCGGCACAGCACAGCCATTCTTCTAAAGTTACTTTCAAAGTCCTCAGCCTAAGTTATGGAACTCATAAGTATTCACCAACCCTGGATTTCTGGTACACTTTTCAAACACTCACATGGCTGGAGATTTTGCTCCTCAGCCGGAAGTGTTTTGCTCTCTAGAGGCCATGTGTATGGTAATATTCAGTAAGACCTGGAAGGCCTGAAAATACACAGATGCATGTTGATGTTGTTACGCTCTCTAGGGGCTGACTGTATGGTTACAATGCTTTTCCAATGTAATGGCAAATACATGAAAGAATGCACAAAACAAGGTTTATTCCTGCTGAATGTTTTATTGGGTTATCATAATGATTGCACATGGTTTATTGGTTCAACCTTAAGCAATAATGTCGATGACTCATGGAAAAGTAATGTGCTTATTACAAAACACCGGTTTAAACACACTTGATATGTTTGGACGACCCCTCTAGGGGGTCACCATCTATGATATGTTCCATCTGCCGATGTATATATTTGTAAATTACTGCATAGTATTTAGCAGTGTGTGCATATTAAAAGTATCTCTCCTTTTTCTAAAGAAAAAGGACTGACTGGACAATAATTTATTGGATGTTAATATTGTGCAACAGTGATTGGTGATTACTAGCCCACAGGCCTTGGACTGCTCCGCTTCAATAGCCTATGAGAGTCAAGCACTACAATGGGGTGTTTGCTTCCCAGTGAACACAATTGTGGGCCTATTACTTGTGATGGCACACAACTAATAGCCCACTTTTTAACAATGCATCTTTGTAGTAAATGTGAAAGGGACAAGGGGGAGTGATTTGCAAATGATGAATATGTACAGAAATACTAGACAGGAGAGGTTAAGGGAATTTTAAGGACGATATTGGAATAAAAGAGTAAGACAATTGCTTGTCACAAGATTTGCACCTTACTCCTCTACATTAGTACTTCTGACAAAATAGGCTCAAATTTAATCCAGCCAAGCTTGGAGTAGGCTACGCTCCACATATGGTCAGTCACTGGTACTCTGAACATGGTCTCATAGAAATCAATGGAGGCTGGAATAACACTATCAAATAGGGAAACATAGGAAAATAAATGGAAACAGATTTGATTTTCGTATGTATAAAAATATTTTTCTTTAAATTACAGTAAACTGTTAAAATAGTTCTCAGCACACATGGCAGCTCAAAGGCAGTAGAGAATCAGGAAGAAAGAGTTTCTGGTGAAAGGGCTCCTTGCTACAAGCCCAGCCAATTTATGCTCACAACTGTTATGAGATGTGCTACTCGCGCATAAAGTGTCACAGAACTATAAAAGAGAATGAAAAGAAGACTATGGGGTTTATTTAAGAGAGCCCTGCGTTACATTTGCACTACGTAAAGTGGTACATGCGGGATGCAGGGCTCTGAATCAGATCTATGCAGCCACGCAAAGCCACCCTGCGTGGCTTTGAGTAGCCTCAAATCTTGAGCAAGGCAATGCAGCGACAATCGCTGCATCGCCTTACTCTGCACTCGAGGGGCGTTCCATGGGCATTGCAGTGGGTGTTTCCACGCAACACCCATGGATTTTAACACTGCCTAGGATCTACAAAATCATGTAAACCTGCGGAAGCGCCAAATCTTTACGCCTCCCGAGGTGAAGTGTAACGAGGAGAAATATGTTCATTGCTTCTTGTTTTTTCCTCTTTCTATGTGTGCTGCATTGTGCAGCAGATAGAATGAGGAAAACACTTTTTAGGATTGTTTCTGTGCAGGAAATCCCCCTTCCACACAAAAACAATCCTGCATGCAACGGAGGCATCCTTGCACCATGTTGCAAATGTGCCTATTTTTGCTCTAGACTGCCGAAATGGCACAGGGAGAAAGGAAAGGAATGCACATATTGCATAAATACGGTGCATCCTGCCCTTTCACTTTGGTGTAGGACAGCGCAGCTAGATGATTTGCTGTGCTGCCCTTCACCAAAATTCTGTAAATGAAGGCCTAAGGGTCTGATATAGAGATTAGTGGATGCTGTACATGCTGCAAAAAGCAGCAGATGGCCCCTGTGCTCTATTTAGAGTGTATTTGTATCTACAAGGCAGAGGGGCCATCCAACACTAACCCTAACTAAAACAAAAACTGACTGATATGGTTATGAGAGTATCACAATGGAAAGATAATGCAGCTAATTCGGCACATAATAGGAGCTATCCATTGTATTTAAGATATTTAAGATATAGATTTCTTATCATATAGCTTTTTTGGCAGTTGGAATATATTTTAAGCTATGATCATTGAAACCTTTCCAGATATTTTCTATCCTTTTGTGTAGACTTGATTCCTTTGCTAAAACTGACATCCTCTGTTTTAAGAGCTGTCGCTTTGGTGGTTCTTCATGACAGTGTAAACCACGTTGCCTATTTACTCATCGAGGGAAGGGGACTCAGTTGTTCGATTATAAACACCAAAGATTACTTTCCTTATTTATGGTTTGTGTCAAATATGAGCCTGCTGTATTTCTTGGCTCTGTGGTGGATATTCAATGCACGTTCCTGAAACAATGTGTTTCTTTGGTGTATTTCGATGCAAAAAAAGTCAAATCACTTATAGCTCAGCTCTATTAACCCCTTAGCTGCTAGGCCTTTCCCCCCGCCCCCCTGTGCTAAGCCTTTTTTCGGCTATTTGGGGTAGTTCGCGCTTAGGCCCCTGTAACGTTTTGACCACATAAGGAATCCATGCCAAATTTGTGTCCTTTTCTTCCAACATCATGGGGATTTTAAAAGTACCAAGGGTTTGTTAATTCCCCTGGAGGGGACCCAGAAATTAGCCAAAATACAGCTACATTTTGTTTTAGGGGGAAAAATGGGAAAAAACGGCTGCAGATGAAAGTGTCTGTTTTTTTCCCTGCAAATGGTATCAACAAAGGGTTTATGGTGCTGAAATCACCATCTTCCCAGCTTTCAGGGACTGATAGACCTTTTTCAGAAAATCAAACATTTTTACACAGTTTTGGCATTTTACTGGGACATAGCCTATTTTTGCTATTTTTTGTGCTTTCAACCTCTTTCCAGTTAATGGTAAAAATGGGTATGAAAGAAATAATGGATACTGGACAGATATACATTTCTGAAAAGTAGACAACATCCTGAATTCAGCAAGGGGTCATTTGTGTAGATCCTTCAAGGTTTTCTTATAGAAACTAACAGTTGAAAATGGGAAGAATTGTAAATGAGTTGAAAAAAACAGCCATTTGTACTAACGTTTTGACCTGTAACTTCTTCTACGTATGAGAGATTTTTTAAAGCAATATACTGTTACATCTGCTGGACCCTTCTGGTTGTGGGGATATATAGGACTTGTAGGTTCACAAAGAACCTGAGGAACCCAGAACCAATAACTGAGCAGCGTCTTGCAATGGTTTTTTATTGTGTACCGGGTATATAGCAATTCATTTGGGAAAATATGAACAGCGAAAAATCGTTATGAAAGACACCTATGTATTTCTGAAATGGGAACAAAATATAGAGTTTAGAAACAGTAGCTGATTGCACATTTCCTAAATTTTGGGTACCTATACTAGCATGTGAATTATAGGACATTTTTCAAAGTGACTTCTTTTTTACACATTGTCTTACATTTGGAAGGCAGAAATGCATCAAAAGTCAATAGGTAATAACAGTTGCTCTACAATTTTGTGTTCCCCAAAGTCTCCCGATAAAAATGGCACCTCTCGTGTGTGGGTAGGTCTAGTGCCCGCGAAAGGAAACGGCCCAAAGCGCAACGTGAACATACCACATTTTTACAGTGAAAACGGAACCTTTTTATGCAAAGTGCTTAGCTGTAGATTTTGAACCCTAGCTCTGCCGGCACCTAGGGAAACCTAGCAAACCTATACATTTTTGAAAACTAGACACCCAGGGGAATCCAGGATGGGGTGGCTTGTCTGGCTCTCACCAGGTTTTGTTACCCAGAATCCCTTGCAAACATCAAACTTTGTAAAAAAAAAAAAACATTTTTCTCACATTTCTGTGATGGAAAGTTCTGGAATCTGCGTGAATCCCCAAAATTCCACCGAACCCGCATTCCCCAAGTCATCTGATAAAAATGGTACCTCACTTGTGTGGGTAGGCCTTGTGCCCGCGACAGGAAATGGCCCAAAATGCAACATGGAGACACCACATTTTTACAGTGAGAACTGACCCTTTTTTTGCAAAGTGCCTAGCTGTAGATTTTGAACCCTAGCCAGGGCTGGACTGGCCGTAGCGGGCACCGGGCGTTTCCCCGGTGGGCCGCTAGGGTGGGGGCCGGTTTTGGGCCCCTGGGATGCCGTTTTTGTCACCGGGGGTCGGCAGTATCGGCCCCCTGTAACAAAATCGTCCGAAACCGGCCCTTGCAAACTGCTCGGCCGCACCCCCCTTCACCCCAGGGGGGGCCGGCCGAGTAGTTTGCCAGGGCCGGTTTTGGTTCCCAGTCCGGCCCTGACCCTAGCTCTGCCGGCACCTAGGGAAACCTAGCAAACCTATACATTTTTGAAAACTGGACACCCAGGGGAATCCAGGATGGGGTGACTTGTCTGGCTCTCACCAGGTTCTGTCACCCAGAATCTCTTGGAAACCTCAAACTTTGTAAAATAAAAACACAATTTCCTCACATTTTTGTGATGGAAGGTTCTGGAATCTGTGTGGATCCACAAAATTCCACCCCCACTCATTTCCCAAAGTCTTCCGATAAAAATGGTACCCCACTTGTGTGGGTAGGCCTAGTGCCCGCGACAGGAAATGGCCCAAAACGCAACATGGACACACCACATTTTTACAGAGAAAACAGACCCTTTTTTTGCAATGTGCCTAGCTGTAGATTTTGAACTCTAGCTCTGCCGGCACCTAGGGAAACTTAGCAAAACTATACATTTTTTGAATACTAGACACCTAGGGGAATCCAGGATGGGGTGACTTGTCTGGCTTTCACCAGGTTCTGTTACCCAGAATCCCTTGCAAACCTCAAACTTTGTTAAAAGAAAACACATTTTTCCCACATTTCTGTGATGGAAAGTTCTGGAATTTGCGTTGATCCACAAAATTCCACCCACCCTGAATTCCCCAACGTCTTCCAATAAAAATGGTAACTCACTTGTGAGGGTAGGCCTAGTGCCTGCGACAGGAAACGGCCCAAAACGCAACGTGGACACACCACATTTTTAAAAGTGAAAACTAACCCTTTTTTTGCAAAGTGTCTAGCTGTAGATTTTGAACCGTAGCTCTGCCGGCACCTAGGGAAACCTAGCAAACATATACATTTTTAAAAACTAGACACCGAGGGGAATCCAGTATGGGGTGACTTGTCTGGCTCTCACCAGGTTCTGTTACCCAGAATCCCTTGCAAACCTCAAACTTTGTAAAACAAATATATATATTCCTCACATTTTCTGTGATGGAAAGTTCTGGAATCTGCGTGGATACACAAGATTCCACCCACCCCGCATTTCCCAAAGTCTTCCAATAAAAATGGTACCTCACTTGTGTGGGTAGGCCTAGTGCCCGCAACAGGAAACGGCCCAAAACGCAACATGGACACACCACATTTTTACAGTGAAAACTGACCCTTTTTTTGCAAAGTGCCTAGCTGTAGATTTTGAACCCTAGCTCTGCCGGCACCTAGGGAAACCTAGCAAACCCATAAATTTTTTAAAAACTAGACACCCAGGGGAATCCAGGGTGCGGTGACTTGTCTGGCTCTCACCAGGTTCTGTTACCCAGAATCTCTTGCAAACCTCAAACTTTGTTAAAAAAAACAAATTTTCCTCACATTTCAGTGATGGAAAGTTCTGGAATTTGCGTGGATCTACAAAATTCCACCCACCCCGCATTCCCCAACGTCTTCCGATAAAAATGGTACCTCGCTTGTGTGGGTAAGCCTAGTGCCTGTGACAGGAAAATGCAACATGGACATACCACATTTTTACAGGGAAAACTGACCCTTTTTTTGCAAAGTGCCTAGCTGTAGATTTTGAACCGTAGCTCTGCCCGCACCCAGGGACACCTAGCAAACCTATACATTTTAAAAAACTAGACACCCAGGGGAGTCCAGTGAGTTATGGCTTGCGTGAATCCCCCAATATTTCCCTACCCAGAATCCCCTTCAAACCTCAAATTTAGCTGAAAAGAATCTAATTTTTCTCACTTTTCTGTGTGGGAAAGTTGTGGGATCACAGGGCTGACACAAATTTCCTACCACCTAGCGTTCCCCCAGGTCTTCCGATAAAAATGGTACCTCACTTGTGTTGGTAGGCATAGTGGCTGCAACAGGAAATGGCCCAAATCATACTGTGGTAACTTCAAAATTACCTATCCTAAAACTACCTGGTTTTGCAGGGGGGGCACCTGGTTTTTTGGCCCCGGGCTCGCGGCCATCTAGGGAAACCTACCAAACCCACACATTTCTGAAAACTAGACACCCTGGGGAGTACAGTGAGGTATGGCTTGCGTGGATCCCCCAACGTTTTCCAACTCAGAATCCCCTGCAAACCTCAAATGTAGCTGAAAAAATCCCTTTTTCCACACATTTTTGTGTGGGATCACTGTGCCGGCACAAATGTCCTACCACCCAGCATTTCCCTTGGTCTCCCGAGTAAAATGATACCTCACTTGTGTGGCTGTCCAATGCAGAATCAGCTAAAAACGTATTTTTTAAAAGATGTAGTGCTTAGTATTCGCAGTGCTATACCCTTAATCCCTATGTTTTTGGCCCTTCCCAGTCACAGGCCTTTGGCCCACCCACACAAGTGAGGTATCATTTTACTCGAGAGACCAAGGGGAACGCTGGGTGGTAGGACATTTGTGCCGGCACACTGATCCCACACAAAAATGTGTGGAAAAACTGATTTTTTTCAGCTAAATTTGAGGTTTGCAGGGGATTCTGAGTAGGAAAACGTTGGGGGATCCAAGCAAGCCATACCTCACTGGACCATCCAGGGAGTCTAGTTTTAAGAAATGTGTGGGTTTGGTATGTTTCCCTAGATGGCCGCTGAGTCCATGGCCAAAAACCCAGGTGCCCCCCCTTGCAAAACCAGGTCGTTTTGTGATAGGAAATTTTGATGTCTTCACAATACTTTTGGGCCCTTGCCTGTCGCGGGTACTTGACCCATCCACACGAGTGAGGTACCATTTTTATAGGGTGACTTTGAAGAATGCTGGGTGGGTGGAAGTTTGTGGACCAACGCAGATTCCAGAACTTTCCATCACAGAAATGTGAGGAAAATGTGCTTTCTTTGACAAAGTTTGAGGTTTGCAAGGCATTCTGGGTAACAGAACCTGGTGAGAGCCAGACAAGTCACCCCATCCTGGATTCCCCTAGGTGTCTAGTTTACAAAAATATACAGGCTTGTTATGTTTCCATAGGTGCTGGCTGCGCTAGGACCCAAAATCCACAGGTAGGCACATTCTGAAAAAAAGTCAGTGCCTAGTGGGCTTTCTGCCGCCCTGGGGACGGGGGAAATCGCCCGATATGCCCCAAAGGGGGGCAGAAATACTGTGGCTATTTTTTTGTGGGGGGTGGGGCATTGGGATGCCCATTCTGGGCAGCCCCCACCCCTACATATAAAAAAGCCAGCATAATCTCTGGTGCCTAGTGGGCTCTCTGCCCCCCGGGGGGCAGATCAGGGGCTACTGCCCCATCTGCCTCCTGGGGGGGGCAGAAAGACTGTGGCATTTTTGGGGGGGATGGTGGCATTGGCATGCCCATTCTGGGCAGCCCTCACCCCGAACTTTGGAGAAAAACAAATCCCTGGTGCCTAGTGGGCTTTCTGCATCCAGGGGGGGAGCAGATAAGGGGGTATTACCCCATCTGCCTCCTGGGGGGGGGCAGAAAGACTGTAGCATTTTTTTGGGGGTGGGGGCATTGACATGCCCATTCTGGGCAGCCCCCACCCCTACGTATATAAAAAAAAAGATCCCTGGTGCTTAGTGGGCTTTCTGCCCCCCCAGGGGGCAGATCAGGGGCTATTGCCCCCATCTGCATTCTGGGGGGGCAGAAAGTCATTTGTTTTCTTTGGGGGGTAGGGTGGGGGCATTTGCATGCCCATTCTGGGCAGCCCCCACCCTTGGCCAATAAAAAAAAATCCCTGGCGTCTAGGGTGCTTTCTGCCCCCCCAAGCGGGGCAGATTGGGGGCTACTGCCCCATCTGCCTCCCGGGGGGGGAGCAGAAAGACTGTAGTATTGTTTTGGGGGGTGTGGGCATTGGCATGCCCATTCTGGGCAGCCCCTACATATATATATAAAAAAAATCCCTGGTGCTTAGCTGGCTTTCTGCACCCCGGGGGGCAGATCAGGGGCTATTGCCCTCATCTGCCTCCTGGGGGGCAGAAAGTCTTTTGTTTTCTTTGGGGGTAGGGTGGGGGCATTTGCATGCCCATTCTGGGCAGCCCCCACCACTGGCCTATAAAAAAAAATCCCTGGCGTCTAGGGTGCTTGCTTCCCCCCGAGGGGCAGATTGGGGGCTACTGACCCAGCTGCCTCCCAGGAGAGTAGAAAGACTAACATTTTTTTGGGGGGTGGGGGCATTGACATGGCCATTCTGGGCAGCCCCCATCCCTACGTATATAAAAAAAATCCCTGGTGCTTAGCAGGCTTTTTGCCCCCCCCCCTGGAGGGCAGATCAGGGGCTATTGCCCCATCTGCCTCCTGGGGGGGGCAGAAAGTCTTTTGTTTTCTTTGGGGGGGTAGGGTGGGGGCCTTGCCACCCATTGCCCCAAAAAAAATCCCTGGCATCTAGGGTGCTTTCTGCCCCCCCCCCCCGGGGGGGGGCAGATCGGGGGCTACTGCCCCCATCTGCCCCCCAGGTGGGCCAGAAAGACTGTCTGTACCAAATTATATGGGGGGAGCAAAGTCCCTTGCCCAAGGGGCCGCTCCCCCCCCCTGGTGGCTAGTGGGTGGATCCCTGCTTGGGGATCGCCCTCCTGGGGCGATCCCCAAGCAGGGATCCACTAGGGAAGGGTACCATTAGAAAGGGGAGATTCTCCCCTTTCCAATTATACGTCTCCCAAGTGTTTCGGTGCTCGGGGGCTGAGATTGCCCCACGAGCCCCGAAACAATGAAACTGAAACTAAGTTTCACTTTCATTTTCATTGCAATGACGTCAGGGCGCCATGTGCGCAATCGGCATTGCAATGAAAATGCAAATCGGCCTCGAGATGTTGGAGAAGCTCCTCCCCAACCTCCTGAGGCCAATAAAAAAAAAGGAAATCCCTCTGCTGTCTGCAGCAGAGGGATTTAGTGCCCCTGTTCTCATGATGGAATGGTTCCGTCATGAGCACAGGAGCACTGGTGCACATGACGGAACCATTCCGTCATGTGCACCGAAAGGGTTAAGGGGTTGTTTGTAAACGTAGACTTTATTAGAACATTGGAATGTTGGGCACTCCATTGAAGTCAATGGAGTGCTCCGGGCTTCTAATGGCAGAAGCCCGGAGCATCAAAATTCTAATGTTTGTTCACAGCTGTTGCTGTGAACAAAGGCCTCACAGAGCCAAGAGGGGATTTCAACCCCCTCGGGCTCTGTGAGCCCTTTGTTTAACAAATTAGAACATTCTGCTCTCTAGGGGTGGAATGTTCTAATTTGTTAAACAAAGGCCTCACAAAGCCAATAGGGGATGTCAACCTCCTCGGGCTCTAATGTCCTTAGAGCCCTCCATAGCGGGCACTACCAGCCATTAAAGGCCCGCTTCCTTGTTAAAGTCACTCACCTTCGGCTCGGGCCTTTAATGCTGGAGCGGGCCTTTAATAGCTGGTAGAACCCACTACGTCGGGCTCTAAGGCTGTACTATACTATAAAATCCATGAAGCTTTCTGAGATTACTCAAACATATTCCTATAGAAGACATTTGGTCAGATGGTCATTTTGCCCCTTAAGAACAGGGCCTTCTGGTTTTCTTTCTGAATCATTATTTGAATGCCCTAACCTTCCTAATTGCACATAAAGAGGTATTCTTATTCAAAGACAAAGCTCTGACTAGACATTAACTTTCTAGAAAGTAATTCCTTCTGTCAAAAAGAATTTGTATAATAAATAGCAGGGCTAAGAGACCCAGTACAAAGCCAAGGACCAGACTGGCAATGTGAGCTGTTGAAATGTTCTCAGTCATTTGAGTTACGAACCCTCTATCACTTTCAGGAGTAGGCCTTTCCTACAGGACAACTCTCAAGAGTACAGAGAGAGTAACTTGGTTAGCCAGCTGAGTCCTAGTGAACGAGGTCCATGGGCACGAGTGGTAACAAACAGGGTCAGGTTTCCTGCCTTTGTGAGAATGAAATCCAATGTTAAAGTAGTTGCACGTAAAATGGGTGATCCACTTGTACACAAATATTCGAATAAGGAATAGGGAACTGGATATAAGGGCATTTTGTTTGCACTGATCGGCAGATAGGATGAGATCCATGACTCATTTGCCCTGTTTGGCTGAGGGTATGTGCATTCTGAAAACTTTAAAACTGGGTTTAATTAAAAAACAAAATACTTGTTTTATATATTAATGCCAGATAATGTTACGAAAGAAAAGGAAGAAGTTTATGAGTAGCAAAAGAATAGGACCACCCTATTACAGCATGCCATGTCATTTTCCTATATTTGTTAGTTTTTGATCCTTTTCTGAAATCAAATTTATATACTAACAGTCTTGTGATAAAATTGGTTGTACCTTGCTTTCAATGGTTTCCACCTCTTGTGCCAACTAAATACCAGCTAACAAAACCAGCATAGTGTAAAGTATGGTGGTACCTCATATCAGTGTTGCCGTTGCATTTTCATTGCACACTTTTTTGACAAAAAAATGCAAATGAGCTAAATCTCACGATTCAGAAAATAAGCCTTTTAGATCAAAAGCAAAGGTGATCCACCTCAAGACTACTTACCTAATGTAGGACTTGCAGTCTGATTTGGAGCTAGTACCGTGCCTGAAAACAGAATGTAAATGAGCATACATGTTATTTTTGTATAATGATTTTTTTACATAGCACTGCAAGACGCCATCTGGGGGATAGACAATTGTGCAAGACGATTAAGATAGCAGCAAGCAAAACACAGAAAGTGCACAATGAGGCAAAAGCCTGAAAATACACAGGGGCAGATTTACAAGCCCCTTGCATCATTTTTGCGCCGCCATTGCGTCACTTTATGTGACACAGCGGCGGCGTACAAATGCAGTCTATCTACAAAGTGACGCATCTAGGGAGATGTGTCACGTTGTAAAGCCCTAAATCACATTATACCTGCATCAGGTATAATGTATGCAGGGTGAGCGTTCCCAAGCAGGAAAGCCTCGTAAAAGTGGCGCAGTGAAATCTACAAGATTTCACTGGGCCACTTCTAGGACGCCACTGAGTCAAAACCTTACGCCTGCTTGAAGCAGGCGTAAGGAGTGACACAGCACATTGAGGATAGGCCTCAACAAGCATTGCTGGAGTTGCATCGTGCTTGCAACACGACTCCAGCAATGCGTGACTTTTGCGCCAACAGATGCGTATGAATTTCGGACGCATCTGTCAATCCTTGTGCCCTGGTGCGCCTTGTTGAAAATACGGCGCATCCATGGTGGCGCAAGGGTTTCTCAGGGTGGCGCAAGGAAAGTGACGCATCTCTACAGATGCGTCACTTTCTTGTAAATCTGTCCCACAGTGCACACGAAGGCTATTCATGAATGACTTTGAAAACCCTGAGTTTGAAATTGTCAGATATTTGTGTGATGCTACATACACACAGATCCATAGGAAGGTGTGAAAAGAACTGGAATGAGACTTCTTAGAGTGGAAACATTATAAGTGTAGTTTTTATACCTCAGTTAGGCGATGCTGTTTGAGGTCAGAGTTGAACAGGTGTAGAGAGGGAGGATGTCTGATAAGGTCAGGAAGTGTATTCCAGATCCTGGAGAATTACATAAGAAGAATCTTTTGAGGGATGATGTTTCCTGAAATGTGGAAGTGTGAGCCTGAAAAGAACTGAGGGGCATATTATCAAGGGCTTTATCGCCGCTTTAGCGGCACTTTTTGCCGCTAAAGCGGCGATATTTTTATCGCCCTATCAGCAAGCTGTCGCTAACAGGCGTTAGCGACAGCTTTCAGGCGATAGCGGCCGGTTTTCACATCAAGGCGATGTGAAAACCGGCCGCTATCGCCTGAAAGCTGTCGCTAACGCCTGTTAGCGACAGCTCGCTGATAGGGCGATAAAAATATTGCCGCTTTAGCGGCAAAAAGTATGTCAGCGATAATTATCGCTAATGACATGCAAGGAAGGCGTTTCCTACTAAAAGCGACTGAAAACAGTCGCTAACACAACTTCCCCCTATTAGTAAGGCAGGCGAAGCGATAAAATAAATCGCACTAAGCGCGTTTATCGCTAGATTTTAACACCTGCTACTGAGGGTGACTTACCGGTTTGTAGCATAGGGGGTGGATTGTCAGGCTAAATCCACCATAGCGTTAATGCGAGAATATCGCTGGTTTTCCAGCGATATTCTCGCATTTTGCCGCTATTGCTGGAAATTTTATCGCAATGGAGATAAACCTTGTTAATAGGGTGTTATCTCAGCGATAATTTCCAGCGATAGGCGGCGTTAAAAAATACGCGCTAAGCGCGGTTAGCGATAAATATCGCTAATCCTTGATAATATGCCCCTGAATTCTTAAAGATCGGCCTGTTCCATAGATCCCATGTGTTTTTGAGATGTAAGTGTGTATATATCACTTTGTAGGTGAGAGATGCAGTCTTGTAAAGAGAATGTAACTCGAGTGGAGTAAATAAAGGGATTTAGGTGCATGTGTAATCCGAATGTATTTGTTGATCTTAGTAATGAACCTGCCTGCAGAGGAGAGGACAACTTTAACAAGCATAAGGTGTGAATTATAAATGCTGGAAAGCAAAGCCTTTCTAAATTCAATCAGGGAAATAGCAAGAGGTTAAACAGAAGTTTTGAGGTCATTCCTAGATATGATTTCCTCTCATAAAAAATTCAGAGCATATCCTTGATGTTTTTGACATGGTTGATTTTCTAACTCAAAGTGTTCTACCACCTTGTTGTCAGAAAGTGAATTATTTCAGTTGAGATGCAACCCAGTGCTCCATGATCTTCCCAAGAAACACTAGCCCTTTGATAGGTTGGCAGTTTGCTAAAAGATCAGGGTCCGTATTAGATGCCTTGAGAAGTATCCAGACAATCCCCGCTTTATTCATTTTGGAAGGCACCCTTTAAAATTAAGGCATTTGTTATTTCAAGCCAAGCTGGTATGAAATGCTCAGCCAATTCGATAGATAATGAAGGAGGAATAGGGTTGGAAGAATATTAGGAAGGTTTGTTGTTATCAATGACAGAGATGGCAGGAAGCTAGGCTAATACTATGGGCCTTATTACGAGTACGACGGTCCATAGGACCGCCATACCCACGATGGCAGTCCGACCACCACCACACAGCAGGACCACCTGCAGCATTATAAGTGTGCCGGTCGAATTGCCACCGGGCTGCTGTGTTCGCCGGCGATCCAGGATCCAGCGGCGGTCGCGCAGCGGTCAGGAGCAGGAATATGCTGGCGGTGCTGCTGCGGCACCACCAAGCATATTCTGAGTTCCCTGTCCACTGCCCTTTTCATGGCGGTGAGCCCGCCATGGAAAAGGTGGCGGAGAGGCAAATAAGGGGGTCCTAACAGGGCCCATGTCGCTTTTGGGCCTTGGGGTGCATGCATGGGGGCCCATGTTGTGCCCCCTGGAATTGTACCCCTGTTCCTGCATGGTGTGGCAGGCATGCCACACCGTGCAGGAACATGCTGCAGGTGCTGTCACCGCAGCGGGCTGCATGTTAGGCTCTCCTATGAGCCTAACAGCCCAACACCGTGAGACCACCGCAGCACAGCCCACTCGCCATGGAATGCAATTGTAATCCGGCGGGCAGGCGCACTGTGCCTTTGGCGGTCCTCCTGCGGACGGCACAGTGGCAGCGCTGCAGGAGGAGCGCCAAACTCATAATAAGGCCGCATATCTTTGTAGCTCTCATGATGAAGTATATTAAAGAGCTCTTTCAGCAAGTATGTAAATTTTTTATTGCAGATTACTAAAAATCATTCCAATGTGCACCATGGAAATAATATTTACAGTTAACAACATCAATCGGTTTGTTAAAATTTGCAAGGTAAATGTAACCATTTAGTTAAAAGTCCAGCGCTAAGATTAGCTACATTTAAAACAGTTATGGCGAGGGACACTCAAATAAACAGCTGTAATCTACAGTGCAATGTAGTGCAGAGAGGTATGCTTTGTAAGGGTTAGCAGTTTGCTGTAGAAGTCGATTTTTCACGTGCAGCAGAAACTTTGTGGCCCTGCAAGAGAGCTGGATTCTGTGCCCATTTAAAAGCGCCATTACTGCAGGGTAACAGAATCTAATCTGAAGAGCCCTCAGGGAATGACATAACAGTTTCTGTCTAAGGTGAATAACAGCTGGACAAATGCACAAGAGATGTAGTATGCTTTCTTCTGTGTGGCCGCATAAGCAGCATTGGAGATCCAGCCATGATTGCTTCCATAAGGGGACCTGATCTTTTCATGGGAAGGCACCCATGTGGAATAGAAGGAGTGAATGTTGAATGGGTGCTGCAATGTGGTTTGTGAGGTATGGTAGTGGGCTCCAATGGGTGTAGAAGTGAAGGACTGTCCATCCATGCCTTTTGAGAGCAATCTCTGCTTTATCTATGGGCTAAGAATGGAGTTTGACCGCTTTATTGGTGATTTTTATGAAGGTGATAAAGTCAAGACTTAAATTCCAGGCGTTGGGCAAATTTAAATTGCTTAATGCTTGCTGGAGGGCCATTGGCCATGAATTTTTATTGTTAGGCTGCCTCTCCTTTTCTGACCAACACGGGGCAGCGAGTGAGTGAGGGGTGTTGGATCTGAGCTTCAGCATAATTTGATAATTGCACCCATCCAGACCGAGGCTTGATGGAACAAACTAAACTCCAGTCTCACTTGTGATTGTGAGATAGTTTGTGGGAGCCAAAAGATAAGTTTGAACAGAGCAGATTGAAGCTGGTTCAGTGTAGTTGTATCGTGCCACTTTAATAGTTCAGAGCCATAGGGGAGTGAGGGGAGAAACTTTGCCCCAATCACCTGGAGTAGATAATGCTTTGATGTGCTTCCAATCTTTTTTGCAGCATGTGCAAAGCAAATCTTAGTTTGTTTGCCAGGGATCTCATTTGGATTAGATGATCCGTGATTGATAATCCGGCATCCATTACCACTCCCAGGTATTTGTAAGATTTGGTCCATTCTAGGTTTTTTCCAGCTGCTTTCCTCTTAAACGTGAGATGGTTAGCACTGGAGTTCGCTGAGTAGCAGATTACTTTTGTTTAAGTTCCTGCCCCAGTGTTTCAATGTATTGTACCAGATTAATGGTACTGGAGGCGAATTGGAGTCTGACTAAGTAAAATGATGTTGTCAGTGTATTGTAAACATCAAAGTGATTAGTTCGCAAAATTTAGGGGCATTGCCTACTGTTTCCATTAGTCATGTGTCTAGGTCTGCCATGTAGATGTTGAATAATGAGGAGGCTAGGATGCAACCCTGCTTTAGGCCGGTGTGTGTGGCGATATTGTTAGTGGTTCTGTCGCCGCTGCTGATTTTAACTTGTAACCTGGTATCTGAATACAGATTGATCACTGCCTCCAGAAGTTTCGATGGTACACCCCAGCTGGCCATTTTTGCCCAAAGACGGTCTCTCAGTACCCTGTCAAATGCTGCTTTCAAGTCAACGAAGCAAGCACAGAGTTTTGAGCATTTGTTTTTGGTATTTTTGACTAGAAGGCTGACCGTGAGAAGATTCATCATTGAATTTATGCCAGCCCCGAAACCCATCTGCGTTTTATGGATGATGATTACTGAGGAAGCCCAGGCTTCCAGGCCTACTAGAAGATTGAAGGCAAAGAGTTTGGCTTCGACATCAATGAGAGCAATCAGTCTGTAGTTCGCTAGGTCGGTCCGTGAGCCTGATTTAAAAATGGGATGGAGAATACTTCCTCTACAGGTTGCCAGGATTGAGTTTGTGATGAAGGCCTGGTTGAACAGCGGGGTGAGGTCAATGGCCTGAAAATAATGATCATCCTTAAACTAGGCATTTGGGAGGGCGTTTGGGCCAGGAGCCCTGTCTGATCTCAGTCTTTTCAGGGAGAGCCGAACTTGTAAGTCATGTATCCATGGGCTTCCAGGAGGCTTCTGGGAGAGTGTTTTTTGCATTTAATTTGACAATCTGCATCTTGTTGTCGGAGTGATACCCTGAGTATGCAGCTGCTATGTGGGCAACCCAGTCAGCTTCAGAGATACTGGTGTTATGAAGGCTAAATTATCCGTTTGTGTGTGTTGATTTTGGCCCAGAATTGCCTGCTGTTTTTCAATTTACTTGTGTGAAGGTGCCTTAGCCATACATTCGTCTGGTATCATTTTTTGGCTGTCCAGAAGGCCTCTCTATATGTGAGTCTCAGAGTTGCTATTTATTTCTTCGTGACTTTACTGATCTTTGAGTCTAAGACCTGGAGTCTTCTAATCTCCTTACTTGGCTTTTTTTCAACAGAAGCGGTGCAGTGAGCCAGGATGCCCCTTCCTGAATAGTTTTGGATCGTTGAGTGGATTTTGATGGCAAGTTACCAGTAAGCACCGTTATCAAAGACTCCCAGGCTTGTAGCATTGTTGTCCATTGAGTGGGGCTCAATTGTGCTAGTAGCGTGGAAATTAAGTCTATGATTTTCTCGGCCACGGATCCGTTCCAAGTGAGGCGCTTCAGATTGTAGGTGCTGGGTGCCATAAGCAGGTCTTGTGCGAGAGGGACTCTGGATGGGCATGGCAATAGCTCCACATGCCGGAGGAAATGGTCACTCTCTAATCTTGCTGAAATGCAATAATGGATGATCGTTGAGAACTGCTCTAGATCTACAAGGGTGTAATCCAGGATAGCGTTGTTTTTATGCAATAGCGTGGTGAAAGCTCCCGGTTGGTCCTGGGGAAGGCGGCCGTTGAGTGTAAACAGGCTGATGTTTTCTAGGGCCAGGATGTATGCTTTTACGTGTTGATCGACTCTGGAGTGGCTTGAAATTACTGGTTATAGTGTTTGGATGGTACTAGTTAAACGCTATTGACGTGATTGTGTGCAGGTTTGCAATAGGTGCATGTTAAAATCCCATGACAATAATAGTCGAGCTTGGGGAAAAGTGCAATGTAAGGATCTGAGTAATGCAATTAATGATTCTATTTTTCCGGTTTTGCTCTTCTGACTGGGTGAATGTATAAGTTACAAATTAAAAGGCTGAAATTGTTGTGTGGTGTTGGCAGGGTTGAGAGTTTGACACATTGTCCCCATGTTAAACCCAGGTCAATGTGGTCTTTAGACCACTGAAGATGAATTCTGATGTATATGGAGAGGTCGCCTGTGGCTCTGCCTGTCTTGTTTGGTTTCAGAACTCCTAGGTGGAATTCTTTGAAACCAGTGATTGGGGTCGAATTTTGCGACCAAGTCTCCTGTAATAGGAGGATGTCAAAAGTTCACGGCTAAGTGGTGAAGTCAATCTCACCCACCTTACTACTGAGTCCGTTCATGTTCCAGGAGCACAAAGTTAGGAGGTGGTGACCATGGCAGATTTACCCATGTTTTGGGTTCATGCTTCCCTCTTGCCTCCTGGGACTGGGCCCTGCTGTGTTCACAGGGAGACATGCCTCATATAGTTGGGTGCTCCTGGTGTGGCGGTTTGCTGAATACTTAAATTCTGCAACATGTGAATTGATTGGTCTGTGGGGCCTCTTGCTCCCCTTAGCACCCTACTGGTGGATATAACTCTCTTTGATGATTGACTCTGCTGTGGAAGGAGGGGGGCTGGGATAGGACTCTAAATCTGGCCTTCTTAGTTCAATGCATCATTTGGAGAAGCTCTCCCTATGTTGCCATACTTCTGTGGCTATCCTTGAGTTGATCCAGGTGACAACTGTTGTTTCACTACCTGTGATGGATGGGTTAAGTTTGAATTCTACTTCTTCTATATGATGAGTTTGTAGGTGTTTTGAGATGTCTAGAGTGCTTGTCAATGTTAAAATGTCACTCCTATTTAGGACGTCATGCCATTCTCTTGTCCTATATCTTGAGATCAATTCAAGCTTCACTAGGTCATTTTTGATGTTGTCTTAGTGGGTTTGTTGGGGAGCTCCATGGCCAGGGGGTATGGGAAACCATGCTGGATGTTCTAGGCGTGACAGAGGCGGGTTTGGCACTGCAGTGTGCGATGACGACTGGTTGGGTTGGACTGGGGCCATGTGGCCTTTTAATGTTACTGAGACTCCTTATCGTGGAGGGAAAATAGATGATAATGCAGTATGCCTTAACGAAGGTGGGAGGTTAGATTGAGATGGAGTCATGTAGACATGCATTGGAGACCTGTGCGGATTCAGTTGCTCAGTCCCTAAAGGACCTGTTATAAGGGCGTTGTGAGGTGGATCTTGTGATCTTGCAAGGAAAGGAGATACTTGACCTGACCAATCCTGAGTTGTAACTGCAAGATTTATTGTGGAATGTTGTTCTCTAATTGCGGTTAGGGGGGATCATTCCTGAGGATACAATATTTCAATGCCATTAAAGGTGGTTGGTGCTTTGTGAAGAAGAAAATTGTATTCTTAATGGGTCCTGTCATTTTGTGATTGAGATGACTGGACCCTATCAGCTGGGTATGTTTGTGGGTCCCTTCTTTTGTTCGAATAATGGGTAAGGGGGGAACTGTCGCCTGTTGGTGCTTGCTTTTCTTTGGTGACTTTTGGTTGCCAGATCCCTTGTTAATGTAGCTGGGATGAGGCGAGCTTTTTACTACTACCATTTTCTGCTTGTTGTTCATGGATTTCCCTTGGCGTTTGCTCTCTCTTTTAATCAAAGGAGATCTAGGGTTGTGTTGCAATCGAGTCGGTATGAAATCTTCAAGCAGAGAGGATTGCCCCGTAGATAACTGTTTAATTGATGTTTCAGCTATTTGTGGTTCATCAAGGTGCAGATTTACATCCTCTGCAGTGTCCTGGTGGTCTCTGCAGAGGAGCTTGACTGAGGATACCTGCTGGGGTTCATCCTGCATGTCTGAAGGCTGTTTCGCCTGACAATGAAGGGGGGGGTCTGACACAGGAAGGCATGTGGCTTGAACTGTGTTAGTCGTTAGTGGGGGGTTGGGTTTTTTAACTTCTGCTAAAATATCAAAAACAATGGTTGGGATCGTTTTTAAGTGCTCCAGGGTTGGGGAGAATTGACACAAATGGTAAACAGTATCGGGGTCTTCTTGCACTTGCCTGATAAAATTGTTTAATCCCTGGAGTTTTTGATCGATGCCTAAGAGGTGGGCAGCTAGGGCATTCAGTAGGTCAACTTGCATTTTGAGTTTTTCCGAGTGCAATGGTAAAGCTGAGGATATCACCTCCATTGTGTTCAGCAAGGGGGCCTACAAGGGGGCTGGAACAAATATGTTGTTTTCTGTGGCGAGGTTGGAATCTAATATTGGGGGCTATGTGCCACTGGATTTGTGGGAGGGAGAGCCAATATTTTGCTCTACTTCTCTCTCGATGCTGGACTTGCCCAGTGGGCTGTTTTCAGACCGGATTGTGGGATTGCTCTGCTAAAGTCTGATCGGAGAATGCAGAACATTGCAATCGTATTTGGGGCCAGAGTTAGCTGTGGTGTTGTGCTGATCAATGGCACTGTCATGGGTCTCATCAAAAGGGCTCAATAAGAGATCTTACCACGCAATTGAGATCTCTGATGACCCTTCAAGTAAGATGTTGCCCTGATGATGGTCTGTGAAATGGGGAGAAGTCTCCCGGGGACTGGGCATTTTTTTTACCAACTGGCTTTCGCTGAGAGTGGGCGTGTTTGCAATTCCATTGATCTTTTCCGATGTTCTGTCACATGCACTTGCGCTTAGACAAGAAATTGGTTGGGGTTGGTTAAGTTGTTGTGCGCCTTCTCAATCAAGGGTAGAGAAGTGTGAGGCCTGGTTGACGCTCCTCCAGCCACTGAAAATAAATCCGATGGGGTTTTAAAAAAAATCTGTAATTTTTGCCATCCTGGATCCATTTGACTTGATGACTTGTGTGGGGGTGGCTGCTTTGGCTGATGAGACCTCGCTGTGGCAGGAAGATTTTGATGTTGTTAAATGCATTATTGGCTCGAGGTCTTTCAGGTTGGCTTTGTCCTTCACCCAACTTTTCTTACCAGGTTTTTCTGAGCCACGGACCTTCCTGGATCTCATAATTGCGGTGTGTGAAGGCAAATAACAGCTGATACGTCTCACTGTGCTAGTGATCCACAACTCGGTCGAAGCCTTGCCCTGATCGGCTGGCCCCAATGGGAATAACACCCCTGCAGCTGCGTTCAGTCTTTATGTCGCCTCCTGCGTCACCTCACCCTATGGGTCCCATGTGGGGTGTCTCTTCCCAGGAGGATGATCACTTGCAGAGGCGGTTGGATTCCGTGCCAGGGTACTGAGTCAGGCTGGGCAGCTGGATGACAGTTGGACTGCTGAGTGGGGTGCGACGAGCACTGTGAGCTCTACTTGTGTTCAGTGCACAAAGCAGGGCTGGTAAGTGGCCTGGTGTCCGTAAGGCGCAAGCTGCACTGGCCTAATGCCTACAACCTGTGGGCCACGGCTCTAGAGCCTTACCACCACTTGCTGTATGCTTGGAGTCTTCGTGCTGTGAGTGACCAGCCGGCAGAGGTTACACAGCTGCTGAGGTTCAGAGGTAACCTTGAGCTAGCTGAGGCTAGGGGAGGCTGTTGCGGGAGGTGGACTCACCCCTGTTGGCTCTAAGCCCCCAAAACTGCAGAAGCTGCCATAGATGTTGCTGCTAGTTGCTGCAGGTGGGCCTGCGGGTGTGACCGGCTAAAAGGTAGGTGATCTAACCAGTGCAGCCCCGGCACACCCATGGTGGCTGCCACAAGGCCCCTCCGGTTCCGCTCTGCTCGTAGACTCCACAGCCTCCGCGACCCCTGTGGGCTCCTTCCTGGTGGCTGGTTGCCACATCTCCTCTCTGCTCCTCCACTCCACTCCTCTCCCCGTTGCTCTGTGCTGCCTGCGTGCACCGGAACCACCTTTTTCCCCTTTCACCAAGCACATTAGCTATTTCTGCAATTTCTAGCACTTGTGAATCTTTTGGAGAAAAGTGGTATTTTGATCTTCAAGGAATTTTTTGTAGAATATTTTTTCAGTCCAAAGAAGATGTAACTGTCTGGAGATTGATAGGCATTTCTCCCCATTTCCTTACAGCTGCACATAAAAAGTTCATTTTGCAGTTCAGATATTTATTGAACCATTGGGTAGTCCTGTGTGTGGATTTAGGTATAGCTTTGCTAGGTGCTTCTTCATCCTGAATTGAACTTAGTTTTGCAATATGGGAAGAGTAAGTCAGTAGATCCATTTTGTGGTGGCCAACTAGGAGACATGAGAGAAGCATTTCTCTGAGTCAGTATTGTTTTGTGTTACTGCATAAAGTATAACATATACAGTCAGCTTCTCGCACACAAACATTTTTAATTGTTGTAAAATATCAGCAAAAAAAACATTTCCACATGTACACATTCTTAAAGAGAAATTATGTAAATGTTCACAATTTGACTTGTACTCAAGACCTTTTGTTCCGATGCAGATTTGAACTTGAGGGCACGGCAGAGGTACGTTATGTTCAGACTCCAGTGCATCTTCGATGTACATATGCTTAAAATGAAATCTGCACCTGGTGCACCTTTCTTCTAATGCAGCAATCCTGAAAAGGCACAGGGTAAGTTACAAAGCAAGCAGGAAATGCAAATGTCCCTAGTCTGTGCTGCAGAACGTGTACTGCACTGCTCATGAAATGCATGACTTGTAGAGTAAAGAATTATATTCCTAACCATAAAATAGGGTTAGAAATGTACATGTCTGTGTACATATAAGAGTGATGTGGACGTGGGCATGCGGTAGTGTGGTCATCAGCAGAACCCCAACACTATGCCCACATGACTGATGGGATCTAATGCAAACCCAAGAAGCTGGTGCACATCTACTGCTTTGCTATGATTGGGAAAGTGGGTCAAAATTGTGAGCATATGTACCTGCACCCTGGAGATCCTGGTCGTGAATTTAGACTTGCAGGATTATAAACTGTAGCAGCCCATTTGTGAGAATGTCCCCATGCAATGTGCAACCAAAGTTTATGTTTAGATACAATATAATCCTTTTTATGGAGTGCTGTTCATGTTTGCACTGAATCAACCTCCGAAATGTGTCTAAGTGCTTGGTTTGATATCTGCGCTATAGGAAACTCTTAAGTAAAAGAAGAAGAAATTAATATTTGAAGAATCTCAGCGAAGCAGGAACAACAAAATGTAGATTAACTGTGTGTTCTGTTACGGATGTTAACCATCGCACACATCTTCCAGTCTGTGGATGATCCTCTGAACATTAAATCTATCCCACAAATAACAGACAGCATACTAAATCAAAAGCAAATGTCTGGAGTCATTATAGTGACTACAATATAAATGTACATGTGTTTTATTATAGAAAGCAGAAAATACAAAAAGCATTCTATGATTGTTTTTACTGGAAAAAATTTGATGAAGGGAATTTGTGATTTCTTCTGCACATAATACCATATCATACATTGGCCTACATATGCATTTGTGCACATGTAAACAGACAAATATTTAAAAAACCAACACTCCTACAAAAATGTATGCAAATGATCACAAGGAAGTGTATTTATACATGTGCTTACAAACATATTCACAAGTAGAGACACAGGTTCAAAAACACATGTAGAAACCCACATCTACACATTAAACTACAGTCTCATACCCACACACAGGCAGAATATCGCAAACAATAAAGTTAAGACAGATACAAATACTTACACAGACACACACATATACAAACACATGGACACAGGTACAAACACACAAACACACATACTAAAACACCTGTACATACATAAAAAAAAAAAAACTCAGACACATGCTAGATATAGAAACAAATTATTGTGAAGATTACATTTCAAATACATGTGAGAATATATGAGTACCAACTTATTGAGCTGTATATACACGTTCAAAAAGTACATAGATTCTCCAAACACCTACACACACATATAGACCGAATGAATGACCGTAAACTTTATTTCCCTAACATAAATGTGTACAGCTATGCACATATACACACAGGAAAACACAGATGTGCACAATGTATTGGTACCAAAAATATAGTGTTACAGAAATAATGTGTACTAAATAACTTATAGCAGAGCCGCCACTGTTGCCACCTTGCAGGGGGGAGCGGGACTAGGACTACAAGTCCCAGGCTCCTTTGAGGCTCGTTGCCGCCTCCACCGACGCCAGCATCCAGCACCTGGAAGCACTTTAAATTCTCCTGAGGGCTCCCGCAGCGCGGGACACACGTAGCAGAGCCACCACTGTTGCCACCTTGCAGGGGGGAGCGGGACTAGGACTACAAGTCCCAGGCTCCTTTGAGGCTTGTTGCCGCCTCCACCGACGCCAGCATCCAGCGCCTGGAAGCGCATTAAATTCTCCTGAGGGCTCCCGCAGCGTGGCCCGCCCGTAGCAGAGCCGCCACTGTTGCCACCTTGCAGGGGGGGAGCGGGACTAGGACTACAAGTCCCAGGCTCCTTTGAGGCTCATTGCTGCCTCCACCAACGCCAGCATCCAGTGCCTGGAAGCGCTTTAAATTCTCCTGAGGGCTCCTGCAGCGCGGGCAAAGGGCGGGCCCGTCTGCGCCCATCAGAGCCCAGAGGAGGCTGGGCTGGGCCACCCCCCTTTCAAGCTCCAAGTGGCACCTGGAACTCAGCAAGAAAACGGGGTGAGTGTTGATTTACCTATTCCCTGAGAAGTCCTGGAAAGTCCACACTCAGGTTTAACAACTGGTGTTGTGTCAAAGTAAACTTTGAGTTGCCATAATGGGAAAGCGCACCATGCTACCACCTGCACGCCCAATAATTGATAGCATTAACAGCATGCTAGAGAGGGTGGTCAACATCGTTTCGGGTGAAATTGAACTCACGGAGCGCCGTTTGTCACTAGGTACCGAGGGACGAGCAGATATTGCTGAATTCAGAGGTATATCAACCAACTGTGCACTAGACTCGCCCTCACCACAGCCCCATGGTAATAGCACTCACACATCTCCAATCACAAGTGGGAGTGTAAGCAGGCTTGAGATAATTGAGTCACAGCCAGATATAGATACTATTGTACCCGCGGGAATCCCAGCTGTAAAACGGAAGAGAAAGAGCGGGAAGCCTATCTGTACCAAAAGGAAACAGCCAACCCGCACAGGTCCCTCTCGAACCTGTCTTTCTGCCTGGATACAGCTGTCTTCTAGCACAGGCACCTCTGGAATCTCCGATCCCAAAGTGACAGCTCTTAATACGAACTTGAGCTGTTCAATTTGTACACAGACTGAGGCGATATTAGATCTTGAGAACCTTGGGGATGCTATTGCTAACATTGCTGCTGCGATGGTGACCAAACAAATTAACGAACTTTTAAATGTGAAATTTGCCTCATTATAGGAGCGTCTAGACAATTTGGCCCTACTCATAGGGGGACCTGGCCGATCAGCAGGGAATGCCCAAATTGTAACAGACGAAGTGGGAGGGGGAGGGCCTACTCCCACAATTTAAGCCTCAATTAATGATACCCAACCCCCTACCGTTGGAGCCCGCGCACCCGCAAGTAGCATGTGCACTGCATGCGGACAGGCCAGGGGATGCTCTCAACCACCTTCTAATAGGCATGGCAGTTCACATATTGATGAATTGGTTACTACCCTACAGCCCAATCCCATTGTGAGCAGTGTTAACAGACCCAGCAGATATAATGGAGTAGACCAGAACCCACTGTCCAGCAAATTGAGTAGCAACGCCTTAGTCACCTCCAGCAGAAGTCCTCCACAAGCAAATCCGGATGTCCTGAGTTTGCCATCTGCTGCCTGTCCGTATGTGTTGGTGTTAGCAGGTGTACCGACCTTAAAGAGGGACCAGATCGAGCCGTGGGATCAATTACGTAATAAATGCGTGGACTGGTTATCGAGGAATCGGAGGTTCTATCCATCAGACATGAATAACATTATCATGGCACGTAGAGTTGGGTGGGTTGGTGCATCTGCAAAGAACATCGATGGGGACTGTATTATAATTAATTTTCGCAGACCATCTATGGTGAAACATCTATTAGGAGCATGTGAGCCCACAACAATAAATAGCACGAATATATGCTTACTACCATTGGGCTATTTTTACAAACCCAACCAATGTCCCCACCCTAATGTGATCCCCCCACTCGTTACATCCAACAGGTTTTAGGCTCTATCTGGGTTGGATACCCAGGATTGACTATTGCCACTGTCGGAACTCCCTGATCTCGATGCCGGACCACCACATTCCCATCTAGTAATTGAGCCTCCTAGCCCACCGCCTCTTCCTCTAGTAATTGAGCCTACTAGCCCACATATACCAATAAAAGGTTTAGCCAGCCCAGACCTTCGTATTCTAAGCAGGAATATTGCGGGGCTGCATTCCAAGCTATATCAGCCCGAATGGATAAAACTTATAAGAGAGCAGGATATCCTCTTGTTTCAAGAGACTTGGGCCACCCAAGATTTATCTATTGATGGGTTTGAATGCCATAACATCTTAGCAACAACCCCTAGGTACGGTCGACCCTCTGGGGGTCTATCGATTTGGGTAAACATCGCTGCGGGTGGTATCATCAAAAATGTATGTACCAATAACAACAATTTTCAAGCTATATTGTATAACAGGGGGGTCTCTTTTTTCTTAATTAGTTTTTATAATAATGATTTGCATTCCATACCAAATGGGAACTTTATGAATTTATTAAATTTTATTACGTCTATCCAAAACCAAAAAGACTGTTTTAAATCAATTGGAATTTGCCTGGGTGGCGATTTTAACGCCAAAATACCCCAATTTTGGCCAAGTAATCGGCCGTGTAGCAGTGGACAAAATTGTCATAGGGGCAAGGAATTGGTGGACCATTTGAACAATCACAACTTAACTAATGTCATGGAGATTGCAGCCACAATAAAAGATAACGCTCCCCAGGTGCCAACATTTAGAGGGAGGGGTTGTGCGTCCACTATTGACTACGTTTTCATTTCCCCTGTCTTAGAGGGCTGCCTGCTGAAAGCAGAAACTATTGTTAGAACCTTTGGGGACCATAACTCATTACAAATAATGCTAAGTTTATCCCCTGGCCCAACGCCCAACATAGAATGTGGTGCCAGGAATCTATCACCTTCCACGGATATCCTAAGACTGGTGTGGCGGGGCGTTTACAACACTAACTTAATTTAGTTCAATGGTCAGGGATAACTTGAGCCTTATTAATTTCTGCCTGTTGGCCCAGGACCCACACCCTGAGGTAACTAATGCTTTTACCGATCTTTGTGGAGCCATTAAATCCTTGCTGTCAAAACCAATGATTATAGTGAAACGTGATCCTAGATGGTTTAACCACGAATGCTCAGAGGCTAATAGGCAATTACGTAAGGCCCTGTCATACAGCCCGAGGAATAATCCATTGGTTAAGTTGTCGAGGCAGAAGTATAAGTTGGCCATCGCTAAGAGTAAGGAAGAACTACTAAATGAGCACCGGGACGCGCTTGCTAATGCTGCTAGCGCAAAAAATGGGAAAATATTTTGGACTGCCGTTAAAGATCTAAGAACAATGGGTCAGCCACTAACTCCCATAAGCTGCAATATAACAAGTGCAACCTGGGAAAGTTATTTTTCCTTAATTTACTCAGCGCCTGCACTGGAACTCGACCTCTTCCTACATAGGATTCCATCTAGGGTACCAATATCGATGATAGAGGTTGAGGAGGCCATCTGTCAGAGCGTGGGTAATAAAGCCCCAGGCACGGATGGGTTACCCATCGACCTCATCAAACACAAACCCGATTTTTGGGCTCCACTATTGCTAAATGTTTTCAATAACTTAACTAATGCTTCATTGCCAAAGTCATGGTCCACTAGCATCATTGTCCCAATTTTTAAAAAGGGCGACCGCTCGCAACCGAACTGCTACAGGCCGATTTCTCTGATTGATAACACCCTTAAAATTTTAGGTGGAGTTTTATACAATAAAATTTTAACTTGGGCTGAGGATAATCACATCATAGAGCAATGTCAATTAGAATTCAGGAGCAAAGTAGGCACCAATGAGCAGTGTCTAAATCTTAATTTGATCATTGGGAAGTACACCATTGCACAGCACTCGCCACTTTATTTAACTTTTATGGACCTGACCTGTGCCTTCAATTTTGTTAACAGGACCCGCCTATGGTCCATTCTCTTAGCATATGGCCTGGACGAGTCCCTCGTGCATTTTTTAGCTTACCTACACATGGATATGAAGGCACAAGTTAGGATTGGCGGCGGGGGTGAGGTGTCTAATGATATTAATGTAAGCAGAGGGGTTAGGCAAGGGTGCGTCTTAGCCCCCTTCTTTTATCATTTACATTAATAATTTGCACAAATCATTGACCACACTCACCGATGATGTACCCAGAGTCAAAGGTAAGTCCTCCCGTGCTTTTATGCGCAGATGATGCGGTTTTAATAGGACGCACACCAAACGCACAACGCACTTTAGTACGGGGTTTTACGGACTTTATGTCTAGTTTAGATTTGAGCACTAATTTTAGGAAATCATTTATAATGCCCTGTGGGCCAAGGAAATATCCCTTAAGCTCTATCTCTGTGGGTGATCAAAAATTAACTTGCATTAGCACTTTCCCATACCTGGGGTTGGTCTTTGCTGCCAACGGCAACTGGTCTGAGCACGTGGTGTTTTGTAAGAATAAGTTCTCAAAGGCCACCAATTCTATCCTCCGCCTTCCCCGGCCAAAAAGATCTGGGGCAATTTTTAGCGATTTAAAAGATATTTAAATCACAGTGCATACCTATAGCAACCTATGGCGCAGAGGTTTGGGGCATTGTTAAATGCCCCAATGTTCAAAAAGAAGAAAATAGATTCTGCAGAAAGCTCCTGGGAGCACCAATCTCTACTCTTCAGTATATATGCCATAGCGAACTAAAGCTGAACTACATTGAAGATTTCATCAGGGCCCGTCCCGCATTGTTTTGGCTAGCCATAATGAAAAACCCTGCATGATCCTCACCAGGGAGATAATAGAAGATTGGTTATCCCACGACTAGCTGGGGTGAAGAACAGCCTGGAAAGTGTCAATTTTGAAGGGCTGTTCTTAAACCCGAACACTACTGAGACCGTAGACAAAAAAGTTCTTAGGTCCGCACTGTATGCACTTTATAGTGCAGAAAGATTAGAGAGGGAACTAAAGAAACAAACTGTTGTTAATTTCATACCCATTGAGCAAACTGAACACCGTTTGCCCAGCTATATTACATTATCGATGTCGCATTGGGAGAGAGAAATCCACAAAATTAGTGGCGTACTGGATATAGTCAACTGTAAATTTCAAAAGGAGCCACTTAGGGATCAACAAAAGGATGTTATTATAGACCCTATTATTATAGACCCTATTGACCCGACTATAGGTAATGATCGCAGAGATCGTAGTAAATATTGCAGGAGCGGGCCCCTATTACACAAGCTGAAAATAGGGAAAAATATAGAAATATAGTAATAGGAAATTCAACTACTAATAGTGGTTCTGCACTACCCCTAAAGGAGCTAGTAATGAATAAGCCAGACAGACTTAAATCACCTAAATCATCTGATCCTATAAAGTTAGCTGGTCTAAGTTCCTTAGCCCACGGGGATAGGATAATGGCCCCGGTTGCAAATTTGCCTCCCGAATGTAGTCCCTATGTTGTAATTTTGGCCAACGTCCCCAAACTCCAAACTGGGCAGGCAGAAGAACATGGTTCACTAATGAATAAAGTAGTGTTTTGGCTGACTAACAGCTGTGGTTATCCTATGGAAGGAATAAACCAGATTTTAACAACCCGTAGAGTGGGCTGGATCGGGCCTTTGAAAAAATGCTTTGAAGGGGACTGTATCATCATTAATTTTAGATCTCCAAGATGGGCATCCAATACCCTAAAAATGCACCACCTCCCATACGGGGGGAATTTAATACCACTTTTCTCCCCTGGGGTATTTTTATAGACATCTGAGGGTGATGGATGGAAATGTAAGCTGGCCTCCAAATGGATCCTTGCTAGCTCCCCCCCAGGTTTCAGCCCTGCCCCATTTTGCAATCCCAGTAATTAATAGGTTTCAGGCTCTGAGTAGTTTGGATACCAATGATTGACATGAGGGACCGATACGGGCTAATGAGGTTGCACTTGAAAGTTATTTACCTAAAAGCCCTATGTTGGAAATTTTAAATGCTAAGATCACTACTAGTAAAGCTGGTTTATGCATGATAGAGCGATGCGAGTTGTTATCCACTAACATAATAGTGAGAGCCAGTATCCCTAGTTATTCAGAAAGCACTCCAGTAGAATCTATTATTATTAGTAAAGAAGTGGGACACGAAGCACCCCCCCAGGAATTCTATGAATCTAATATGGGTAAAGGGTACCAAGTCACAACATGGAATATTGCTGGGCTTAAAAGTAAAATAGGTACACCATCATGGTTAGATTTTATTTTGGCCCAACACGATATTATATGTTTACAGGAGACGTGGTGTATCGACCCAATATATGTAGAGGGTTTTACCTCTTATTGGTTACCAGCCCAGGCCTCCCTTCGGGTAGAGCTAGGGCGGCCTCCTGATTTTGATTTCCACTAATTTGGATAAATGTAAAATCAAAAGTTGTACTACTGTGGGAACTTATGCCCAGATTATGTGGATGTCTTCTTCCGTGGGTAATGATGTTATTTTGATTAATTTTTATAACAATCTGTTTAATTCTCAACGTAGCTCTGTTGTCCATATCCTGGAAGGGGAACTTGAGAAATTGACTGGTACCATTAGGAAACCGATTACTATTCTTTGGGTTGGCGATTTTAATGTCCAAATATGCCCTTTATCCCTGACTAAAGTTTGTGGGCCTAGGAGGGGGAATTTGAAGATGATTGTTATATGCATTTCCCCCATTGTGAATATGGTAGTGCCTTAAATGGTGTCATCGTCAAATTGGATTTAGAATTACTGTATTGTGCTACCGACAAAAATAACACGATATGTCCCACATTCACAGGTAGGAATGCATCGTCTAATATTGATCACATTATTATTTCTAGTAATAGTGTACATTTATTTTCAACACCCTGGATAACGGACCAACCAACTAGTGACCATAATAGTATTTCTTTGTATTTATTATGTTGGGGTTTTAAAATACCATCAGTGTTCCACACAGCCTATGTATTGCCCCCACCAGACCGAATGGTGTCCGGATTAAATGGGCTGGTCTGGACCCATCAAAAATTCAGCATGATGTGATTTCACAGTGTCAGAATGAAATCCAAGCCTGTTTAGGGGATGAGGTTGACCCAGTACTGTTGCTTATAAACTTTACTAAGATCAATAATACCGTGGAGAACCTTCTGCTGAAACCAGTGTGTAGGAATAAAAACCTAAGGTGGGATGGTTTGATGATAACTGTGTGGGGGCTTTGGGCCGCCTCAAACTAGCTCTGGGGTGTAAACCAAGAAACCCGGATATAATTAAGGCCTTACGAGCAGAATACGCTTTAGCCCTAAAAATCAGGAAATTGGAACTCCAAGAAAGAGCCTGGGAAGACTTAAGCCTGGCAGCTGATACTAAAAATAACAAACTTTTTTGGGATACTGTTAATAGTTCCTTTTTGAAGGACGACCATATTCCTGAATTTAATTCTTATGTTAACTGTAATTCATGGGTAGCCCATTTTTCTACCATTTTTAATCCTTTCGATAAAGATGTCCCATTCACCCTGTCTAATCATACCCTGTTGTATGGCCAAAATTGCCCTTGTTAATTAGTATAGAGGAGGTTTTTGAAGGCATAATTAGTAGTAAGGGGGGTAAGGCACCGGGTCCCGACGGGGTCCCGATAGACTTTTATAAAAATGAAATGGTTTTATGGTCGCCGTTTTTAACCAGAGTTTTTAATGTCGCCGCTGAGACTCATTTCCCTTTATCTTGGGCCCAGTCGATTATAATACCAATTTACAAGAAGGGTGTTAAGACTGATGCTTGTAATTATCGCCCGATTTCTTTATTGGACTCGTCTATAAAGATTATGAGTAGGGTCATGTTATCAAGACTCGAGACCTGGGTCCAAGAAAAGTCAGTCCTTACCCAAGTGCAATTTGGGTTTAGAAAGGGTGTTGGCACACTGGAGCAGTGTGTCAACCTGGACCTTCTGATCGGCAAGTACACATTAGCTAAGGAGGGAAACTTATATTTGTGTTTTGCTGACCTAAGCAGCGCTTTTGATTTGGTAGACCACTCCATTTTATGGCCCTTATTGTTGGATATGGGTGCCCCCAAAGAGATTATATTTTTCTTGGCAAGATTATATGGGGAGTTATCAAGTAGGGTGCGGTACGGTCATTTAGGCGAACTTACTCCGCCTTTTAAAGTTAAAAGAGGCATCCGACAGGGCTGCGTCTTAGCTCCATTACTTTTTTCATTGTTTATCAATGAAGTTGACGCAGCACTGAAATTGTTTGAGTCGGATGCCCCTAGGGTGGATGGGAAGTCTGTTCCAATTCTTTTATACGCCGATGATGCGGTTTTACTCTCTCGCACCCCAATGGGGCTACAGCGTCTTATCGATAATTTTACTGTTTTTATTACTAAAAGAAAACTTTTAATTAACAAATCAAAAACTTTTGTTATGGCTTGTGGTAGGAACCCTATAACATCTAGCTCTTATTTCATTGAAGGCTCCAAAGTCCAGATAGTTAAGACATTTTGTTACCTGGGTATTACATTTGCAGGGAATAGGTCATGGGCCCAGGAACAGGATAATGCCTGTTCTAAGATGCTTAGAAACGTAAATGGTATTTTTAGATTTGCGGCTAAATTGGGAAACCGACGCATTAAAGACATGATGACAATTTATGAGATACGATGCGTTACCGCAGCTCTTTATGGGGCAGGTGTTTGGGGTCATTTTCAAGGTAATTTATTACAACAAGTTGAAAATTCGTTTTTAAAACGCTTACTTTGTGCCCCCTCTTCTGCTTCTACGGAATTGCTCCACCGTGAGGTGGGCATTAGATATATTTCAGATCTGGCTTCAACACGACCCCTTTTATTATGGAAATCGATATGGTCAAAAGAGGAAACATTATTTACTCAATCTATTATACGGGATTGCCTCAAATTGGAGAATTGTTTAAAAATACCCTGGCTCAATTATATTATTTATTGGTTTAAATCTTTATTCAATTGTGATATTAGAACGGATCTTGAGTGTACTCTTTCTGTTGCTAGAGCTGAGATAAAATTAACTATGTTAGCAAATAAAATAGAGGCTCGTTCTTGTGTTCTCAAGAATCAATCAACTTTCCTCTTTTATTCGCAATTGGATCTTAAACTGGGTTTTCAAAGTTATTTATCAGCAGTGACTAGAGTTTCACATCGATTTGTGTTGACACGCCTTAGATTGGGTATCGTACATCATCTTGTTAATTTTCCAATTATGAAACAGTGTTCTGTTCATGTATGCCCATGTGATGGAGTCTCAAGACAAAGCTGCTGCCATATGTTATTATTCTGTCTATTTTATTCTCATCTTAGGAGATTTTATTTAAAACCTTTTTTCTATACTACAATATAAGATCCACTACAGATGCCTTGAACCTGCTTTTTAGATTGGATGATCCACGATTATGCTTTTATTTAGCTACTTTTCTCTTGAAATCCATTGGTGTTAGGAAATCTATGATTATTGATATTTGATTGTGTGTTTTAAAGGTATTATAAATGAATTTATTATATGTAATTATATGCATTTGCACTTTTGAATTGGGATAATATACGATTTAGTAAATGTTTGGACCTTCATGTGTTTTATGCACTTGCACTTTGTATCTGTATTAACATGTTTACGCACTTTGATGTATCCGCTTTTTATCCCACTGTCTCATAATTTTTTTGATTTTTCTATAGACTGAGCTTTTTATGTCTGTATTGCTTATATGGTTGATTTATTTAACCGAATAAAAGCTCTAAAATCGTAATCGGGTCAGCCACTAACTCCCATAAGCTGCAATATAACAAGTGCAACCTGGGAAAGTTATTTTTCCTTAATTTACTCAGCGCCTGCACTGGAACTCGACCTCTTCCTACATAGGATTCCATCTAGGGTACCAATATCGATGATAGAGGTTGAGGAGGCCATCTGTCAGAGCGTGGGTAATAAAGCCCCAGGCACGGATGGGTTACCCATCGACCTCATCAAACACAAACCCGATTTTTGGGCTCCACTATTGCTAAATGTTTTCAATAACTTAACTAATGCTTCATTGCCAAAGTCATGGTCCACTAGCATCATTGTCCCAATTTTTAAAAAGGGCGACCGCTCGCAACCGAACTGCTACAGGCCGATTTCTCTGATTGATAACACCCTTAAAATTTTAGGTGGAGTTTTATACAATAAAATTTTAACTTGGGCTGAGGATAATCACATCATAGAGCAATGTCAATTAGAATTCAGGAGCAAAGTAGGCACCAATGAGCAGTGTCTAAATCTTAATTTGATCATTGGGAAGTACACCATTGCACAGCACTCGCCACTTTATTTAACTTTTATGGACCTGACCTGTGCCTTCAATTTTGTTAACAGGACCCGCCTATGGTCCATTCTCTTAGCATATGGCCTGGACGAGTCCTCGTGCATTTTTTAGCTTACCTACACATGGATATGAAGGCACAAGTTAGGATTGGCGGCGGGGGTGAGGTGTCTAATGATATTAATGTAAGCAGAGGGGTTAGGCAAGGGTGCGTCTTAGCCCCCCTTCTTTTTATCATTTACATTAATAATTTGCACAAATCATTGACCACACTCACCGATGATGTACCCAGAGTCAAAGGTAAAGCCCTCCCCGTGCTTTTATGCGCAGATGATGCGGTTTTAATAGGACGCACACCAAACGCACAACGCACTTTAGTACGGGGTTTTACGGACTTTATGTCTAGTTTAGATTTGAGCACTAATTTTAGGAAATCATTTATAATGCCCTGTGGGCCAAGGAAATATCCCTTAAGCTCTATCTCTGTGGGTGATCAAAAATTAACTTGCATTAGCACTTTCCCATACCTGGGGTTGGTCTTTGCTGCCAACGGCAACTGGTCTGACCACGTGGTGTTTTGTAAGAATAAGTTCTCAAAGGCCACCAATTCTATCCTCAGCCTTCCCCGGCCAAAAAGATCTGGGGCAATTTTAGCGATTTAAAAGATATTTAAATCACAGTGCATACCTATAGCAACCTATGGCGCAGAGGTTTGGGGCATTGTTAAATGCCCCAATGTTCAAAAAGAAGAAAATAGATTCTGCAGAAAGCTCCTGGGAGCACCAATCTCTACTCTTCAGTATATATGCCATAGCGAACTAAAGCTGAACTACATTGAAGATTTCATCAGGGCCCGTCCCGCATTGTTTTGGCTAGCCATAATGAAAAACCCTGCAGGATCCTCACCAGGGAGATAATAGAAGATTGGTTATCCCACGACTAGCTGGGGTGAAGAACAGCCTGGAAAGTGTCAATTTTGAAGGGCTGTTCTTAAACCCGAACACTACTGAGACCGTAGACAAAAAAGTTCTTAGGTCCGCACTGTATGCACTTTATAGTGCAGAAAGATTAGAGAGGGAACTAAAGAAACAAACTGTTGTTAATTTCATACCCATTGAGCAAACTGAACACCGTTTGCCCAGCTATATTACATTATCGATGTCGCATTGGGAGAGAGGACTCCTCTTTCGTTTAAGGGCTGGGACTGTAAAACACTTCCTCTGTTTTCCCCTTGGGTATAACGCAAAACTCGATTCCCTGCCCTGCCCATGTGATGGACAAAGTGGTCAGACACTCTTACATTTTTTATTTTTTGGCAAGTACTACATAAAATATGCACAATGGCTGCTAATACCATTTTTTTTAAACTGTTACCTATCCAATTAGCCGATGCATTTAGTAGTATACTAAAATTGGAAAATGATGAATTGATTTTGCGTGTTGGTACCTTTTTACGAATAGCTGTAGGGGCTCGCAAATCGATGTGTAATCCATGAAGCCCCTCTGTATTTTGTTCTTATTATAATGAACTTCTGATTATGCCACTGTAAATGCTTTTATTGTGAAGTCTATCTTTTTCTCGTTCCGTTCACTATGAATTTTTGATCACGCTATTGTAATTGTTTTACTGTGATTTTAATGTTGTAAATGCTCTACGTTTATGGATATTGTGCTATCCGAATATAGTCTTTTGGATTGGATTGGATTGGAATGTTCCCAAGAATATCTTCCTGGTGGGTGCAGATTTTCTGTCATTAAAGCCAATGGGGTGAAAGTTTGTAAACAATATTTAGGACACAATATTTCCTTCAGATGACATTTTGGTTATGGTATTGTGGAGCCATATTATACAGAAACACACAAAACACACAAATGTACAAGGAGATACACAAACACATTTAGATATTTACACACACAGTTGAATACATGTAGAAATCTGAACACACCCAAAAAAAAAAAACACACACCCATACCCACATAAAGTTTGTTCACAAAACATTATCACAAAATTCTATTCATGAACTTTAGCTAGAATGGCAAAAAGTATCATATACAAAAAATTCAAAATATTTCATTTAATGTAACCTTCATTCATTGGCACTGCGGTAGAACAAGAGATAGTGATAAGTATTTCCATCTTATGATTATTTGCCACTGTTTACATTGCCACCACTGTCCAGAGATGGTGTAAACTACAAGAAAAGAAGAAAAATTGCTTGCAAGTTTGAGTGGTCAGAAGGAGTCATTTGTGATTGGTTCACTGTGAGTGCAGCTGCACCCATGGAAGCGACAACAAAAGGGGAAGGCCGAGCCTCATCCTCTTTCATCCTCTTTCATCCTCTTTCATCCCTTCTTTCATGGTGTGTTTGGCCAAGACCAATCTGGGAATTTCTTTGAGGGTAAACATCTCTCTCCCTATTGAGTAGCTGCAGAGGAACACTGTGGTTGAATGTAATCCCAGACTCAAGATTGCCTGTGTTTCAGCATTGTAGTTGTGACTACACTTTAACAAATCATCTCATTTGCCAAAAAGTACAGATTCCAACTGTGTCTGTTTCTCACTCAGTGAAAAACTTGCCAGTCATACGAGTCACCATAATTGATTTTACGGATTTTGCAAGTGTACCCACAGCCAAGGAAGTGCCAGTAGCGTCATCTCAGTAGATGGGAAACAGCCTTTACAACAAGGTTTTTACCACGTTGTGCCATTACCATGCATTTTTTAGCACAAATATTTTACCACTTGTATGTTTTTGTAACGCATACCTTTACCACACATTTAAGGTAAGTTGGGGGTATGATGGGTCTCCCCCCCAAAAATACATTGTTTTATATATATAAACAATACGTTGTAATGGCATACGTTCTAAAAGTAAAAGCTCTGTAAAAAAATGCGGGGTATAAAATGCGTGGTTGGCATGCAATGTATTGCCCTGCGTTGCTCCGTCATACAACCCAGTAGATTAGATGCTCCTTGTGGCCCTTCAAAGGGCTCCTTTCCCTAACAACAGATACTGCAGGCCTCACTCTGTAAACCATGCCATCTACTTAATGGCATCAGCAGTCAGAGGGCCTGATTTATAGTTTGACAGACAGGCTACTCCTTTCCAAATATGACAGATATCCTGTCTACCTTATTACAAATACATTACAACCTGTTGCGCTTGTAATAAGGCAGACGGCCTGTGTGCCAAACTCTAAATCAGGCCCAGAGTCATTTACAGACCAATGTTTCAGGAAGTGTGTTGGCATTTGGCGGTTGGTGGTCCCCCTCACATCTACGAAATACCAGCAATACGCATATGCTGCCTGGAGAAAGCAATCTCTCCTTCATCTTTTACTCTTATCTAGGTTGTGGGCTTCAAAAAAGGAACCCGCAGTCCAATATCATTTATGCATAGAACACTATTATGTCTAGCTCACATGTACAACATGCAGGATGTTGTGTTCAGGATTCCAAGTTCATTGTGAGCAGCAGAACTTTAGATCCATGGGCCTGTAAATGAGCATTTATGTCTCACAGGTAAAAACCTGTCACTGCCACCACCGTGTTCCACACACGAAACCCACGACATGGCCCTGTCAATATAAGGGTTAATTTGGTGCACCCCTGCTGGTTCAAGACTAGCTCTAGAAGCTATCATTATCGAAGACCCATCCCATGTCAATGTGAAAACTGCCTGAAACAAGTCAGTGACAGTACTTATATATTGAGATTACCAGCCAAGATGTGCATGCTACAAAGGGGTGACCGTTGAGAGGGGCTGCCCTGTAGTATATCCTGCAACCTGTAGTATATTCCGAATTGTGTCCTAAAAAAGTCAACTTTTAGTCAACTATTAATTGCATACTGGAGTTGTCCTGGATGACTCAGGAAGCATTGGGCTATGTTGCTAGATTTTTCAGAGCAGGGAAAAGATAGAGGTCTATGTGCTGGTTGGCAAGCTAAGGATGCAATTTAACTGCAGCTACTGAGCAGTCTGAGTTGGTCCTTCTCTGCTGCTTGAAGCCTGGTGGTGTTCTTAATTGGTACAATGTTTGTCCTTCTGTTACCCTATCATTTTCTAAGACTGATATTTATCAGAGTCTGCCACTCCAATGTGACTGGGATAATGTACCCCAAAGCAGACATAACTTGCATATTACAAGTCACAAAGGAATATTTCAACATTCTCTGGGCAGCGACAGTAGTTGGTGTGCCTTTATGTGGGTACGAGACTCAGAGGTAACTTGCTGTATACTAATAGCTACAGTTAGTAAATACAATTGTATAATAAGGTCTACCTTTTCTCTGGTCTTTCACATTGATAACAGATCTTAATTATTACCCAATTTAATCTTGCTCATTGTATCAATACCAGAATTAAAGTTTGAGTGGAGCCGCCAGTATTCAACCCTGTGACTTTCATCTCACACATGCATCTCTACAATGGTTTCATTAGTTCTCATGGCAAATATGGAGGCACTTTTTTTGTTACAATACTCAGAGTTTCATCTAAGCATCCTCCCCATATTTAAATGAAACAAACACGCCATATTATGGTGGTCAGTGGGTTGGCTATGATTTTGTAAAAAGATAATAGTTCTTGTTAAAACTACGTAAAACAGTCGCCCATTGACATAAGTACAATGAGTTAATGCCGACCTACACTAATTTCCCGTAATCAAGGTATTGGCATTACTGAGAAATTTGATGATTATATAGGTGTGCATACCCTGATGTGGCTTGCAGTATCTTCATTGCGTATTTTCATCTCTTTCCATAACATTCTATTGCACATAGCACTCATACACTGCAAGGCAACTCCTTGCACCTGAGTGTTTTTCGTTGCAAACTCAATGGTTCTGATTTCATCAACCTCTGGAGGATGTGAGGCTGAAGGGAATCACTTCAAACCTGTATTGCAGGTGGAACACAGATTTCTGCTGCAGGCTCCTAACCTTGTTGAGGTATTTTGTTCAAAATGCATGGGTTTTTGTTCCTCTTCTCTCCCCTTATCCCTGTTGGTATGCTGACTGTGCTACAAAACTCTGTGTGAGGGCACCAAAAATCCCTACTATGATGACATCCACTCACATACCACAATATCATACTCCCCCCAGAAAAAGGGTGTCTGCCATGCCTTTCAATTCCTGGTGTCCACTCCCACTAATATATCTCTTCACATTTTACATTTCCTTGTTCTTGTGATCATGGTGGCCACTTCTACATCTTTTTATAGCAAAAAATTGCACTTAGGCTACCTAAATGTTAAAAACACAAAAGGAACAGAAAGGCTTCGCCCTCCAATTTGCTGAACAAGAACATAATTGTCAGAATAATGAATTCAAAATTAAGACCAATAATATTTCAAACATGCTTATGTATGCTTTAAGTAGTCTTCATTTTTTTTATCTTGATGTACAGTACATGGTGCTTTTGCCTCAAACGCCCCATCCCTACCACTGCAAGATCTTCTGAGGCATTTTCTATAGCTGGGCAGATTTCTTTTATTAACCCCTTCTCAAGGTGGGTGGGTGATGATTTGATTTATTGTAATAAAGTTTCATTCTCATGGTTGTGTATACAATAATATGCAATGTTAAAATACAGAAAATAATATATGCCATAAAACATCGCTTGTACACTGTTTAACCACAAAATGGCTGTTAAAAAAATCATATACATGTGTGTGAGAAGCTCCCTGTGTTTTCTACCTGTTATGTGCAGCGTACGATGCCGTAACCCTTTATTTCTGTAAAAACAGTGATTAATATTGGATTTGTTCACTAAAACAGGAGTATTGGTGATGCTCCTTTAGGTTCTCACAGAATCAAGCTAACAAAAGAGTTGTTTGATGCTGCTCTCTTAGCAGTGAAGGCATATGCTCACATTCTTCTGACTTTCCTGAAGCATCATCTGCTGCCATTACAGCTGCTTCTCCTTGCGCTGATGATAGTTCTGTCATTGCTGACAATAGTGATATTTCTTCACATGCAGACAGAGCTGAGTGTTCCTTTTCACACTGGGGTTAAAGATTCTTCTTCTATTGGCAGTTCAGACAGTTCTTTTCTTGCTGGCTATTCATCTTGTCTGTGAAGTGACATAACAGAGGCACTTCAAATTGGAGAAACTAGTCAGAACCCAGCATCAAAAACCCACCAGACAAGTGAATTCTTGGAAGCTGATTTTGTCACAGAATCAATATTGCGACCCAGTGCAACCAAACCTTTAAACATTTTC
Source organism: Calotriton arnoldi (assembly GCA_963921515.1). NCBI lineage: Eukaryota > Metazoa > Chordata > Amphibia > Caudata > Salamandridae > Calotriton > Calotriton arnoldi. The sequence goes on along the minus strand of CAWUFW010007361.1, from coordinate 636,424 downwards.
CTTAACTGCATGGTGTAGGTTTAATGGAAATTACAAATCCCATCCATGGGTAGAGAAGCATAAATCGGCAATTATTGCTTGGACCCAAGTTATAAAGGTTACAGCAGCTTGCAAACCGTCAGCAGTCAGTTTCTTCCATACTAGTAAGAGGAACGGAGCGGGAAATTGAAGAGAATACACAACATATGGAGCAGCTGCTCAGGCCATCAAGGGCTTGCGTTCTGTGCCACGGATGAAACTGAGGATTCTCACAATATGGGAAATTTCATTGAATTGTGAGAGATGATTTCTTCTAAAAAAGAGAGGTTAAAAGCAAAAATGGTCAGGACGTACAGGCACCATAACTCTCCCGATTATCAAAATGACATGATCTCTGTGGTGGCAGATCTGGTACATGAGCGCATTGTCAATAAAGTGACAAAATATTTTGCGGTGCTAGTTAACAAAACAAAAAATGTTTCACATAAAGAGCAGCTGAGTTGTATTATTCGCTGTGTTGATGGTGATGGAAATGATCAGGAAAATGCACTAGGGTGTTACCGTATGGAGAAGTTAGATGCCTGCAGTCTTGCTGCAGCCATTGCTAAAGCAGTCCACAAAGCTGGAGTTGACTCTAAGAACTGTGTTGCACAATGCTAAGATGGGGCATCCTTATGAGCGGCTGTTTTAATGGTGTTCAAGCAAAAATAAGACGAGGTCACATCACAAGCAATTTATATTCCCTGCCATACGCAAACCTTACTTTAGTGCAAACAGTTACTAACATACAAACAGCAAAAGATTTCTTTTCAATATTGCAAGCAGATTATGTTTTTTTTCGGAAAGCTTTTTGTGAGAGCTCAGAAACAGAGTAATCTGTATGTACTGGAGCTAAAAAGACTCTCCTGCATGAGGTGGTTGTACTAGTACTTTTGTGTTAGAAAAGTACAAAATCAGTTTGAGTCTATTATTGTTGTTTTCCGTGTAATAGAATCACAACAACATGAAAATAAGGCTAACTCAGAAGCCACAGGAATTTTTAAGAACATTGAAAACTTTAGCTTCTTAGTTACACTGTAGTGAATAGAACTCATTCTCTGAAAGATTCACAGCCTAGACTTGCCGAGAGCATGTGACCTAATAAAGTCAACAAGAAATGATTTAGTGTAACTCCTTCAAGACAGTCAGTGCACCGGAGTGGTAAGTCAGGCTAAGGCCTTTGCAGAGCACTGTGGAATTGAGATTCAAGAAAAATCCAATCCAACCTTTGAAACACTATGAATTGAGTAACAAACTCACAGATTATTTTGTCAGTACCTCTGTAGGGAAAAGATGCAGGCATATTGATGAATCAGAAAGTGGAACTCTACTGTCTGAGGGCTTAAAGCCGGAAATGTATTTCTCTACTTTGGACTGGTTTGTAAATGACTTTGATGTTAGATTTAAGGACAGCATGGACTCTTGTCTGCTGTAGGAGTGTTCAATCCAAAAGCTGAACATTTTTGGGATTTTGCTATGCACTAGTTATTGTTGACAAATAGCCAGAAGCTGCAGTAGCTCATCTACAATCTGAACTGGAATCTGCAAAATCGTATCTTTCAGACAAGAATGTACCGGAGATTCACTCTGTCAGGAGGTATCTCATGTATCAACCAGGAGCATTTCCCCAGGCTTTGGATCTATTAGATCTAGTTCTTACATTTCCTATTACTACTACGAATGAGAGATTCTTCTTGACTATGAAAAGGGTAAAATAAGTATTCGCGCAATAAATGTAGAGACAAGAGACTCAGTGATTCGAAAGTAATGTCATGTCAACCCAATGAGGTTAAGCAGCTAAATTTGAGTGACACCATTGACAGAGATGCGCCACCAGAGGTATCCTCCTATAAAATGAGCTGGTCCTTTCCCACTTTCAGAAAAGCAGTGTCACACTTTGTATTTTATTTCATATTTCATAAAGGCAATCAAGCAGCATCAGTATTGCTGAAACCAGTGCCATATCAAGTGAATGTAAACCGCATGTAACACTCTACCAACTGCTATTATCTTCCTTGATTTCCACACAAGCAACGGTTGCTTTCGAGTCCGTATCCTCTTACATTGAGGCATATGCCTCTTGAAGACATCTTCTAGTAATCGCAGAAGTCAATAACGCCTGCTGGGGCACGTAGACAGCAGCTATCATACTGCCAAGCAGTATCCACCTCCTCTTAAAGGCCAGGCAAGCAACTCATATTCTCCATTCAGACTCTTCTCCCTTTCAAGCAAATGCTGTCTGAAGACATCTGCCAGTGATCTCATAAGCCAGTACTCTACAGAGGTGCAAGAAGATGGCAGATACCAGTGGTATCAGCCTTCTCTGTCGCATGGCCCATGGGACATTGTCGTCTTCCCTATGTTAGCATGAGCACGCTGCAGACTGTCCGCTGCTTAGCGCAAGTTACTACGCACGTTTATTTTGCATATGCCTCTTTTTAAACTTTCACACAAGAACCTACAGTTATTTTCACGCTTTTCAGATTCCTGGGATTTAGTCTGAACTTTGGGAACAAGGTCGACCAACAATGCCCCTTATTATTATGATCTGGTCCGGCCACAGCACCTAGACAAAACATACAGATGCAGCTGTTGTTTGAGAATACGTACTTTGGTCTTATTGGAATACATGGATAGGTAGGGGACACTTGGAGAGGGACCTTTCCAGGGAGAAGAGCATTCAGCACCTATGATGTAGATCTACCATCTATAGACTGAGGTATGGGGTCTGCAGATAACACCCAGAGATCTTCTAATATATAATCATCTTGCTTCTATACAGGGGAGGGAGGTTAGGCTAAGCTGTCATTCACTATGACAGCTCCTTTTATGCTTTACGGACTACTTGCTATGCTGACCGTATTTGTATTATGCATTTTTCTGCTTATTGTGTACGTATACTGCATACTAGAGCATGTTAGTTAAAATAAATATTTTAAACTTGTTCGTGTCTCTGTCAGATCTTATTGTGGATGAGTACAAGAGTGTGAGCAAAAGGGTGTGTCTTGCATCCGTGATTCCTGAGAGAGTTGGGAGTGTTGTGTTCTGGGGTGTCTAATCACTTGTTCCTCAGTGAGTGAGTAGGAGGGCAAGTGAGACCTATAGCTAGTTGGTTCCTGGCTCATGGGTACTAAGGTGGTAGGATAACTCAGTCCCTACATACTAAAGTCCCATAATCCTAAGCATAGTTCTGTGTTTGCGCAGAATCCCTCCAACATGGCACCGCCAACGTTTGGTCAGGTACTTATTCACAAGACCCCTGAGTAGCGCTTGTGCTCGTCCACGATACCCTCTCACCGGTACCCGGAGACATCTGTGGTGGGAGGGCTTTGCCTCCTCCTGATTCTGTAGGTTTTTCAAGCTTGAATTCTAAATGGTTTTTGAGACCCGTTTTGCGCTACCGTTTTGTTCAGCTTTTCCTTCCGCCATGGCACAACCAGTCACGATTCCGGCACATAGCCGGGTGACGGTTACACACATTTATTCTGGGGTGACATTTACTGCAGTAGATGCAAATGATGCGAATTATAATTTTTTCCATGCTTACACGGTCGCTGCTCCACCAGCAGCGTATCGTCTTTAGCGATGATTGAAGTTCCGTTGACATCCTGGGAGCATACTATTTGGTTTAATGGCCCCTTCCTCATCCTGTCTCTTATGTTTGTATGGGCCCCTTAAGTATTGATGGGGCTTCTTGGTCAGTTTTGGCTGGTTTTACACAGCATAGGAACTATCTCAATGTTAATATAGTGGAGCTTTGTTTGCTTTATGCACAAGTGATTCAACTCTATAGACGAGTCATTCAATTTATTTCTCGTTCTTTTCTAGTTTCTCCGGTTGGTGCTGTGCCTCTGACACCAGTACTTGGCGGAGGCCATGTGATAAGTCTCCTCATGATTAACTCAGTGATGGGCAAACGTCCTCAGAATCGTGAGGACCTTCCCTTATGGATAGCTCAGAAGATTGAACAGCTTGAAGCTGTTTTTCCACACACTAGTCCTGTTGAGAAGCACAGGATCCTTACTATGTGTTTGTCGAGTGGTCTGATTCCTCCTTTAGTGGACTGCAACACCTGGGGGATGGTGTTTGCTTCAGTGAATACACTTTGTTTTGGCACCCCCTCGATGAGCGTTATGCAGAGTGTTCTAAAACATGTACAGGATGAGCACGGGGCTGGTCCAGCCCTGGATTTGGGGATGAAATGAGTGGATATGTTTCCCATAGTCTACGATATGATTCTGGCTAACATTAAAGGTGAAGCGGTTTGCTTGCAGGTACGCCAACGGCTAGCGGCGGTGGCGGACGCTGATCGGGAGCGACAGTTGCCGATTATTATTGCGGATGTTTATACATCCCTAGGACGCAATAATTTGGGAATCAGACCATTTACGCAGTACAGGGTAAACCCGGACAAGGAGGGTCATCCTGTCTTTTCGAAAAAGACATGGATCAAAAATATGCAGCAGCAGAAGCCTAAGTCTCCACCTGATGATTCTGAACGTAGATATGATTTACGTGACTGCTCTAATATTAAGACAGCTGAGAGGTTCCAGGTTCCTGATCCCCGTTCTCTTCGTTCCTTTCAGGAATTGTCGGATCAACAGTTTGGTGGTGGTGGACGACAGGATCGCAGACAGGGCGAGTCCACGCAACAACGGCGAGACCCGCAGCCCCAGTTTGACGTGAAAGTCAAACGGGAGGAATCACCTCAATATCGAGCCCCGTTTCAGAAGAAAAAAGTTGCCGCTTTGACTGCAAAGTATGCCCCAGACGGTGCAAACCCTCCTCCTGGACAGGAGTTGGGTGGTGACTCTCCTCGACAGCGTGGCAGAAGTTACCATAGTTCAACAGACACTCCACCAGCATCTGGAGACGAAAGCAACTGACACTTTATAACTGTTGAAACCGTGGACACCCATGCCGCTCCCCCTGATAGACTATCAAGTAGACCTTCAAATTGAAGGTGATGTTAAACGCACTGTACATGCAGTCTTTTGGGACAACTTGAAGTCTTCTTACGACATTTTACTGGCGGAGGTTGATTGGCCTCCCCCTTTTGTCCTGGGGGCAAGGAAGTAATTCTTTCTTCTTTTTCACAGTATGTTCCAGAAGAGACTAAACAAGCTTATGCTTCGGAGTGGGCTATTGCCTTGGCTCCTGCTTTATATTGCAATCAGGCGGGTTGGGATATGGATTCACCTTTGCATGTAATTCCTTTGCGATCTACACCTCAGCCCCAACCGCAATATCCCATTAAACGTGAGGCTAAAGCGTCCATTAGTGACATATTGACTCAATTAGAATATCAGGGTGTAATTGAGCCCTGTGTCTCATCAATGAATAATCCTCTTTTTCCAATATTGAAACCGGACAGTTCATATCATATGGTTTTAGACTACAGACATTTGAACAGTCATGTTCATACCTTTGCGGTACAGAACACACACAGCTCTGAGTTAGTAAATAATATTGTCCGTAACACAATAGTTGCAGGCACGATGGTGAATGGTGATTTTAAATCTTCCTTGGTTCACACACAATCCCTTGGGGATTGTACGGCACAATTGGCCGAGTTACACACTTTGCTCTTGGCTCTTGAGTTTGCCAATCCTGCTGTGCATACTCTTGTAGTGTGCGACTCTTTCTACTGTGTACAATCCTTTAATGACAACTTTTTCTTTTGGAAACAGAATGATATTTGTTATTCTAAGGGTAGCACAATGAGCATAAAACTCTTTGGGTCTGAGTGGCCACTCTTAAGGAACGTTTGCCACTCACACATGTTATCCATATACTAGGCCATCAATGTGTGGGAGCGCACGCTGTTGGTAATTCTATGGCTGATGAGGCAGCCAAATCTGCAGTAGCCACATGCTCAGGAGCAGCTGTTACAAGGTCCATGACTAAAATTGATGATGACATTTTGGCTGTAGCCGCAATGAAGGAGGGTACTCCTTTTCCCTAGGGTTTCCCTTCACGTTATACCTATCACTTGACCACTGATCAGGTTCCATTTGTGACTATTCCCACGGTTGGTAATCGCTTGATTCCCAACAAGGACCGCAGACTTTCACTGATTGTGGCCTCCCATTAAGGAATGGCTTCGGCACACGCAGGAGTGACAGCCACAATTTCTCTTTTACAACAACGCCATTGGTCGCGTGGTTTATACCAACAAACGCGCAAATATGTGCCTTCCTGTGACATTTGTCAACAGATTAAACCTTCAACTGTTTCGCGTCCACCACACACTCATCTCTACATTTCTAACCATCCATTTGGATGTATTTATCTTGATCACAGCGGTCCCTTAACATCTGACAATGCTTTCAAATATATTTTTGTTGCAGTGGATTCGTGCACTAGGTTCCTCTGGGTTTGGCCGCATCGCTGTGCTGACGCTCGTACTGTTATAAAAGATTTGCATGTCTTTGTAGGGACATATGCCTGTGGCACCTTCCATTCAGATCAAGGTCCGGCGTTTGCCACTAAGGCTTACAGTGATTCGAAGAAGTCTATGGGGGTGAAGGTGCATTTCTCGTCTCCATATAGGCCTGAGGGCAATTTTGTTGTGGAGCGGATGAACCGTGACTTAAAGGAATCTTTAACAGCAACAGTATTAGGTACAGGCCGGGGCTGGTTGACTCATCTCTATGGGGTTCAACGTGCACTAAATAATCTCCCTAGAAGATCTCTGGGTGGGCAGACCCCATACAAAATGCTCTTTGGCAATAAGATGTTTGTGCCAGACCTTGCCGGTCTAGACGTTGTAGCCGCTGCCACAACATTTTACGTAGATAACCATTGTGCTATGTTACAGGATCTACCAAATAATCGAGATGCTCTGGCAAAAACCCATTTTCCATCACCAATGGATGCAGCGGTGCTGATTCCTGTTTCTGGCTGGCTTCCTAAAGTTGGTGATCTGGTCTGGGAGAAAGTGGCGAATAAGAAGGAATTCGGTCCCACATACCGTGCTCTGGTCCTGGTCCTTCGTCTTAAGGGCACCCGAACTGTGATCTTACATACGCTACCTGGATGCAAGGATAATCATTTCATTTCAATTGAACATGTCAAATTACACCATGTGGCCAATACTCAATAGTATGCCCACAAGCATCCCGCATCAGGATGTTACACTACATTGGATGGATTCTGTTTTTCCTGATTCTACGCGGCACCCAGATGGGGAGGTTGAATCTTCAGTTGATCAATTAACTGTTTTATCTTCTACATCTACAACTGTGGAACACGAGTATACTTCCCCACCATTTGTACTTCAAGTTGATCTCCCAGACTCTAGAATACATTCGACTTCTAATGAAGAACAGCCCCCACTGTTTCAGCTCAGTTCCAGCAGTTACTATATCGACCAAGATAAATTTTCTTCCGACACTTCTTCATTGTCTTCTGTTATCTCTCTGCCCCCGGCACGGATATGTGTTTTTATCTCGCGGTTGCAAAGAACGTACCTGATCAAACCATGGGCTTACATTTGGATCGTATTATCAATGGTGTTCCTCTTCATGTGGATTGGATTCGTGATTGTCTTTTTCCTTTTAATTAATGGCCACTACTTGCCTGAACGCTCCACTGTAGAACTGGTTGACAGAGTACTGGCCCCTCGTACTTTTTCGCATAGAATTAAAAGAGACCAAACCCTTGTTAATATTTCAGTAGTCCCAATTCCTGATGGCATTATTTGGGACAAAGTGCCATTCGATGTATATGGTCCGATGGAGACACTGCAAATGCCATACGTCTTCCGTTTTTCCTTGGGTGATGTCATTTTACCTGGCATGCATTCAGATGATTGGGATGTAAATGCTGTTAATTCTTTGTTTTCTGATTTACAATATTATACTGTTTTTGATACAGACGACCTATATTTGAATTCTGCTAATTCCGCAGATTTATTGCTCACTGTGCCACTGGAATCAAGCTACCCTGGCTAAAGAAGGGTGAAACCCCGAAACCGGTCCTAGGATGCTTGTTTCCGGTCCAGGGAGGACCTGTCTTGGCAGTTCGGGCTGGACTGTTCCAATGAGGCACAGGGTCAAGACTGATTTGCATATGGCCGGGTTTAAACTGGGGTGGCATGGTGAGCAAAAGAATGATGGATTTAACCCAGATCTCTTGACTGGGGGTGAATGTTTTGATTTGTTCTGCATTCCGTCCATCAATTGTGTGTCTTTTGCTTTCTCGCCCTAAGTGCGCCAGGTATGCCCAGACGTGGGTCCTGGGCTCACTGTGCTACTGGAATCAAGCTATCCTGGCTGAAGAGGGGTGAAATCCTGAAAACGGTCCTAGGATGCTTGTTTCTGGTCCAGGGAGGACCTGGCTTGGCAGTTCGGGCTGGACTGTTCCCATGAGGCACAGGGTCAAGACTGATTTGCATATGGCCAGGTCTAAACTGGGGTGGCATGGTGAGCAAAAGAATGATGGATTTAACCCAGATCTCTTGACTGGGGGTGAATGTTTTGATTTGTTATCCATTCTGTCCATCAATTGTGTGTCTTTTGCTTTCTCGCCCTAAGTGCGTCAGGTATGCCCAGACGTGGGTCCTGGGCTCACTGTGCCACTGGAATCAAGCTACCCTGGCTGAAGAGGGGTGAAACCCCGAAACCGGTCCTAGGATGCTTGTTTCTGGTCCAGGGAGGACCTGGCTTGGCAGTTCGGGCTGGACTGTTCCCATGAGGCACAGGGTCAAGACTGATTTGCATATGGCCAGGTCTAAACTGGGGTGGCATGGTGAGCAAAAGAATGATGGATTTAACCCAGATATCTTGACTGGGGGTGAATGTTTTGATTTGTTCTGCATTCCATCCATCAATTGTGTGTATTTTGCTTTCTCGCCCTAAGTGCGCCAGGTATGCCCAGACGTGGGTCCTGGGCTCACTGTGCCACTGGAATCAAGCTACCCTGGCTGAAGAGGGGTGAAAACCCGAAACCGGTCCTAGGATGCTTGTTTCCGGTCCAGGGAGGACCTGGCTTGGCAGTTCGGGCTGGACTGTTCCCATGAGGCACAGGGTCAAGACTGATTTGCATATGGCCAGGTCTAAACTGGGGTGGCATGGTGAGCAAAAGAATGATGGATTTAAACCCGATCTCTTGACTGGGGGTGAATGTTTTGATTTGTTCTGCATTCCGTCTATCAATTGTGTGTCTTTTGCTTTCTTGCCCTAAGTGCGCCAGGTATGCCCAGACGTGGGTCCTGGGCTCACTGTGCCACTGGAATCAAGTTACCCTGGCTGAAAAGCAGTGAAACCCCAAAACCAGTCCTAGGATGCTTATTTCCGGTCCAGGGAGGACCTGGCTTGGCATTTCGGGCTGGACTGTTCCCATGAGGCACAGGGTCAAGACTGATTTGCATATGGCCAGGTCTAAACTGGGGTGGCATGGTGAGCAAAAGAATGATGGATTTAACCCAGATCTCTTGACTGGGGTGAATATTTTGATTTGTTCTGCATTCCATCCATCAATTGTGTGTCTTTTGCTTTCTCGCCCTAAGTGCGCCAGGTATGCCCAGACGTGGGTCCTGGGCTCTCTGTGCCACTGGAATCAAGCTACCCTGGCTGAAGAGGGGTGAAACCCCGAAACCGGTCCTAGGATCCTTGTTTCCGGTCCAGAGAGGACCTGGCTTGGCAGTTCAGGCTGGACTGTTCCCATGAGGCACAGGGTCAAGACTGATTTGCATATGGCCAGGTCTAAACTGGGGTGGCATGGTGAGCAAAAGAATGATGGATTTAACCCAGATCTCTTGACTGGGGGTGAATGTTTTGATTTGTTCTGCATTCCGTCCATCAATTGTGTGTCTTTTGCTTTCTCGCTCTAAGTGCGCCAGGTATGCCCAGACGTGGGTCCTGGGCTCACTCTGCCACTGGAATCAAGCTACTCTGGCTGAAGAGGGGTGAAACCCCGAAACCGGTCCTAGGATGCTTGTCTCCGGTCCAGGGAGGACCTGGCTTGGCAGTTCGGGCTGGACTGTTCCATGAGGCACAGGGTCAAGACTGATTTGCATATGGCCAGGTCTAAACTGGGGTGGCATGGTGAGCAAAAGAATGATGGTTTTAACCCAGATCTCTTGACTGGGGGTGAATGTTTTGATTTGTTCTGCATTCTGTCCATCAATTGTGTGTCTTTTGCTTTCTCGCCCTAAGTGCGCCAGGTATGCCCAGACGTGGGTCCTGAGCTCACTGTGCCACTGGATTCAAGCTACCCTGGCTGAAGAGGGGTGGAACCCCGAAATCAGTCCTAGGATGCTTGTTTCTGGTCCAGGGAGGACCTGGCTTGGCAGTTCGGGCTGGACTGTTCCCTTGAGGCACAGGGTCAAGACTGATTTGCATATGGCCAGGTCTAAACTGGGGTGCCATGGTGAGCAAAAGAATGATGGATTTAACCCAGATCTCTTGCCTGGGGGTGAATGTTTTGATTTGTTCTGCATTCCGTCCATCAATTGTGTGTCTTTTGCTTTCTCGCCCTAAGTGCGCCAGGTATGCCCAGACGTGGGTCCTGGGCTCACTGTCCACTGGAATCAAGCTACCCTGGCTGAAGAGGGGTGAAACCCAGAAACCGGTCCTAGGATGCTTGTTTCCGGTCCAGGGAGGACCTGGCTTGGCAGTTCGGGCTGGACTGTTCCCATGAGGCACAGGGTCAAGACTGATTTGCATATGGCCAGGTCTAAACTGGGGTGGCATGGTGAGCAAAAGAAGGATGGATTTAACCCAGATCTCTTGACTGGGGTGAATATCTTGATTTGTTCTGCATTCCGTCCATCAATTGTGTGTCTTTTGCTTTCTCGCCCTAAGTGCGCCAGGTATGCCTAGACGTGGGTCCTGGGCTCACTGTGCCATTGGAATCAAGCTACCCTGGCTGAAGAGGGGTGAAATCCCGAAACCGGTCCTAGGATGCTTATTTCCGGTCCAGGGAGGACCTGGCTTGGCAGTTCGGGCTGGACTGTTCCCATGAGGCACAGGGTCAAGACTGATTTGCATATGGCCAGGTCTAAACTGGGGTGGCATGGTGAGCAAAAGAATGATGGATTAAACCCAGATCTCTTGACTGGGGGTGAATGTTTTGATTTGTTCTGCATTCCATCCATCAATTGTGTGTCTTTTGCTTTCTCACCCTAATTGCGCCAGGTATGCCCAGACATGGGTCCTGGGCTCACTGTGCCACTGGAATCAAGCTACCCTGGCTGAAGAAGGGTGAAACCCAGAAACCGGTCCTAGAATGCTTGTTTCCGGTCCAGGGAGGACCTGGCTTGGCAGTTCGGGCTGGACTGTTCCCATGAGGCACAGGGTCAAGACTGATTTGCATATGGCCAGGTCTAAACTGGGGTGGCATGGTGAGCAAAAGAATGATGGCTTTAACCCAGATCTCTTGACTGGGGGTGAATGTTTTGATTTGTTCTGCATTCCATCCATCAATTGTGTGTCTTTTGCTTTCTCACCCTAATTGCGCCAGGTATTCCCAGACATGGGTCCTGGGCTCACTGTGCCACTGGAATCAAGCTACCCTGGCTGAAGAAGGGTGAAACCCAGAAACCGGTCCTAGAATGCTTGTTTCCGGTCCAGGGAGGACCTGGCTTGGCAGTTCGGGCTGGACTGTTCCCATGAGGCACAGGGTCAAGACTGATTTGCATATGGCCAGGTCTAAACTGGGGTGGCATGGTGAGCAAAAGAATGATGGCTTTAACCCAGATCTCTTGACTGGGGGTGAATGTTTTGATTTGTTCTGCATTCCGTCCATCAATTGTGTGTCTTTTGCTTTCTCGCTCTAAGTGCGCCAGGTATGCCCAGACGTGGGTCCTGGGCTCACTGTGCCACTGGAATCAAGCTACCCTCGCTGAAGAGGGGTGAAACCCCGAAACCGGTCCTAGGATGCTTGTTTCCGGTCCAGGAAGGACCTGGCTTGGCAGTTCGGGCTGGACTGTTCCCATGAGGCACAGGGTCAAAACTGATTTGCATATGGCCAGGTCTAAACTGGGGTGGCATGGTGAGCAAAAGAATGATGGATTTAACCCAGATCTCTTGACTGGGGGTGAATGTTTTGATTTGTTCTGCATTCCGTCTACCAATTGTGTGTCTTTTGCTTTCTCGCCCTAAGTGCGCCAGGTATGCCCAGACGTGGGTCCTGGGCTCACTGTGCCACTGGAATCAAGCTACCCTGGCTGAAGAGGGGTGAAACCGCGAAACCAGTCCTAGGATGCTTGTTTCCGGTTCAGGGAGGACCTGGCTTGGCAGTTCGGGCTGGACTGTTCCCATGAGGCACAGGGTCAAGACTGATTTGCATATGGCCAGGTCTAAACTGGGGTGGCATGGTGAGCAAAAGAATGATGGATTTAACCCAGATCTCTTGACTGGGGGTGAATGTTTTGATTTGTTCTGCATTCCGTCCATCAATTGTGTGTCTTTTGCGATCAACATTATGTCCATCACTTTCTTCACAAAACCAGTACTCAGCAAACAGCTTTTAATTATACACAATGGGAACATTGCCCAACGCCATCTAAAGGGAGTTCCTTGACACAGAAAAATAAATGTATGTATTTTACTGGTTACAATCTATCCGACCCAGCATCTTATTATTTCAAATTGAATGTTCCCACATTGAACAAATATATGCTTACCCAGACTAAGTTAGTTTATTCTTCATCCTTCATAGCAAATATGTCCCTGAATGGTTTTGATTATTGGAAGGACACTATTGATTTAAAGTCTATTTGGGGCACCAAATTTTGGCAAGTTTAAGGTAGTGAATCCTTGCATCATGCATGTCTAATACCGTCTCAATTAATATTTTTAAATCAGACGGTCCAACAAACTACGGGGCATATTATCAAGGGCAGTATCGCCACTTTAGCGGCACTCTTTGCTGATAAAGCAGCGATATTTTTATCGCCCTATTAGCAAGCTGTCGCTAACAGCTGTTAGCGACAGCTTAATGGCGATAGCGGCCGTTTTGTTGCCGCTTTGCATGTCAGCGATAATTATTGCTTATGACATGCAAAGTAGGCGTTCCCAACTAAAAGCAACTGCAAACAGTCGCAAACACAACTTCCCCCTATTATCAATGCCCGCGAAGCGATAAAAAAAGTCGCGCTAACCGCGATTATCGCTGGAATTTAACACCTGCTAAAAACTTGACTTACCTATTTTCTCAATGGGAGGTGGATTGTGAGGCTAAGTCCACCATGGCCTATCATCAAGGATTCCTCTATCGCTGGTGTTTTATCGCAGGATTTCCTGCGATATTCTCGCATTTCGCCGCTATCGCTGTATTTTTTATCGCCTTGGAGATAAGCGTTGCTAATAACGCGCTATCTCGGCGATGAAATCCAGTGATAGCCGGCGATATAAAAAACAGCGCTAAGCGCGCTTTGCGATAATTATCGCAAATCGTTGCTAATATGCCCCTACGTGTTTTGGTTTAGCAACTGCTAAAAATTTGAATACTCCCTCTATTCCATCTATGGCTCAATATGAGATGTGGCATACACATACTAACTACACTACAGAAGAATTAATTTGTATACTACAAAATGGCACTTTTAATTCTTCTATGATGAATCCAGAGGGTTGGTTACTATGGCCTACAGATACCAATGCATGCCATTTACGCATCGTAAATGTTACAAATAGGTTTACTCAATATAGATCTGATCCCTGTTACCCCGTTCACATACAGTTACCACTTTTTCGGTTGGTAAATTATGTCAACAATAGTTGGAACATTCCACACTGTCGTCTGTGAAGCACCATCTTTCCCTTTTGGGAGGTGACATTGATCTTTCAGATTTTCTTTTGGGTCCAAAGTCCCCTCGCATTAAATGTTTTGTTTATGCAGCATATAATGAATTTTGGAAGCTCTCACAAATGGAAGCACCAGTACTCTTACACCAAATAGATCAGTATAATTTGGAAAAGTTTCTTGCAGTAGTTGATAACAGTATTGACATGCTTTCTTCTCGTATATACACCTTTGATAATATTGTGTCTTCTGTTATTGAGATTGTTCAGAATGAAGTGTCCACTTTGTATCAAGGTCAGAATCAGCTTCAATCCGTCATGCAATTTGGTTGGACACTACAAACACTTAAAAAAGGGAGGGTACCATGATATTACCTGAATGCTTCCGCACTGTTTTTACCTTTTAATTTGACAGATAAACAAAAGTTAATGTCTACGAAAGAAGCGACGTACACTATGTTGCACATTGAGAAACTAGAACAGTTACCATTTACTGTAGCAGAAACGGACTCAGCGGTGTGGTTAATACATGGGTTTATCTCATGGCCCAACTCACTCTTCCAGTTTACAGCCTGTATGAAACACTATTCTGTGGGTAGATATGAACCGCCTGTATGAAACACTATTCTGTGGGTAGATATGAACCGCTAGACAGTAGTTATATACATGAACTGTGATCCTTGCCATTCACATTTCGTTGTCAGTGTGCAGAAAAATAAGTTTTCCTTACAGGGGAGGATTGTGACTCCACGGTAGGCCACTCCTGTGTGTGTAAACAGGTAAAATTTCACAGCGCCTGCAATGTTTCAGCACCTAATTTGGCTTGTTTTTTAAAAGGAACCCCGGTTCCGGCTATTATTCCGACTCTCACTTTGCTTTCGAACGGCAGTTATCTCATTCTCAACAATCAGAACTTCTGCGGCTTACGGGCGGGCATCCCGTATATTGTAACAGTTTTCCAACGTGTTACTTGTAGCAGCAACGTCCTGTTCCCCCCCACATGGGAGTGTAGATAGTCTGCTGTGGCCTTCCATTCCAACTTTGAAAACAGATTTCAATAAGCTAAGCAGACTCAAAGCGCTATTGTTTCAACAAGAAGTGACTCTCACGTCAGCTCGTGAGACCTTGAAGTTGCAGGTGGCGAGAACATCTAGTGAAATTCAGTCATTGCTAAACACCAATCTCCCCCTACACTTTGGGGAATTAATTCACCAAATCTTTAATGCGTCTGATACGGCGGGCCTAGCCCACTTCTTTTAAGTGATGCGGTCCGGCCTTGTAACTTCGTTTCAGACTATTTTTAAAGTAATCCCAGCCTTTATTCATTCCATTTTTTCCAGCGTTTCCCTGCTTCTCCTCCTGGTTTGTGGTGTCCTTGTACTACTGTTGCAGTTCCGCAATGGCTGCTCAATCTGAGGTTCCACCAAGCCAGGAACGGTTGCAGCTGTACCATAAGCGAATGCAGCAGCTTTTTGGTTTGATGCCATTGGAAGCTCTTAACTTCGACTATTGGCTAACCTTCCGTTATGCTTACTTCACCTGTGTGCAACCTGTGTTCTACTGCATCAGGTGCCCCTTTCAATGGGCCCTGGACGGCTGTCTGTCCACCATGTCACACCCTGCCCTGGATTTTGACCTATTGATGGGTCTGTTGATGTCCCATAACCAGGACTGTTCTGTGGGTATGCAGCTTGTGTACGATCCTTCACTGGGGCCGACGGCTGAAGCAAGTCCCTGTGCCCGTGCACAGAGCCTATTGCATCTGAGTTTCATCGAAGTTGACACAGGTTGTCCTGGGATTCTCCTGACGGCCACTGGATGTGAGGAGCTGTCTTGTGACCCATAGGGACATTGTCGTTTTTCACTAACTTAGCATGAGCACATTGCAGCTTGCCTGCTGCTTTTGCACACGTTACTACACATTTTTACTTTTGCAATAATTTCAATGACTGCTTTCACACGAGAACTCATTGCTGTGTTCACTTTCTGCATATTCCTGGGATTTTGACTGAACATTATGTGCAAGGTTGAACAACAATGCCCCTTGTTATTTTGTTCTGGCCAGACCTTAGCCTTCAGACAAAACATACCGATGCACCTGTTGTTTGGACAACATACTTTGGTTTTTAGTGGGGTACACGAATAGGTGGCACACACTCGGAGAGGGACCTTTCCAGAGAGAAGAGCAAGACAGCACCTATGATGTAGATCTACCATCCATAGGCTAAGGTGTGGGATCTGCTGACAAAGCCCAGAGATCTTCAATTATATAATAATACTTCTTCTTAGCAAGGGGAGAGAGGTTAGGCACTATATTCTTTTCTCCATTGTCTTTCTATGATGACATCTCCCTTCATGATATATGGACTAGCTGCTATGCTGACTGTATTTGTACTATGCATTTTCCTGCTTGTCGTGGCACGTATACTGCAGGTTAAGGCACGTTAGTTAAAATAAATATTTTAAACTATTCTGTGTCTCTGTCAGATCTTACTGTGGACAAGAACAAGAGTGCAAGCGAAAGGGTGTGTCTTGTTACTGCGAATCCTGAGAGATCTGGGAGTGTTGTGTTCTGGGGTGTCTAATCATTTGTTTCTCTGGGAGTGAATAGGAGAGCAGGTAAGACACTACAGCTAGTCGGTCCTGGGTTAGTGGGTACTAAGGTCCCATATTCCTGCACATAGTTCTGTATTTGTGCAGAATCCTTGCAACAGAGCATAGGTGCTCATTTCAGTTGCTCAATTAGATGGCATCCCTTTTCACTTTGGAAGCTTCTGATGCCTTACTGGAGCTTATGGTATTCCACTTATCACACAAAGTTTTTGGCTCAGATGATGCGCTGTGATTGGATATATTTTTGCGTACAATTTTTTTCCATATGCTCAAGGTCCTGCCTTGGACTTTGGTTTCAATTTGGTCTTTGGATAAGATGCTTTGGCTCTGCTTACCTGTGACTTCTGTATTTGTCCAGTGCTAACGTCCTGACCAAGGGGAGGGTGTCACAGGGGTTGCGAGGTCAGTAGTCCATGGGCTACTGACCTAAGGGTGACTACACCCTTGGTGTGCTCACCCCACGTGGGCGAATGGGCACAATCCCTAATCCTGATTGGAGAATGGCTGCCATCTGCAAGATGGCGGGCACTGAAGAGTGGGCTTCACCTTCCCCCACCTGAGGGGTGGAGTTTGCAGACGTGGGCACACCTTCTGGGCTGTGCTAATAGTTCCCGCCTATCTTCCCGCCAAAAAGGAGTGGAGACAGGAAGGGGGCCTGCTCCTGATAGCAGGAGAGGCTGGGGGTCGCGTTACAGAGGCGGCAAGGCCTTTGAGGCTCCCCTGCCACAGATGGTTCTTCTTGGCCTGGGGGAGACCACCTCCGCCCAGGAAAGGCTTTATTTCTTGGCTCAGGGAGCGAAGGCTCCCACCCCAGGGGTCCAGAAACAGGTCTTGTGGTGGCAGGCTGGTGTGTACCAGTCAGGGAACTGGCCTTATTCAGGGGGCATCTCTAAGATGTCCTCTGAGTGCATTTTTCATTAAATCCCACACTGGCATCAGTGTGGGTTTAATGTGCTGAGAAGTTTGATACCAAGAGTCCCAGTTTTCAGTAAAGCCATTATTGTGCTGTGGAGTTCGTAATGACAAACTCCCAGCACCATATACTCTTAATGGCATTCCTGCACTTACAATGTCTAAGAATTGGTCTAGTACTGCAGCCCTTAGAGGCCTTCCCTGGCCACAGTGCCCTTGTTACCCATGGTGCCTTTTACAAGGGACTGACATGCGGCCAGAGAGGTGCCAATTGGGGATACAAGGTACAGTTTTGGAAAAGAACACAGGCCCTGGGAACCTGATTGTCAGGCACCCAGGACACATCAAATCAAAGTGCATCAGTTGTCTGGCAAAAAAGTGGGGGGGTTACTGCAACAGAAACCCAGCTTCCTACAGGGATATTTAGTCAAATCCAAAAGTTCAGGCTGACCGCGAAGGAGCACGGTTCAGATACAGTCCTAGATAGGTCCCACTGAAGTTTTACCTTTTTAAGCTTTGTGCCAAGAGTCCTGTTCGCGGAGAAGAAGTTCACCAAGAGCAAGGAGAGCGTCACTGGTGGGGGGGGGGGGCGCCAATAGCGCCTGGCATCAAGGATAAATGGGCTGGAGCCTCGCAATCACAAGCAGCGGTTCTTGCAGTGCAAAGAGATTAACTTCTGCCTGCTCGCGCTCATCCGTTGTGGGAGCGGTGCAGTTCCAGAGTCAATGGGCCCGTTCGCAGTAGTGAAGAGACCAAAAGATTGATTTCAGGAGCCAAAAACCACTTCCAAGGGCCCAGGACTTGAGAGGCTCCTCTTGGGGGTCAGGAGATTGTTGAAGACTGGTCCAGGAGCTGTGGGGAGCCTGTTATGTCCCTGAGTCTCAGATCAGGAGGCCAGCAGATTAGCCCTTGGAGTCACTCTGGGGTCCTGGGTTCAAGATGGGTTCCAGGTCCAGTTCTTCGTCTCCAGGCAACAGGACAGCAGATCAGCACAGCAAGGCAGCAGTTCTTTCAGAGCAGTAGTCTAGCAGAGTGACAGCCCTTCAGCAGCACAGCAGTCCTTCTTCTTGGAAGAGTATCCACACGTCCTGAAGTGTACTGAAGTGATGGTGTCAGAGGTCCAGTACTTAAACGCAGTTGTGCCTTTGAAGTGGGAAGACTTTAAAGACAAGCCTTTGAAGTGCACAGAGTCCCTGCCCTTCCCGCACTGGTTCCAGAAACACTACAGGAGGGTATGCAGTCCTTTGTGTGTGGACAGGGCGCAGTCTATTCAGGTGTAGTGAGTCAGTGCCCTGCTACTCTCTCCCATCCTGCCATCAGGTCACACCTAAGCTCCCATTGTGTGTAACTGTCTAGGAAGAATACACAAAGCCCGATTGTCACCCACTCCAGACATGTGATCAGAGGCAGGCTACAGGCACCAAATGGCTATAGTAAGAAAATGCCAACTTTCTAAAACTGGCATTTTCAGAATTGCAATTTCAAATCCTACTTCACCATAAGTTGTGATTTACAGTTGTGATTCCACAGGCACCAGACTTGGGGTTCTTGGTCTTATCGCTTCCCAAATGGAAATTACACTCATAAAATGTAATAAGGTAATCCTAATGTTATCCTATGGGAGAGATAGGCCTTGCAGTAGTTAAAAAGAATTTAAGAGTCTTTCACTACCAGTACATGTAAAACTTCAAAGTATATGTGCTACTTTTTAAATACACTACACATTGCCCCTGGGCTGTCCAGCGCCTACCTTAGGGGTCACCTATATGTATTAAAAAGGAAGGGCCTGGCAAGAGGTTTAACTTGCTATGTCGACATGGCAGTGTAAACTGCACACACAGGCCCTGCAATGGCAGGCCTGAGACATGGTTAGAGGGCTAATTAAGTAGGTGGCACAATCAGTGCTGCAGACCCATTAGTAGCATTTAATTTACAGGCCCTGGGCACATGTAGTTCCAATTACTAGGGACTTACAAGTAACATCAAATATGAAAATTGGTTCTAATCCAATAAAACCATGTTTAGATGGGAGAGCACATGCACTTTAACACTAGTTAGCAGTGGTAAAGTGCTCAGAGTCCAAAAGCCAACAAAAACAACGTCAGAAAAAGTGGAGGAGGATGGAAAAATGTTTGGGGTGGCCCTGAAGAAAGGGCCATTTCCAACAATTTTGCAAGCGTGTATGTATTTGTGTATCGTGTGGGTGATTGTTTATGTGCTTGTTTTTGTGTATGTTTTTGGGATGGTTGTGTGTATGTGCATGCTAATGTGTCTGTTGCTGTCGATTGTATGTGTTTGTGTGTGTGTGTTAGCAGGTCTGCCAGCATGGGAGACAGTGCTGTTATAAGCTTTGAGGAGTCTCAGAAAATCACAGGGGGGCACGTGGCTGGTTGAAATAAAGCAAGACAAAAGTTTGTGCTCTGTAGCAACCATGGAGAAGAGGAAGAGGGGAGGTATAAAAGTGTGCTGCTTTCTCTCAGAGAATTGATTTTTTCTAATAGATCAACAGAGCTAATTACTAATGAAACCAGTAGCAGGCTGGCTGCCCATTAAATACGCTTGTCTGGAATCTGAAACCCAAAATATTGTGTCTAGGAATGACATCACCCCAACAACCAAAAACTCACTCAAAAACAAGTTGGAATGTTGGAAGAAATGTTTCAGGGTAAAACCTGCAGCGTCTTCCAGCTTCAGAAATGAGCTTTATCGTTTTGTGCTATTCATTTCTTTAATAAAACCTACATCATCTGCATTATCATCTGTAGTATCATCCTACATCATCTGTTTCTGTCATTCTTCAAGAAAATGTTAATATTTTTCTCTATCTGCCCACCCCCAAGGAAACAACTCAATTGCTTAAATACAAAACACTGTATATCAGTTTCCTTGTGGTTTGTTTCAAATGTAGGACTTTGATGATTTTGATCAACGCAAGTAACAGAGGTGATCCACTCACACATATTTATTCTATTAGGGAATGGGGTACTGGATATTAGGACATTTTGTGGCATTGGTCGACAGATAAGATAATATCCACAGCTCATTTGCTTTATTTTGATTAAGGGTCTGTGTATTACAAAAAGTCCATTTTTTTTATTAAAGAGAAAAGACTCATATCGTATTAGACACAGTGCACTGATTACACTGAAAAAGAACAGGTACACATTTCAGAGCAGCAAAGAAACAGGACCACTGTTCTACAGCTTGCCTTGCCATTTTTATTTATTTGTTATTTTTAACAACTCTTCAAACCAGTAAATATAGTTAATTTATAATACAAACCCTACAGTCTTGTGAAAGATTTGTTGCACCTTACTTTCAATGTTTTCCATATTTTTTGTGATGATTAAATATTAGCTATCAATTAAATACCAGCTAAGAAAAACAGTATTTTGTAAGGTAATTTAGTACCTCAGGCTAGTGATATAGACATTTTCATTTTCAAACCTTTCTGTGACAGAAAAGCAAATGCTCTGTAAACCACGATTTAGAAAAAAGGCTCTATAAATCAAAAGACAATATTCATGATCCACTCCAACACTCCTTACCTGTTGATGGGATTGTCTTTTGACTTTGAAATGTTGCAGTGCCTGAAAACAGAATGTAAATGCTCATTAGTTTTATTTTAAGTTTTTTGACATAGCACTGCAAAAAAGCTATCCAGGGTACTAGAGCGCTGTGCGCAAAGATAGCAATACCAAAAATACATTGTGAGAAGCACATAATGAGGCAAAAGCATGAAAATACAGAATAAACTTTAAAACTGTTATTTGTACAATACTAAGTACAATCCATAGATGCATAGACAGGGGGAGAAAAGAAGGATGTGAGAAAGAGAAAACTATTAACCATTATTACAGTCAGCATCTTCATCCATGTGAGTAACATCTGCCCAAATTATCTTAACACACTCTAAAAATGCTAATGTTGAAAAAGTATATTATTGATCAACACAGGTATTGTACCAGTGATGTGCACCTTTTCTGTAGAAGAATTTAATGCTAGTAAAGCACCACAGCTTTGGAAGTATGTTTAACATGTCATGGAAAGGAAGGTTGCTAGGAGACCTTGACCTGCATTAAATAGCACTGTTATCTACATTACAAGACTGAGATTTAATTACATGGTACTCTTAGTTTCTAAAACAAATGACAAAGTGAACTTGTTTTGAACATTATAGGCCCATCAACCTACCTATTTTTTAAGTTATTTGATGTTGATAATGGCTGATTTCAACTTGGCCATCGTATTTCCCATTTCTGTACACTCTTTGATAGGATTTTAACTGATGCTTCAATATCTTAATCTTGTATCTGACGACACTACCTGAAACAATGTATGTAGCTGCATTTTCAATAGGATTTGAATAAAGTATGTATGTTTATAGAGTACTTATTTTGTATCGGTAGAGATTTTCCGGCTTTCTGTGATAGCACCAAGTCAAAGGTCATGCAGCGTCACTTAATCTACTTTCATTAAGTCCAAAGGCCATGTGATGTCACTTCCTGTGATGTCATCAGGTCAAATGCCTTGCAATGCTACTTCCTCTGACATCATTTGGGGAGGGTCAAGGAGCAGCGGATGTCACTTCCTGTTAAGTCACCAGGTCAATGAACCTGTGATGTCCCTTTCAGTGACATCATCAGTTGATCAAAGGGCCTGTGATGTTACTTCCTCTACCCCTGGAATTTTGATGAATCAACATCCATGATTATTGTTTTATGGTTGGTAAATTGTTAGGAAAATGCTTACTGCCCACCCAGTCTAAACATTAAAATGATGAATAATACTTGTTGAATGTCAAGTATCAGCATACATGTAGTTTATCAGACTATTTTACACTACCAATCCTAGTTTGGTCAAACAAGTCTTCAAACTGTCGAGTACAGAGGAATATTTAGACAGTTGGTTCCGATACTCATTTTTCCAAATTAATATTCTTGTATTAGGTTCCCTCCCAAAAGAGTAACGCCTGGTGACACATCATTATGAGCTCCTATACACATCCTTGTATAAGACGCAGAAACATTTTAGGGAGTATAATAATTTGATATTACACATTAACACAAGCAATTTGCAATTTTGGTGACATATTAGAAACATGTATTAAAACTGCCAAAACACTGCGGGTTTTTATAGGAATATGTGTACTTTTGTATTTTAGGTTCATTTGATCAGCTTCACTGCAGGACACCAGAAGCAAGAAAACCAGTCTACCCTGCCACATAGTTGGGCCTCAAATGCCACATAATTCCAGCTGCCCCGATTATGAATTCTACACATCAACTGACACAAAAAACTGCTGGAAGAGTAAGTGTAACAAAAATAATGTTCAACGGTATCAAATTATAAAAGAGCAGAAACAAATCGTGGCGATTCCAATAGAAAATGAGCACTATCAAACAGGAAAGCGTAAGATGACTATCATTCAAATAAGCAGCAAAGAAAATTGACTACATTCTCACAGGCTTTAATGTTACCTTGTTTACCTTAAATGTTCAATATTTGCACATCTAGCGTTCTGTGACATATTGCGTTCTCTAGTTATTCCCTCTGCTATGCAAGTGAGTAAAGGCATTTCCGTTGCAAACAAATGTCTATAGTTTTGTAATAAAACTATGTTATAACTCTTGTCTTATTGCCTGCCTACTTTCACTTTCTTCTGCCTTTCTTGATCAGTGAATACCAGAAAATCACTACTTTCTAATATACTGCATCACCTAATGTCAGACGGATTTATGGTTTTATTCTTCTCTGCCACACACCTATCTCATCCTACACGTCCCAAAAAAACTCTCTACATGCAAATCGCATATTTACACCGCAAGACCCACCCCAATGCTCCTTACCTGCTGTTGTGTTTGAGCCCTGTTTCTGGGTGGTCCCAGAGTCTAAAAATAAAATAGAAATACAGATACTGATTATTTCTGAAAAATGAAAATGTATGTCTGGTAGGTAATGAACAGCTGCGCTTAATTGTTGTGAAACACAATAGATACCTATAGACATGCAATGATATGTTCTGTGCAATATCGACAGAATAACATATGCTTAGAGCTTTGGTACTCTTTATCTTATGTAGCCCTTATAGTTCCTCTCTATTCCCATATGCGATGTACGCAAAGTGCTCCTGGTCTGAAGCTCGCACTATTGGCAATTCTGTACCAAATAATATATTGATACATCATGGGGCATCTGGTGCACATAAAAAAAATTGCTGATCACCATATATTTCACCATGCATGGTAATCATAGCACACTTCCACTCTGAAGCTGTTTCACAGAACTTTATAAGGATGCATACCTAGGATCAGCCTTAAAAGTGACAGGTGCGGCAGCCCGGAAATGATACCACTTCCAAAGCTGGGACTCCAGGTCCCACTGGACCTGTCCCTGTGGAGTGTTGGCACATCCTGCTCACAAGCCCGAGAAATTATATAACTTCCAGACCATGTGACCAGACTTTGACACCACCGATAAAAGTAGACCCTGTAAGGCAATGTGACACTCACAAAGGCAATGTGCAATGTGTCACTCACAAACTATGACCTTAGAAAGCCATGTGACTACAATGTAACAACACTAGGCCACAAGCATCCCCGAGCACAGCATCCCTGAGCATCACTTAAGTCACCACCACAGCCCTGGAATCTGGATTATTACATTGTACAGTATTTGAGTGTTAGACCTGGCTTTTTCAGTGGGTTTATCCCCAGACTTTTTGCATTTTGGCCTCCTGTTTTTGTTGGTTTTAGGACTCTGGGCACTTTATCACTGCTGATCAGTGCTAAAGTGCATATGGTCTCTGTGTAAATTGTTATTATGGATTGGTGTTTCCATGATTGGCTTATTTGATTTGCTACTAAGTCCCTAGTACCGTGCACTGTGTGTGCCCAGGGCCTGTAAATCAAATGCTGCTAGTGGGTCTGCAGCACTGATTGTGGCACCCACACAAGCAGCCTTTCAAAAGGTTTTCAGATCTGCCACTGCAGTGTCTGCGTGCAGTCTCTACTGCCATGTCGACCTGGTAAGCGCACCCACTTGCCAGGCCCCAACCTTCCCTTTTATGACATGTGAGTCACTCTAAGGCAGGCCCAAGGTACCCCTGTGGGCAGGTTGCAGTGCATGTGAAAGGTAGGACATGTACTGATGTGTGTGATATGTCCTGATAGTGAAATACAGTGTACTTAGTTTTTCACTATTGAAATGCTCTCTATCCCATAGGATAGAATGGGAGTTTATTTATAACATCTTATAAGTATAACTTCCCATTGGGACAAGATAGGAAGATGAAGTTTAGTATGCCTGAACTCAGAATATAAAGATGCATCTTTCAGTAAGGATGATTTTTACATTTTGTGTTTGAAAATACCACTTTTAGAAAGTAGGAATTTTCTTGCTTAGCCATCCTGTGTGCATCTGCTGGTTTGTGGATTGACTGTCTTGCTTTGGAGTGACAGGGGCAGGGGATGTGCATTCAATGTAGACAACCACTGGGGGGTCGAGGTGTGTCCTGCCTTACCTGGATGAGTCAGGGCTGGGCTGACTAGACCTGGGCTGCATTTAGAGTAGTGAGAGGAGATTTCCTTGCATCTGAATGGGCCTGGTCTGCCTTGAACAATGCTGTCTCTACCTCCTGCCTGGAAGCTGGGCCAGAGAGGACCAAACTGGTTTGGACTAAGCACACACACTCTCTGCCCAAGAGAGCAAAGAGAAATGCAGTATAAATATTGGGGCCCAGACCCCAGAACTTTAGAACTCTTTTGGGACCAAGAAGAAAAGCTGGAGAAGCTGTGTGGAGGAACTACCACTCTGCTGTGTGCTTTGCTGTGTTGGCCTGAAGTGACTGCTTCTGTCTTGATCAGTGAAAGGACTGGACTGAACTTTCTGCAACTTCTTTGTGTGAATTTCTCCAAGGACTTGAGGTAGAGCTTGTCCCCTATTCAAGAAGTCTCAGGAAAAGCAAAGACGTCAAGCACTGGGAACTGTGTGTTTTGTGCTGCAACAAAAGAAAAAGCAAACCGACGCCGTCAATGACGCCGCTGCCGACTCCGTGTCCTGAACGCTGCAGAGGTTACGACAGCACTTCGCACCACAACCCTGGTCTCACTGACAACGCCACCCGACGCCGCCACAGAGCCGCCCCTGGCACCATGACCTGTAGACACCGTACTCTGCACCACCTCACTTCACGCCGCTGCCCTGGTATCACCGGCAACGACCCTCCACACTGATATCAATGCTGCTGCTTGCACCGTGGTTCAAGGGCACCACTCTTAAGTTACACAACGCACCATCCTTATCCCGCACCATAACCTTGGCCTACCGACGCTGGCACCTTCGACTCCAGTTCGTCAGCCGAGGACAGTGCTTCAGCAACGATGACGCCGCTGCTTGCACCGTGACCTGCCAGCACCACGACGAGCACCGCATCACTTCGCACCGCAGCCCTGGTCTCACCGACGCCACTGGACGACCGTCACCGAGCCGCTGCATGCAGCGTGACCTGAGGGCACTGCATGCCGCACCGCTGCACTTCGCACTGCAGCACCGACGCCGGCGCTCCCAACGTGAACCGTGAGGAGTTTGATCTGCAACGCGTGTGATTTCAAGGTCCCAACGACTCCTGCACTGACCTCGGGAACTGACACTTGCTCTTCGGAGCTCAACGAGAGGTCGCCGACGCCCTGCATTTCTAAAGGTACTGTTTTGCGGGTCTTCCCGACACCGTAGCTGGCCCGCGACACCACGGTCAGCCAAAACTGTTTGGATTTGTTGTTCATAACGCCTTGATAGCCTTGGATGGAGCTATCGACTTCAAGGAACTGAATTTTAAGTCTATTTTTGATTATTGAGATTTCTCAGAATTGTATGGTGGATTTTTATTGTTTTTGGTCTTGTTTGCACAGATAAAATATTGGTTATTTTTCTAAAACTGGTGTGGTGTCCTTTTGTATTGTTTTCACTATATTACTGTATGTTATATGCAAATGCTTCACACACTGCCTCTGAGATGAGCCTGACTGCTCGTGCCATGCTACCAAGGGGGTGAGCGGGGGTTATTTTAGGAGTGTATCCCCCTTATCCTGACTAGAAGGAAGGATCCCTATTTGGGCAAAGGTGCAAACCATTGCCAACTAGAGACCCCCATTTCTAACAGTGGGTCTTTATACCAGAAGCATTGCAATGTGCAGCAAGTGTTATGGAATGATTTTGACTCTTACATATTTTTAAATAAGTTTGTGGCTGAACATACCCTGGCTTATTTCTGCAAACAGTATGCAGTTCTTATCATGGTGAACAACTTTGTGAGGGTTACCAAACATGACCAAAATGGTGGATGATACGAATGCAATTTATGTGTGTTTATTCTATTGGATCTTTCTGTTACTTTTGACACTGTCTCCCGCTGCATACTGTGAGCAGGCTAGAACTGGAGGGAAGTGTCTCAAGTTTGTTGAGTTCCTTCCTGTACTCATTCTTAAATTAAAATCTTCTGCTAAGAAGATTCCCTGTGGGGTTCCACAGGTTTGATCGCTAAGGTCCACAATGTTTAACATATGTGCAAGACTTTTGGCCTCACTGATTCATTCTTCTGGTTTCACGTTTTGTTGTCATGTAGAAGGTACTTAATTGATGGTCATATTGAGAAGAGATGATGCAGATACTTGTGACAGCTTTTTAAGTTGTGTGCCAGCAGTAACAGATTTGATGGTGCAAAAGGGACTCCAAATGAACAATGCTTAGAGTGAAATCTGTAGTGGGCAAAGATCTGAATAGCTGCACTACTAACTGGTGGCCAAATAACATGGCTCCAGCACATAAACCTTCAAAAACAGTGACAAATTTAGAAGCTATTTTTGACTCTCAACTTATTCTTGCCCCTCAGATCACAAAGTTGCTGCATACCGTTTCAGAATTTTGAAGACCTTAAAAAAAATCTGCCCTTCTGCCCATAGATTATAATACAGAGGTTGAAGTGGCAATTATATCATGCCTGCACTCCTGAAACTCCCTGTATGTGCAGTTACCTAAGCATCTATTAGCGACACTTCAAATAGTTCAGAACATGGCCAACAAACTTATGTTAGGCCTTAACAGGAAGCACACAATTGTGCCTTACCTTCCTAAGCTTCATTAGCTCTGAATCCAAAAACTGATGATTTTTAAAGGTCTTTGCATGATTCACCATACATTTTGTGGCTCATGGCCAATGTTTTTGCAAAATACATTTACAAAGTATACTCCATCTCTATCACTGAGATTTAAGAACTGGCTTCTCTGAAGAATTCCT
Source organism: Calotriton arnoldi (assembly GCA_963921515.1). Lineage (NCBI taxonomy): Eukaryota > Metazoa > Chordata > Amphibia > Caudata > Salamandridae > Calotriton > Calotriton arnoldi. The sequence goes on along the minus strand of CAWUFW010007361.1, from coordinate 608,836 downwards.
AAAAATTCTGAAAATTCATACTGGTGATAAAGCCTTGTCAGTTTGTAAAGTGAAACTTGGGACCCAGCTACCTCAGCAGATCAAGGAAGAAGTCCTTCACTTTGGGAAGCTATTAAAAACTTGGCACATTACATTTTTACTTTGTTTTATTTTCTGATTATTTGGGACTCTTGCTCTTAACAAGCTATACTCATATGCATGTATGTGTTTTTCATGTGGGTGATTGTGTATGTTTAATGTTAGAAATTGGGTTCCTGATTGACTGAGGTGGAAGACCTGGTCAAACAGTGACCACAATCCTAGTCAGGGTAAGTCACAAACACACACTAAATTAACCTGTGCTCACCTCTGGTAGCTTGGCAAAGAGCAGTACGCCTTAACTTTAGAGGCAATGTGTAAAGTATTTGTGCAACACTTCAAAGAGTGACACAATGAAAACACCACGAAAAGAAAAATATAACTTAATTTTATAAATAAAACAAGACCAAAAGGACAAATATCCAATAACTCGAACCGCAGAAATGAATTTTTGAAGAATAAACTGAAATATAGTGCCTAAAAGCATAAAAGCATAAAGCTTCAATAAGGGATATCTAGTCAAATCCAGAAGCTCAGGCTGACTGCGATGGAGCACAGGTTGGATACAGTCCCAGATAAGTCCAGCTGAAGTTTTGCCTCTTCAAGTTTTGTGCCAAGAGTCCTGTTCTAGCAAAAGAAGTTCCACGGGAGAACGTTGCTGGCGGGGGTCCCCTGGGTGCGAAGAGCATCAGACGTCGCAGACTGACAGGCTGGAGCCTCACAGTCATGAACGGCAATACTTGCTGTGAAAAGAGACAAACTTGTGCCTGCTCATGCTGATCATTTGTGCAAGCAGCACAGTTCCAGAGTGAACGGGCCCATTGACATTTGTGAAGAGCCCTAAAGCTTGATTTCAGGAGCCAAAAAACACTTTCAAGGGCCCAGGACTCGAGAGGTGCCTATGGGGGTCAGGGGCTTATTGAAGATGGGTCCAGGAGCTGTGGCGAGCCTGTTATGTCCCTGAGGCGCAGATCAGGAGGCCAGAAAATTAGCCCTTGGAGTAACTCTGCGGTCCTGGTTTCAAGATAGGTTCCAGGTCTAGTTCTTTCTCTCCAGGCAAGAGGGCAGCAGGTCAGCACAGAAAGGCAGCAGATCTTCCAGAGCAACAGTCCAGCAGAGTGACAGTCCTTCAGCAGCACAGCAGTCCTTCTTCTTGGCAGAGTATCCATAGGCAAAAACAACAGTTGATGGACAGAATGCAGAACAATGTCATACATTCACCCCAGTACAGAGATCTGGGTCTAAATCCATGGCTTACAGCTGATGACGGCTGTAAGCCAGAAACCGGTCCCAGGATGCTTGTTTCCGGTCCAGGGAAGACATGGCTTGGCAGTTCGGGCTGGACTGTTCCCATGAGGCACAGGGTCAGACTGATTTGCATATGGCCATGTCTGAACTGGGGTGACAGAGTGAGCTAAAGAATGATGATGGATTAAACCCAGATCAGTTGACTGGGGGTGAGTGCTTGCAATGTTCAACACTCCGTCCATCATCCCCTTTGGTTTTGCTATGTTCGCCCTAAGTTGGCAGGGTATGCCCAGACGTGGGTCCCTTGCTCACTTTGCCACTGGATTCAAGATAGCCTGGCTGATGACGGCTGTAAGCCAGAAACCGGTCCCAGGATGCTTGTTTCCGGTCCAGGGAAGACATGGCTTGGCAGTTCGGGCTGGACTGTTCCCATGAGGCACAGGGTCAGACTGAGTTGCATATGGCCATGTCTGAACTGGGGTGGCAGAGTGGGCTAAAGAATGATGATGGATTAAACCCAGATCAGTTGACTGGGGTGAGTGCTTGCAATGTTCAACACTCCGTCCATCATCCCCTTTGGTTTTGCTATGTTCGCCCTAAGTTGGCAGGGTATGCCCAGACGTGGGTCCCTTGCTCACTTTGCCACTGGATTCAAGATAGCCTGGCTGATGACGGCTGTAAGCCAGAAACCGGTCCCAGGATGCTTGTTTCCGGTCCAGGGAAGACATGGCTTGGCAGTTCGGGCTGGACTGTTCCCATGAGGCACAGGGTCAGACTGATTTGCATATGGCCATGTCTGAACTGGGGTGGCAAAGTGAGCTAAAGAATGATGATGGATTAAACCCAGATCAGTTGACTGGGGGTGAGTGCTTGCAATGTTCAACCCTCCGTCCATCATCCCCTTTGGTTTTGCAGAGTATCCATAGGTCCAGAAGTGTACTGAAGTTGTGGTGTCAGATGTCCAATACTTAGACCTAGTTTTGCCTTCGTGCCCTGGCCCCAGACTCACTACAGGGGGATATGCAGCCCTTTTTGTGTGGACAGAACACAGCCTATTCAGGTGTAAGAGCGGCTGTACCCTGCTTCTCTCTCCCATCCAATCCACCAGGTCACACCTAAGCTCCCTTTGTGTTTATTTGTCTAGAAAGAATACATAAAGCCCAACTGTCACCCGCTCCAGACATGTGATCAGAGACAGGCTGCAAAAAGAACAATTGATGGATAGAATGCAGAACAATGTCATACATTCACTCCATTACAGAGATCTGGGCCTAAATCCATCATTTTTTTGCTCCCCATGCCATTCGAGTTTGAATCCAGCCATATGCAAATGAGTCTTGACCCTGCATCTAATGGGAACAGTTCAGCCTGAAATGCTACGCCAGATCCTCCCTGGACTGGAAACAAGCATCCTAGGACCGGTTTTGGGGTTTCACCCCTCATCAGCCTGGATAGCTTGACTCCAATGGCATGGAGAGCACAGGACCCATATCTGGGCATACCCGTCCCACTCGGGGTGACAAATGCAAAAAGAACAATTAGTGGACAGAATGCAGAACAATGTCATACATTAACCCCAGTATAGAGATCTCGGCCAAAATCCATCATTTTTTTTTGCTCCCCATGCCATTCCAGTTTGAACCCAGCCATAGGCAAATCAGTCTTGACCTTGCTCCCACTGGGAACAGTCCAGCCAGAACTGCCAGGCTAGATCCTCCCTTGACTGGAAACAAGCGTCCTAGGACTGGCTTCGGGGTTTCACCCCTCATCAGCCATGATAGCTTGACTCCAGTGGCATGGAGAGCACGGGACTCACGTCTGGGCATATCCATCCCACTCGGGTTGACATATGCAAAAAGAACAATTAATAGACAGAATGGTGCAGAGACAGAATATCGACATCTAAATCTCAAATTGCATGAATATCGAGTCAAGAATATCGATGGTGGAAAATCTCGAGGTAAGTTTTTCCGTTATTAAAAATATCGATTTTTGTGTAATGTAGAAATATCGATGGCAAATATATTGTTGTAAATAATATCGACTGTTTGTATTTTTTTTTGTTTAATGTTGTTTTTTTTATTAATTTGGTAGTAGTTATTTTATATGTTTTAATTTATTTTTTTATGTTAAAATGTCTGTTTTTATTGTATTTTCATTTATTTTTAGGAGAGGGATGTTTATAGCGGATAAGGGTGGGGAGTAATTTAAAAAAATGTATTTACATTTTTTATATTTTTTTAATTTAATGTCAAAATTTAGGAGCTTGATGTTGGGTTTATACAGGAAAACAGTGGGGAGTAGTTTAAAAGTGTTGGTTAAAAATACATTTTAATAAAAAAATATTGAAAGATGTAATTTTTTTTGTTGTTCACAATTAAATTGTTAATTTTTCAGAAGTATAGTCATGTAATAGTAAAGTAAATATATTTTCAGTATTTTCATTATAAACCTTTTGATTTTTATTATTTATCATTTTTATTTGCAAACACGTATTTTTGTTGTTGTTCACAATTAAATTGTTTTTATTTGGTTTTGTTATACAATTTTTGAAAATATTGAAAAACATGATTCAGAAATGTTGATGTTATTCAGAATTTGATTATAAAGTATAATATATTTTTCATGTACATTTGCAAAATTAAAAAAATATTTTTACATACATATTTTTTAACAGTTTTGAAAAATGGTACATTTTTTCAGAAGTATAGTCATGTAATAGTAAAGTAAATATATTTTCAGTATTTGCATTATAAACATTTTGATTTTTATTATTTCTAAAGTAAATATTGTAGTACATTTCTTTTTACATGTTTTTAATACATTTTATATAATTTTTATTTTTTTACAAATATATTTTTGTATCATATATTTTTTTATTAAACATTGTTATATTGGTTGCACATTTACAATTGTCTTATTGTAATTTTATATTTTGAAGGTGAGTACATCAAACAAACATACATTTTAATATATATTAAATATTATATTTTTTGTTTTTTGATAATATAGGGGCTCAATACAATGGCGGACGGATTTATGTCTGTCCACCAGCATCCCGGGAATCAGGACCGCCCGGCCAAATGGCGGCGGTCTCACACCTCAAATTACAATGCGACCGCCACTGTGGCTGGCTGCAGCACCCACTGCAATGGTAAAAATGCAAGTTTTGCATTTCCCTGCACTACGTGGCAGGCACCATGCGGTGCCTGCCACATAGTGCAGGGAAATGTTGGGGGGCACCATAGGTGCCCCCCAAGTGCAAAACCAAAGTTCCCCTAGTTAAGGGGGGCCCGCAACGTGCCCCCAAAGATCCCCGCCAGCCTGTGAATGGCGGTTGAAAAGCCATAATCAGGCTGGCGGGATGCAGCATCCTAATCTGGAGGACGGTGCCTGCTAGGCACCGCCACCATTTTGTGGATGCGGGGTGGGTCCGACAGGCAATTGTAACGATTACCTGTGTCGGATCCGTGGCGGACGGACTTCCCGGAGAATGGCAGCACGATGGCGGTGAATCCACCGCCGGCAGGCTCCGGATTCACTGCTATCGTAATGAGCCCCATAATATTTAATATATATTTTACACTTTTTTGAATATTTTTAATTTTTTTTACAATACATTTTTCTCCGTCATCAGCCGGGAAGGTCCCAGACTGACTACAGGGGGTATGCAGCCCTTTGTGTGTGGACAAGATACAGCCTATTCAGGTGTAATTAAGGATGTACCCTGCATCTACCTCCCATCCTGCCATCAGGTCACACCTAAGCTCCCATTGTGTGTATCTGTCTAGGAAGAATACACAAAGCCCAACTGTCACCCACTCCGGACATGTAATCAGAGACAGGCTGCAGGCACCAATCAGCTACAGTAAGAAAATGTCAACTATCTAAAAGTGGCATTTTCAGATTTGCAATTCTAAAATTCGACGTCACCATAAGTCGTGATTTTAAATTGTGATTACACAGACACCAGACTTGGGGGTTTTGGTCTTATCTCTAAAGCAAACAAAAACAAAGTCAGAAAAAGTGGAGGAGGAAGGCAAAAGGTTTGGGGTGATCCTGCAGAAAGGACAATTTCCAACATTTAAGCTAGCGTGTATGTGTTTGAGTATCCTGCGGGTGATTGTTTATGTGCTTGTATTTGTGTATGTTTTTGGGATGGTTGTGTTTATGTGCATGCTAATGTACCTGTTCCTGTCGACTGTATGTGGTTGTGTGTGCTTGTGTGTTAGCAGGTCTGGGAGAGAGTGCTGTTATAAGCTTTGAAGAATCTCAGAAAATGTCAGGGGGGCACGTGGCTAGTTGAAATAAAGCAAGATAAAGGTTCGCGCTCTGTAGCAACCATGGACACAAGAAAGAGAGTTGGCATAGAAGTGTGTTGCTTTTTCTCGGAGAATTGATTTTATCTAATAGATCAACAGAGCTAATTACCAATAAAAACCAGCAACAGGCTGGTTACCCATTAAACTCGCTTGTTTGGAATCTGAAACCCAAAATATTGTGTCTAGGAATTACATCATGCCAACTCCCAAAAACTCACTCAAAAACCTGTTGGAATGCTGGACGAAATGTTTCAGGGTAAAACCTGCAGCGTGGTCCAGCTTCAGAAATGAGCTTTATCATTTTGTGCAATTCACTTCTTTACTAAACCTACATCATCTGTATTATCATCTGTAATATCATCCTACATCATCTGTATCTGTCATTCTTTGAGGTAATTTAAATATTATTCTTTATCTACCCACCCCCAAGGGCACCTCCCAATTGCTTGAATACAAAATACTGTATATCAGTTTCCTTGCGGTTTGTTTCAAATGTGGGACTTCAATGATTTTGATCGATGCATGTAACAGAGGTGATCCACTCACACATAATTATTCCATTAAGGAATGGATTGAGATACTGGATATTAGGACATTTTGTGGCATTGGTCGACAGTTAAGATAATATCCACGGCACATTCGCTTTATTTTCATTAAGGGTCTGTGTATTATGAAAAGTCAATTTTTTTGTTTATTAAAGAGAAAATACACGTTTCGTAGTAGACACAGTGCACTGAATATACTACAAAAGAACAGGTACACATTTCAGAGCAGCAAAGAAACAGGACCACTGTTCTACAGCTTGCCTTGCCATTTTCATTTATTTGTTATTTTCAACAACTCTTCAAACCAGTAAATATAGTTAATTTATAATACAAAACCTACAGTCTTGTGAAAACATTCGTTGCACCTTACTTTCATTGTTTTCCATCTTTTTTTCGATGATTAAATACTAGTTATCATTTAAATACCAGCTAAGAAAAACAGCATTTTGTAAGGTAATTTAGTACCTCAGGCTAGTGATAAAGACATTTTCATTTTCAAACCTCTCTGTGACAGCAAAGCCAATGCTCTATAAACTACGATTTAGAAAAAAAGGCCCATTAAATCAAAAGCAAATATTTATGATCCACACCTGCACTCCTTACCTGTTGATGGAATTGTCTTTTGACTTTGAAATGTTGCAGTGCCTAAAAACAGAATATAAATGCTCACACATATTAGTTTTATTTAATGGTTTTTGACAAAGCGATGCAAAACGCCATCCAGGGTACCTTAACGCTGTGCAAAAAGATAGTAATACGCAAAATACATTGTGAAAATCACATAATGAGGCAAAAGCATGAAAATACAGAATAAACTTTAAAACTGTTATTTGTACAATACTAAGTACAATCCATAGATGCATAGACAGGGGGAGAAAAGAAGGATGTGAGAAAGAGAAAACTATTAACCATTATTACAGTCAGCATCTTCATCCATGTGAGTAACATCTGCCCAAATGATCTTAACACTCTGTGGAACAAGTATATTATTGATCAACACCGGTATTTTACCAGTGATGTGCACCTTTTCTGCAAAAGAACATAATGATAGTAAAGCTGAAAATTTCAATGGCACCACAGCTTTGGAAGTATGTATAATGTCATGGAAAGGAAGGTTGCTAGGAGACCTTGACCTGCATTAAATAGCACTGTTATCTACATACCAAGACTGAGATTTAATTACATGGTACTCTTAGTTTCTAAAACAAATGACAAAGTGAACTTGTTTTGAACATTATAGGCCCATCAACCTACCTATTTTATAAGCTATTTGTTGTTGATAATGGCTGATTTCAACTTGGCCAGTGTATTTCTCATTTCTGTACACTCATTGATGGGTTTTTAACTGATGCTGCAATATCTTAATCTTGTATCTGAAGATACTATCTTAAACAATGTATGTAGCTGCATTTTCAAACGGATTTGAATAAAGTATGTATGTTTATACTTGTCAGGTGGGTATTTTGTATTGGTAGCGATTTTCTAGCTTTCTGTGATAGCACCAAGTCAAAGGTCATACAGCGTCACTTACTCTACTTTCAATAAGTCCAAAGGCCACGTGATGTCACTTCCTGTGATGTTATCAGGTCAAATGCCTTGCAGTGCTACTTCCTGTGACCTCATCTGGGGAGGGTTAAGGAGCAGGGGATGTCACTTCCTGTTAAGTCACCAGGTCAAAGAACGTGTGATGTCACTTTCTGTGACATCATCAGTGGATAAAAGGGCATGTGATGTTACTTCCGCTACCCCTGGTATTTTGATGAATCAAAACCCATGGTTATTTGGCGGGTAACTTGTTAGGAAAATGGTTACTGCCCACCCAGTCTAAACCTTAAAATAATGAATACTTGTTGAATATCAAGTATCAGCATACATGTAGTTTATCCGATGACCTATAGAACTTCTAATAAACATTTTGCCGGCCCATTAATCTCCAGTGAAGAGACTATTTAGCATTACCAATTCTAGGGGCCTATTAGGATGACGGGCGAACTTTCGTCCGCCCGCCACCCTAGCGGTGCTGGGACCGGCCGCCAGCGGTGCGGCGGTCCCGCACAGGCGATTAGGATGCCACCGCCACCGTGGCGGTGGCATCCTCCATTCCCAGCATTGTGGCGGGCGGTGCGCACAGCTCCGCCCGCCACAATGCTGGGAATGCACTGTGTGCATCGTCATGCACAAGGTGACTGCCACCATGTCCATGACAATGCAGGGGGGTACCATAGGTACCCCCATGTGCACCCCCACCCCCAACATCTTGGGGGCCCGCAACGGGCCCCCAAAAGCGGAATCCGCCTGGCTTTCCATGGCGGAGTCACCGCCATGGGAAGCCCTGCACCTCCGACCATCGTAATATGGATGGCGGTGCCTGCAAGGCACCGCCACCATATTGCAGGCCTTTTCCGCCCGGTAGGCAATCGGGCCGATTGCCTACCGGCGGACGGTCTTTCCGTCCGCCTGGGTCCCCACTGCCATCGTAATATGGCGGTGGGGAAATGTGCAGCGGGAGGTGGAAAATAGCGGGCGGATCGCCACCGCCATACGGGCAGTGGCGATCTGCCCGCTATCCTAATGACCCCCTTAGTTTGGTCAAACAAGGCTTCAAACTGTGGAGTACAGAGGAATATTTAGACAATTGGTTCC